>JAJGRW010001341.1:228539-417078 GCA_025461045.1 Carex parvula
TATACAAGCATAGTGGAAATACCTTGGTGGCATGACGTGATCAGGTCAATTTACATAACATGATGTGATGTGAATGGTCATATCACGTGACTGACACATTCGGATTAGGGCCACCTTGTTTAGATGGTAAAGCTATTACTAATTGTCATTATGCCGATGACACCATTCTCTTTCTTAAGGCTACACATGACAATGTGGCATCCGCTTGGTGGGGCTTGATCAGTTTTGAAGCCCTCTCGGGTATTAAAATGAATCTCCACAAAACTGAACTATACCCCATTAACGTTGAGGGAGATAACTATGCAAATACATTTCAATGTAAATTAGGCGCATTTCCTTTCCAATACCTAGGGTTGCCTCTAAAGGATAGTAAACACCAAGTTTTAGATTGGCAGTTTTTAATTGATAAAATCAGCAAACGATTACCTAATTGGAAAGGGCAATTATTATCCTTAGGAGGAGAGACTCACCTTATTAACTCCGTATGTCAACCATTCCTCTATATACTCTCCTTAACAAAGTCCGAAAACAGTCCTTAGGCAATTAAATTCTATTAGAAATAGATTCTTATGGCAAGGAACTACTTCTCGGAAAAAGTATACATTAGTAAATGGTCCTTAGCATGTATGGCTCAAATGTCATGGGGGACTAGGTGTTTTAAATTTACAGGAAATGATATTTCTTTACTTTTAAAATGGTGGTGGAAATTCATGATAGCCATATTTAGCACTTTGGAAACCGTGATTAGAGCAAACTATTACCTAGATAATTCAATTCCTTACTCCCCTTTTTGGGGAGCATTATGCAATTAAATACTTTAGGTAACATAAGTGTTAGCCTATAATCCTAGTAGTCAATCCTCATTAGAATTTTGGCATGTTATTTGGTACGGTAATTGTTCTTTAATCCACTAGATACCCACAATTATATCGAATCTGTACCACTCAACAATTACTATAGCTACAGTGGCTCTCTCTCAAGGGCAGGCCATTACAATTTAGTAAGACAACTTAATGGGATTTTAGCTCAGGAATGGCAGGAATTACTGTTCATCATTAGCACATATAGTTTTACTCATGGTTTAGATAAGATTGCTTGGAGATGGAATACTTTAGGACAGTTTACGGTTCGATCAATCTACCAAATTCTGAATTTTAAAGGGGTGACAGATAATACATATGCCATTATATGGGACTTACCAATCCCCCCAAAAATCAGGATTTTTCTTTGGCTAGTCCTTCATAACCGTATATTGACAAAACTGAACTTACGCAAAAAAAGGCTGGTCGGGTGAGGTGCAATGTCATTTCTGTACTAAAAAAGAGTCTACCAATCATTTATTTCTGCAATGTACCCAAGCTCAACGAATATGGTTTTGGTTAGGCCAAAGTCACCTTTACTTGAATACTTGGTCGTCATGTCTAGATATTTTTAAGTTTGCATGTACGCTTGCCCATGTGAACAAAATAGGGTTTCTAATTGTTTTTAGTGCTGTTTGTTGGACCATTTGGAAGCACAGAAACGAACTCTGCTTTCAAAATGGGAAAAGCAAAACGGTACGATCTCTTATTCTTTTAATAATTTCTGTAATTGACTACTGGACAGGTAACATGGCTAAAAAATTTAAAGAGGCCGCAATCGCTTGGCTGCCGGTGGATCTCAATGCCATACCGCTACGCGTCTGGGATCCCTCTGACCACCAGCTGGTGGTCTACCAAGCGGCAGCAGGAGCTTCAGGGGACATGCTGCCCTTGCAGGAGGAGGCTGTTTACTCTCCATGAAGTGCTATGAATACTGTATAGCCTCCACTTTAGGATTCTGCTCTTATCATAGCCCTATAACTAGTGGCTTAGCATCTAGCTATTATTTTCAGATTACTGTATTTTGGTGGCATGTCAAACGCCGTGCTTTTGTGTTTTGCTCGGTGTTAGAGCTCTTTAGAATTTAATCTTTGCTTTCGGTTCTTTTGAGTTTTTGATTGTAAATTAACTCTCCAGTTTCATGCAAATGAAATGGGCATTATAATGCCTTCTATCAATAAAAAAAACGTGACTGACACATGTGACCACAAGAATCTGTGTGACCACGAGAGTAAAAATGCTTAACAGCGGAATAACAATTTCTATAAGCTTATTCTCAACAATAGTAATTTTTTACCCTCACAAATGCTCATAGTTTCTTGTATACACAATAAGTTGTGTGCGTAATTATTATTTTTAACTAATAAGGATTTCAATTCGAGTCATATAATCACTATAGTGAAAAATACTCTAAATATTATTGTGAACTTGTACATGAATTTATTGATGCTAAATTATCATATTTTTAATCCATTGAAGTCAAATTTAAAAGTCATGTAGTAACCAAACAAATAAATATCCTCTTAAGAATATTATGTACTTGTGCATGAATTTATTTGTACTAATTTAAAAATGAGTAGGGTTAAAATGCTCTTTTGGTTTTGTGTCCCATCATGCTCCGATATCGTTATCTCTATTTTCAAAGTTTAAACAGTTGATCCGAACCGCTCAATATGATCTTCATATTAAAATGTGCTTGGATACAAAATTTTATATTTTTTGAAATTTTTTTACTATTTTTTAAGATAGGCACAAAATTGTTATTTTTAGAAGATTCTGGACCATTCAAAAATAGTAATTTTGTACTTCTCTAAACAATTTGGTAAAAAAATTTCAAAAATTATAAAATTTGTTATCCAAGCACATTTTAGTTGGCAAATCATGTTAAACGGTTCGGATCAATTATTTAGATTTTGAAAGTAGAGATAATGATATTAGAGCATGATAGGATACAAAACCAATGAGGCATTTTAACTCTACTTACTAAAAATATACGTCAAAATATTATGCCAACAGATTTATTGAAATGCAACTGCAACACCTTGAATTGGTCCATTCATATTTTGGTCAATTTGAGCAAATAATATCTTCTGGTACCGATTTATTTTCTATTATTACATTTATTGAATATTGTTCTTATATAGTACAGCAATTTAAGAACTTTTTTATGTGAACTTGTAGTGCAAAGCCCTTGATTATTCTTATTTAGCCCCTTAAAACTTCTCATGTAACAATTCTCAAACTCACTTTAGATTACCTTTTCCTCTTTTAAGCAACAACTTTTAAATTTTTATCCAAATACTCAATTGTAATTGCAGCATGCAAGGCAGCACCTATGGGTAAGCTTTTCTCATCAGCAAAGAAGTATGGGGAGTGAAGTGAATGGACTTGGCCCACAGTCTCACTTCCTACACCAATAAAGAACATGGCAGCTGGGATCTTCTGCGAAAAGAAGCTGAAGTCCTCTGCACCCATTATCGGGCCCATCAGCTGGACGTTGGCCCCACCAAGCAGTCTCTCTCCTACTTCCTTTACGTGGTCGTACATCGATATATGGTTTATCAATGGAGGGTATGGTATGAGTGTACTCTCCATGAAGTCTACACTTGCAGTGCATCGATGTACAGATGCTTGTGTCTCTATAATCTGCAAAAGAAACATTCAATCTTCAAAAATTTGTAGTAAAACAATTTAAAAACCATTTAGTTTCAGATTATTGCCAGACTAATATATAATTACAAAGTGACGATGTTATGATACTTTGCAAAGCGCAGATCGGTCTGTGCTATAGATATATATTTCCATTTTGAAGTCTAAACGGTCGATAGGATCCGCTCAACATGATCTTCAAATGAAAATGTACTTGAAGACCAAATTTTACATTTTTTAGAATTTTTTTACTATATTTCAAATAGGTAGAAAATCACTAATTTTGGAGATCAGATGATTTTCTACCTATCTAAAAAAATAGTTAAAAAATTCTAAAAAATGTAAATTTTAGTCACCAAACAAATTTTTATAATGTAATCATGTTGAACGGTTTGGATCGATTGTTTGAACTTTGTGAACGGAGATATTGATTCATAGCACAAATTGTTCCGTTCTTTGCAAAGTACCAAAGCATCATTCCTTTTTATTCTATTTTTTAATTATCATTGTCGGTGTTATCTTAGTTGGGCCTGGGCCTGGCCTGAAAAATGAAATTTCTTTATTGCTTGATCAAATAAAGGGAATAAAGAAAAATTATGGAACAATACCTCTTTAATCCTCTGTTTAAGGTAAGAGAAACCTTCAGTTGTGATGCTCCTAAATGTGCCCCCAAAAGTAGCAGTCTCAGGAATTACATTGTATGCTCCTTCTCCTGCTTTCACAAACCCGATCGACACCACCTGAGCATGAAAGTTGAAACACATGTAACTTTTAATATAATATACTCCATATATCTGTAACAAACCACGCTAGTTTAACAAACTTACTCTACTTTCAAGTGGATCAGATTCTCTCGAAACAAGTTGTTGCAAACCAAGAATTACAAAAGAGGCTGCTATTATGGGGTCAATGGTTTGATGGGGTATAGCCCCATGGCCACCCTTTCCCTTAATTGTAACATGAAACCTCCCGGCAGCCGCTAGACATGGGCCTGGCTTTGACTTGATGGTGCCCACAGGGGTATGAGGGTCCACATGCAATGCGAACATGGCTTGCACGTCTTGCAATGCGCCTTCTTTTATCATGTGATACGCGCCGGCATGGCCTTCCTCTCCAGGTTGAAAAAAGAGCTTCACTGTTCCCTTTACGATTAAAAAAAAAAAAAATCAGGTAAGGTTACACTGATAATAACTTTAAAAAAGTACTTTCATGATTTAACAAAAGACTTCAGAGACCAAAATTGTTGTTTCAACTTGTCTCCCATTAATAACAAAATATTAGGATTATCAAAGGCTGACAATGATCAGAGCAGCCATTAGAATCAAATGCCCCAGAACAGTTTTAATTAACCAGTTTTCTAATACTGACCAGCTTTAACCAAATTGTTTACCAGCTTTTAAAGGACAGTAACGCACCATATTGTCTACTTACAGAGCGTCACTGACAGGTTGGCCCTACATTCTTTTAGTTTGAAAATCATTTGCGAAAATTTGGTCATTCTGCCAAGATTTATTAACTAATACCAAAATTTGGGATGGTAATTATTCATAAGACAAAGGAAGTACCTTGAGTTGATCTTTATGTTGGTGGAGAAGGCGAGCAGCACCTAGAAGCATGGTGACATGTAAATCATGGCCGCATGCATGCATCTTCCCATCCACCTTGCTCTTATACTCCCATTCTACCTTTTCCTTTATTCAGAAACAAAAATCATACCAGAAATTTCAGTTTTTATCTATAACACATTAAATTCTAGTTCTGATTACAAATAAATTAAGGGCAAATTGAAAAATTCCCATTGACATCTGTCTTATATGACGTTGTCCTTTTAAAACAATATATATTTGATGTGTGCCCTGCTGTTATCATGGATAGCTATGCAAAACTCGAAAACATTAATGGATAACAATGCAAATGGCCACAATTTGTGACTAGGCTGTCGAGCATTTGAAAGGATAAAAATGTTGTAATTTGACTTCATGAGTGATTTACATTTGATGTTAGTATTTTAGGGGCAATTATAATAATCCAACCTTTGAAAACTCAGATCTCATATTGTAATTTCAGGGTTTTACAAGGGTTAACATCCAATACCGCAAAATTAGGCTCCATCCCGTGGCCGTTTTGGGGGAATCACTCGTGTATCTTATCATTGCAAAGATTTCAGAGTACATAATTCCATAAAGCGCACAGAATCCAAATCACACCTGTAAAGGAAGCGCATCCATGTCAGCGCGGAGTCCAAAAACCGGGCCTGAACCGGACCCGATTGTCGCCACCAGACCGGTCTTGGCGATCGGCCACGTGTACTCGATCCCAAGCCGGTCCAGTTCGAACCGGATCAACTCGCTGGTTTTGACCTCCTGAAAAGCCAGCTCTGGCCATTGATGCAGTTTTCTCCGGGTAGAAACAAGCCAATCCGTGAACTCGGCGCTGTGTGCCAAGTCTAGCAAGGAATTCGATGTGGGTACGGAGGGAGCAGAGGTGAGTATTGCGAGAAAGAAGAGAGAGAAGAGGAAGCGAGAAAAGGTGCGAGATGCCATGAAATTGACACGGTAATTGGAAAATATGTGAGTTTAATAAATATCAAAATTGCCCTTGTATTCACCTGAGGTAACAGAAATTTTGAGATTAGATCACGACCGTCCGATCTGCTTTGGCACAAGGAGAAGTGCATTTCACCTCGCCCGGATTCTGATCGGACGGTTCAGATCTAAACTTAAATATTCTGTTACCACAGAGTATAATAATTCGTCAATTTGACAGGTTAAAGGGGCCTTTTAGCAAATTGGCGTTAGTTTATAAGCGGATAATTGTTTCTGTTGCGCGTGTTCAAAATTTAGGATTTTGAAAACGGGCCGGTCCGGGTCCGGCGGGAGGAGCTTACTGGTGGGGTCACATTGTGAAGAAACTACTAAGTGGTCCCCATTGTGAAGAACTGGACAAAGGCAATGACGATTTAACTGGAGGCGAAATAGCATAGGTTGTTTATTTCACAATAGAGTCACAAATTCGCACAAACCTTTCGATTAATCTCAAATTGAGCATCTGGTGTTCTTTGTGCAAACCTCGTCACTTCGGAAATTCGTCGAACACCTTGTGTGCAAATGGCTCTGAGCCCCTCCCTGATCAGCAAAATAAACCCTCTCCCTAGAACACCCAGGCGGCGAGTGGAGGTGCTGACATCTACTCCCTGTAGAACCCTAGTACCCTTTCCCTCGACGCAGGTTGAGGAGACCTCCGCCGCTGACATCTACTCCCTGCAGCGCCGCCTCGTCCAGACCGCCGCGGCTGTACCTCCGTTACCTCCACACCCTCTCTCAGCACCACGGTCAGAATTTATTTTTGTTATTTATTAAAATTACGTACAGTGTTTTAGGGTTTAGGGTTTAGGATTTAGCTTTTTATTTAAATTTTTTATTTAGGAACAGTGTTTTATTAGACCACCTAGAACAAAAGGTTTTGTGGTTTTTGTCTACATCTTGATACTCTGTGTGGATTTTTTTAAAAAAACCTTTTTATTTCTCCTATTGTACTGCTGTTGAGGCTGGTGCTGAACCAAATTTAATTTTGGTAATATTTACCAAAAAGTTTTTAGTTTTAGTGTTATTTTTGTGTCTTCTTTAGTTTTGGCATTTGCTTAATTGTTGTTCTGAACCAAATTTTTTTGTTTTGTGTTGTACTGAACCTAATTGTGGTCTTATTTGTGTTAAATGATATTTAGAATTTGTGTTGTGCTGAACTGTGCTGAGTTTGAATGCGTGTTGTTTGAATAATGCATGAACTTTGTGTGATTGCTATTGTGATAGAGTAAGAACCAGTGTTGAGTTGGTGAGACCCTCTACAATGTTTGGGCTTTTGAATTGGGAGAATAGGGGAAGAACCAGTGTTTTAAATGTGTTAAATGCTGTTCTTTAGTGTTTTAAATGTGTTAAATTATGTTCTTTTCTATTTAGGTTTTTAATTTGGTTGAATAGGGATAGAATTAGGTTATAATTGGTCCTTTGCTGAACTTCCTTTTTAGTTGCTGAGATTCAAAGGGAATTGTATTTACTTCCTGGAAGCCACGAAATATCTTTGTAGATACAACATAGGAGATGGTACAACTGAGGTGCTGCCTTGCCCTTTGGATTTAGTGGAGACTTAGTTTGTGCCTAGTCTGGTATAGCTCTCCGATATCAATTATGCATGCAATAAAAGCCAAGTAAGTTTAATTGAGTATTTTTCTTTTTTTGAAGGTTAGTGGCTTTAAATGCCACTAACAATTTCATTGATAAAAAACAAACTTACAACGGGTCAAATGACCCTCCTTAAATCTAACCTCATTTATTCTTATGAAATTACGTAAACTACTCTAATCAACTAATTATACTTATCTACTTTAAAAAACACCCTATTACATCTTTCTCCATCTCTATCCACGACCAGATCCGCTTTCGTCCGATAGCCGTTGCGCTTCGACAGCCGGATTGCTCACTGCCGCGCTCCGATCAAGGTGGGGGTAAAGACTCTACACTTTGAGCTCCGACGATACCACATTTTCGGCTCCGATCGGCTCCGCTCGACTTGGCTCCCTCCCCTCTCCCTCATTCTCTTCTCTGCTTGAGGAGATAGAGATGAGAGAGAGGGAAGGATATCGCTATGCCGGAGAAGAAAACTATGTCTGGTATAGCTCTCCGATATCAATTATGCATGCAATAAGAGCCAAGTAAGTTTAATTGAGTATTAATTTAGCTTTTTGTTTAATTTGTTAGAAATTTAGTTGAGTTGTTCTAATCGGACTGCCTTCTTAACTCTCTTAGCGGTCATGCTTTTGCAAAGTTATTTTGGTATTACAAATTTACCTACTGACGGGTATTTAATACCACCGCTTGAACTTTACAAATCCATTGGTGGGTACGTAGAGACAATTTGGTTTTGGATGGGAAGAAGCCAAGATTATTTCAAGAGTGACATTTAATCTCTGACATAATAGAGTTTGCTTGTACTTTGCCTAAAATTTTAAAGAATAGCCTTTTTAATGATGATTAGTGCAGTTTGTTGGTGTGTTTGGTTACACAGGATTGAGTTATTATTTTCAAGTACCACAAAAATTAAAACTAATAAGATTTTTATTTTCATGATATTTGGCAATGATTTCTGATTGGACAGTTAATACCGAGCAAGCTGTCAAGGAGGGTCTGAAGCTTTTGGGTCTAAAAGGAAATAGCAAGTCACTACTTTGTATAAAAACATATTCCTCTAATATAGTTGTAGTAGCAAGTAAACAGTTTAACAAAGGTGGGTGTTTAGCCAAGTAGATCAAAGAAGGGCTAAATTTTGGATATGATAGAAGCCCGGATATGATAGAAGCCCTAGTAATTTGCAGTTGCTGATGATATTTGTGTAGGAAGTATTATATAGTAGGAGTTTAAAGAATAGGTAATATGTAAGGGATTCGGATCAGCTGAAATTCCTAAATCAATGAACAGTAATCCTGAAATCCCTGCAATCTGAATCCAGCCATCGAATTTTTTCCGAGAACGCATCTCGAAACAACTGGTTTTTCTTTGCACGCATCTCGGAACAGTTCGACGGCTGGATTCGGATTGCAGGGATTTCAGGATTACTATTACTAGTCTCGGATTTCAGTAGATGCGCTTCCATATGTAAGGTCCTGGACAATCAATTGCTTTTAAAAAAAAAAAAAATTTGAATTATCTTCTTGACCATTGGATGAATTATTTTGTACAACTTGATATAAGATAAATAAAATATTATCAGACAATAGCTAATTACAATACAAGAACAAATAAAGATTATTCTTAGCCAAATTATACCTTTGTCGAAATTATTCTTAGCCAAATTATTCTGGTAAAGTTAAGCTGCTGGTACAGTATTTAATATGGTACAGTAAGGCTGCTGGTTTCTAATTTGTCAAAGCTGATATGATGCTTCAACTCTATGATGTTGACTGTGATTTTTTTGATATGATGTTGATGGCTGGTTAGGATGTCATAGTTTCTGGTTTTTGGTTTATTCATTTTTGTAAATTGTGGTTGTATTTTTCCTTTTTATGTTTTGGTGATATCTTAATTATACACTTGTGGAATTACAAGAGCTTTAAGCCTTTAACAATTCATGGGGGACATGGGTACAGTCTCCTTTGTCTAGTTGTAATCTTGTAATATTTGTCGGCAAACTTTGATATATGAATGATGCCTACGGGCCAATTTGACAAAACAACCTCAATTTTTTTTTAATGAGGTATCACATATTTTGAACGGATACGTCTGTTTACGCCATATCGGTATTAGACACGTATTGGATACCGATACGCGCTCGATACGGCATCGATACGTATTCGATACGCCAGCTGGCATATTCGCCTACGTGGCGTATCTTTACTCGACCGATACGGTTGTTTGTGTCAGTGCTCATGAATTGTGTTCGCATCGTGACCTGCGCTCGTGAACCGCGCTCGCACCCGTGAGTTGCGCCCGTGAACCGCGCCCGCGCCTGTGAATTGTGCCCGCACCTGTGAGCCGCGTGTACACCAGCGCAAATGAATTTTTTTTTTTCTGTCCCGCGCGTGAATCGTACCTGGAACTTCTCAGTTGAGCATCAAAACTTTTAACCACTACACCAAAGTTTCGTTTGTGATATATTCTAGTAACTATAATATTTAATATATTCTTATGTTATGCCTTTAATTTTTTATACAAATTTGATTTAAGTTATGATTATCTAAATACAATATATAAAATAATAAAAAATAATATATATAATAAACGTATTATATTCTAGATTTTTGAAAATTGTCGTATCGCCGTATCCGATACGATACCCGTACCCGTATCCATGCAACATAGGGTATCACCCAAATTTTATACGATTATAGAAAGTTGTCGAATAAAGTCTATATCTAATAAAAATGATATATATAGACTATATCTAATAAAAAGATTATAAGTATGTGAAAGCATTTGAGCTCTCCTCTCTACTTTCAGTTCTTGAAATTTTTTGTTATAATTTTTGTTTATAAATCGGTGGGACTTGCTGTGTATGAGTTAAAACTTTTTTTATATGAGTTAAAAACTGTTAAAAGGTCATCAATCATGCATGTTTTAAATAGTTAAATGCACATGATTGAGGTTTCGAATTTTTAATTATATGCAGGTGACCGGTGGTAGTCATAAATTAATAATTTGTTGGCACCACAAACAGCTCACACCTGGTCCTGGATGCCTTGCATTGATGCATGGGGGGGAGGCTATTTCATTTCAGAATATTTTATTTTACAAATATATATATTAAATATTTTATAAATACTAGAAAGATGAGAAAAAAAATTAATCCCATAAAAAAGCTGTATCACCATTAATTTTTTTTTTCAGAAAATAAGGATCAGTTTTACAGTACCATTACATTTTACTCTAAATTATATTGAAAATTATATATAAATATAATTATTTTTTTAAAAAAAATGAGATCAATTGATCTCCATATTTTCAATGTAAATCCGCTTCTGTTTAGCTAGGACCTTTAAGATACCGTGTCAGAATTGTATATATATATGCAGATTTTCTTTCTTAATCACAGAAATTGTATGATTTGTATATATACAAACTTTAAAGAACCGCATTATCTTTCTATAGAATGAAATTTGTTTTCATCTTTCTAGTTATTAAAAAATATTTAATATATTTTCAAAATAAGAAATTCTGATTTCATTTGGCACGAGCAAAATTAAGAAGTTGTGCATGCCTGTCGCACAGGATTAGTGCAGTTTGTTGGTGTGTTTGGTTACACAGGATTGAGTTATTATTTTCAAGTACCACAAAAATTAAAAATAATAAGATTTTTATTTTCATGATATTGGCAATGATTTCTGATTGGACAGGTAATACTGAGCAAGCTGTCAAGGAGGGTCTCAGAAGCTTTTGGGTCTAAAAGGAAATAGCAAGTCACTACTTTGTATAAAAACATATGAGTGAGGCTACGGTGCTACGCATAGCACGGATTGGGTCCATGCTACGGCTCAAAATTTGACTTTTCAAAATTCTAACGGTCGATCCGAACCGTTCAACATGATTATAAAATAAATATGTACTTGCAAACCAAATTTTACATTTTTTCGAATTTTTTTACTATTTTTTTAGATAGGCTGTTTTTGGATGGTCCAGAATGTTCAGATCAAGTGATTTTCGAAAAAATAGTAAAAAAATTCGAAAAAATGTAAAATTTGGTTTGCAAGTACATATTCATTTTATATCATGTTAAATGGTTCGGATCGACCGTTAGGATTTTGAAAAGTCAAATTTTGAGCCGTAGCACGGACCCAATCCGTGCTATGCATAGCACCATAGCCTCACTCAAAACATATTCCTCTAATATAGTTGTAGTAGCAAGTAAACAGTTTAACAAAGGTGGGTGTTTAGCCAAGTAGATCAAAGAAGGGCTAATTTTGGATATGATAGAAGCCCGGATATGATAGAAGCCCTAGTAATTTGCAGTTGCTGATGATATTTGTGTAGGAAGGAATATATAGTAGGAGTTTAAAGAATAGGTAATATGTAAGGTCCTGGACAATCAATTGCTTTTCAAAAAAAAAAAAAAAAATGAATTATCTTCTTGTCGATTGGATGAATTATTTTGTACAACTTGATATAAGATAAATAAAATATTATCAGACAATAGCTAATTACAATACAAGAACAAATAAAGATTATTCTTAGCCAAATTATTCTGGTAAAGTTAAGCTGCTGGTACAGTTTTTAATATGGTACAGTAAGGCTGCTGATATGATGCTGTAACTCTATGATGTTGACTGTGATTTTTCTGATATGATGTTGATGGTGCTGGTTAGGGATGTCATAGTTTCTGGTTTTTGGTTTATTCATTTTTGTATATTATGGTTGTATTTTTCCTTTGTCTAGTTGTAATCTTGTAATATTTGTCGGCAAACTTTGATATATGAATGATGCCTACGGGCCAATTTGACTAAACAACCTCAATTTTTTTTAATGAGGTATCACCCCAATTTTATACGATTATAGAAGGTTGTCGAATAAAGTCTATATCTAATAAAATGATATATATAGACTATATCTAATAAAAAGATGAATAATTATTGAGGGATGCTTCTATGGACTTAAGGACCTATTTGTAAAATGAACATATTTTCATTTTCAAAGTTCAAACAGTCGATCCGACCGTTCAACATTATCTCCATATTAAAATGTACTTGGAGGTCAAATTTTACATTTTTCTGAATTTTTTTACTATTTATTAAGTATTTTACAAAACTAGTTAAATTCAGACCATTGAATTTTGTACCCATCTTAATAAATAGTAAAAAAATTCAAAAAAATATAAAATTTGACCTCCAAGTACATTTTAATATGGAGATAATGTTGAACGGTCGGATCGACTGTTTGAACTTTGAAAATGAAAATATGCTCATTTTACAAATAGGTCCTTATGTCCATAGAAGAATTTGCCATAATTATTTGAGTACCCTATGTACCCTCAAAATTCCTGCATTCCATTTAGATAAATTATGTACTATGATCTCCACTAATTATTATTCTAAAAAGATATTATATGATTCTCATTAATTATTATTCTAAAATCTTTGCAATACTCTTCCTCTATGATCTCCACTAATTATATGGTCCTCTTTCTCAGTTTCTGCACTCGTCTCCACGTCAACTTTCATATATATAAATATTTGAAAGATAAGATATTAACACTTGAAAAATAAGATATTAATACTTTGATGAGTAACTTGTTATGTTCATCCCTTTTCCAGTCCCTCAATTGTCCCTGCGTCAACATTCATCTAATGAAGTAGTGGGGATCCCGTATCACCGCATCAACCTTACCCAATCGTCCCTGCGTCAACCTTCATCTAACAAAAATAGTTGATCACATAGGTATAAATACTTTTGTGCAGAGGTATAAATACTTACAATACTTGATATTAATACTTTCAGACGTTATCTATTGTCATATGTAAAAAATACTTGCAAGTATAGGAATAAATATTTGCACACTGAGGTATAAATACTTGTGTGGCGAGGAGCCCAAAAGTACGTCATCATGGATCTCATTTGAAAGAGAAAATTGCGTAGAAGATATTTGTGGTTTTAGATTCGTAAAATTCCTCACAGATCGTCAGAAATATGGACGAGATTGAACGGAGAAAAAAAATCCATCTCTAAAAACGTGTATGGCCCCCATGTAGTTTGAGTGGTCCCCAACAGGTATTTATGGTGCGGGTACGTTTGGGAGATTTGACTTGGAAGACAATTATTTACGTAAAAATTATTCACCTCATAGGCATAAATACTTCCGTGCATAGGTATAAATACTTCATTGCATATATATTAATATTTTAGAAAAAAAAATAATGTGCTGGAGTTTTTGCGGTCCCCCAGATAGTTATGGTAGTTATGGTGCGGGTACTGTTATCAACTTTCTAAAAAGATTATAAGTATGTGAAAACATTTGAGCTCTCCTCTCTACTTTCATATCTTGAAATTTTTTGTTATAATTTTTGTTTATAAATCCGTGGGACTTGCTGTGTACGAGTTAAAACTTTTTTTTATGAGTTAAAAACTGTTAAAGGTCATCAATCATGCATGTTTTAAATAGTTAAATGCACATGATTGAGGTTTCTAATTTTTAATTATATGCAGGTGACCGGTGGTAGTCATAAATTAATAATTTGTTGGCACCACAAACAGCTCACACCTGGTCCTGGATGCCTTGCATTGATGCATGGGGGCCAGGATGGATTTTGCTAATATGCTACGCGTATATAAGGGCCCTCCGTGCTACGGCTCACCTTTTGAGTTTTCAAAATCGTAACAGTCGATCCGAACCGTTCAACATGATCTCCATATGAATATGTACTTGCAAATCAAATTTTACATTTTTTAGAATTTTTTTACTATTTATTAAATCACTTTTGAAAAAACACTAAATTGTACACAACAGTAAACTTTTCTAGACCATTGGATCAGCGATTTTCAAAGTGACTTAATAAATAGTAAAAAAATTCTAAAAAATGTAAAATTTGGTTTGCAAGTACATATTCATATGGAGATCATGTTGAACGGTTCGGATCAACTGTTAGAATTTTGAAAACTCAAAAAGTGAGCCGTAGCACAGGAGGAGCCCTTATATACGCGTAGCACCGTAGCACTGTCCGGGCAGGATATTTCATTTCAGAATATTTTATTTTACAAATATATTATTAATTTTTTTATAAATACTAGAAGGATGAGAAAAAAAATTAATACCATAAAAAAGCTGTATCAGTCATGCGGTTTCTTTAGAAACAGAGACAGAGCTGGACTTTCAAAATATAGGGGTTAATCATATAAAAAAAAAATTAGAAAATGAGGACAATTTTACAAAATATAGGGGTTAATTATATAAAAAATTCTTCAGAAAATGAGGATCAATTTTATAGTACCATTACATTTTACTCTAAATTGTATTGAAAATTATATATAAATATAATTTTTTTTTTTAAAAGAATATGGGGTCAATTGACCTCCATATTTTCAATGTAAATCCGCTTCTGTTTAGCTAGGAACTTTAAGATACCGCATCAGAATTGTATATATATATATATATATATATATATATATATATATATATATATATATATATATATATATATATATATATATATATGCAGATTTTTATTCTTAATCACAGTAATTGTATGATTTGTATATATACAAACTTTAAAGAACCGCATTATCTTTCTATAGAATGAAATTTGTTTTCATCTTTCTAGTTATTACAAAATATTTAATATATTTTCAAAATAAGAAATTCTGATTTCATTTAATTTGGCACGAGCAAAATTAAGAAGTTGTGCATGCCTGTCCCAATTACCTCATCCCCGTTGCGTCATCCAACTGTACATGCTGTCATCAAAAGGATTCAAATCTGCTGAAATCTCAATTCATGAACAGTGTTCTTGAAATTTTAAAATTCAAAATCCAGCCGTTGAACTGTTTCGAAATACGTGCACAGGAAAATTAGCTGTTTCGAGATATGTGCACAGAAAAAATCGAACGGCTGGATACGGAATTTCAGAAATTCCAAAAACACTATTCATGTATTTTGAATTTCAGCTGATTTGATTTCCCATCAAAAGACCCTAGCTACTATTTTCATTTTTCAGTATTTTTTGTTCATAACCTATATTTGTTTTCTGTTCTAATTCGAAAAGTTCTGAAAAATAATAAGAAGGTTATTATGTACAAAAATATTTCTTTTAGTTAATATCGTTTCTATGAGTTGTACAACTTTTTTTTTTTTTGGTTGAAAACAAATGCCGACAACAACTATAATTGATAAAAAAAAATTAATTACAAATTTTTAGAATTAATACAATATCCACCCATCCCTACTTAGCAACTATTTCTCCAAATGTCGATCTTTAAAGCGGTGTCATTTAATTATGAGTCGATAAACCACTCTCCGTTATTTGAGAACAATCTCATGTTTCGTTCTCGTCAAAGTGTCCATGTCCTGCCGTTCATAATCACATTCCACTGCAACCGCTGTGGTTGTGTGGATTGCAAAGATTTAAAAATACCTTTTCCTAATTATATTAAACGACTCACACATCCATATCTGAATTCTGAACTGACAACTGTTACTCCGAATTGAATCCAGAGATAGGCAGAATCAAAATTTAGAGGTAGGCAAGACCCATTAAAAAACGTATTCCAAATAAAATAAAAAAATTTCCAGGGGCAGGCAACTCCCTGTAGTATTGTAGCTCCGCTACTGCCGACCCATAAGGAACCAAACCCGTTGTATATCACCGCCTCCTCACCGGACTATATTGTAATGTGCCATCAGCCTTCTCCAGAAATTGACGGTGTACACACAGTTCCACAAGATATAGTCTCATGTTTCCACCAATTCCAGCTGATATAAATGATAGCTCGTCTCAATAAATCATCTTATATCAGAATTAAGCTTGCGAGAGAACCACCATTAAAATGACTTTTTAGTGTACACACTACGTATAATGGCAAGTATGATAATGAGAAGGTTTATTAGAGCTCAACGGATTTAGCTGTGGCAGAGTCAGACTTCTGAACTATGAGATCAAACAATTATTAGGGATTAATCATTTAAAATTCTCATACTGAGAATGAAATCAATTTACATTATCCATAACATTTTATTATAAATTATATAAAAAATTATATATAAATACAAAAAAAATTGAAAATATAGGGGTCAATTGAATTACACATCTAATTAAATATTCATTAAGAAGTCTATTTTTGAGTGGATTTGTGCATCAATGAATCAGATATATTCTATTGAATGACAATTAACTGTGAAATCATTATTAGAAAGAGATTCAATTTCAAATATGAATTACACACATAAATGAGCATGCAACAAAGAGATACTATGTCTTTTCATGACAGCACACACAAAAGACAATCAGTATATATTTCTCTTGTCATCTTTAGCCAAGTTAACCTTAGTCAAAAACTTTATTTCTTTTAACTAGTTATATAATTTTTTTAATTTTAAGTGGTATTTTAGACTGCTAAATAGTGCTAAAGTCCCTATTGGGAATATCATCATACTCGAGTCAAACATAAAAGCACTCAACTAAAAATTTACCATATGAAGATCATCTCCAACTTAAAATCTAGTGGCAAAGACAATGTCCTCATGTGGGAAGGTCGCATGTTCGAAATCTAAATGGAATATCCTATATTAAATATTAGTTGGCTTGATCTTCAATATTTAATAAAAACACACACACACACACAGTTGATCCAAATCTTGGAACAAACGATTCGGTTTTTATATTTTCAAAGTCCAAACAATTGATCCAAACCATTTAACATGCAATCTATATTAAAATGTGCTTGGAGACCAAATTTTATATTTTTTGAAACTTTTTAACTATTTATTAAGTCAGTTTTAAAATCATTGTTTTCAATGATTCATAAGTTTTTCACTGTTTATTAAAATTAATGATTTTAGAACTTACTTAATAAATAGTAAAGAAATTCCAAAAAATATAAAATTTGGTCTCCAAGCACATTTTAATATAGATATCACATCTAACAGTTTGGATTGACTATATATTTGGACTTTGAAAATTGGAAAACCAATTGGTTGCGTCAAGTCTCCGGAACAAACATTTTGATATTAGCAAATCTCTCTCTCTATACACACACACTTACTAATATTGTCCTTGAAAACAGGGGCGGATCTACACTTAGCTCAAGGGATGCAAAGCCACCCCCATGATTTTGAAACTTTTAATCACATATGTTGAAATTTAATTGAATTTTTATTTTCTTGAAATTTGTATATAGTTAAGCCCTCTCCTCTCATAAAATGCTAGATATGTGATTGTAGTCTAGTAGTTAAGACTTTATTTTGTGCTTGAGAGGTATTGGACTCAAATCCTACTAATCACAAATTAATACTTATGCATTTTAAGTTTCAGCTCTCCTAATCAAATTTTCTAGTTCCGTCCCTGCTTGAAAAGAAATAATAATAATAAGAATAGTATTTTGCTTAAAAATGCAATGAATCTTGTATTCTTGTTGAGATGATCAATCATAAGTGCAGTTGCAGCTGTATTTTGTACGGTTTTGTTATATATTAATTTGAAGTCAAGTTAAGGAGGGTTTAAAGCTAGGCAGTATGTGTGTGTGTGTGTATATATATATGCGAGCATGCACAGAACTTAACCAGTCAATAAAATTCTCTCACGAGTAATCAATCGCCTTGTTAATTTTATAGTGTACAAGGGTTTGCATAGAATGTGTGCTTATTCACATCACAATAGATCGATGCATTGAAGGATCGATTCAAACACAGGCTTTTATTCATCTGTAGGTTCTCAGAGATGTCCAAGGTTACATATATTAATTCTCATTTATATATATATGACCTTGTAGATTTTTTGTTTTGTTTTGATCGTGACATCTTTGTAATTATTTATCCTGTCCAATATATGGGGGACATTTTACAAATTCTCTTCTGATCTTGATGCAATTATGCAAATTTAATTTGCAGAAAATTGAATTGAAGGTCCAAATCGTTTGTCAGAAATGCAAAACTACCATTCTGACAACAGTTGCAAAAATACATGGTAAGTCAAGTTAATTAATTGAACAAAGAAAAGGTGCATGTTTTTAAATTATAAATGAAATTGGCTTAAACAAAATCCTAAATTATGCTGATCTTCTCTTAAAGTATATATGTTCCAAATCATTCAAAATTATGCAGGAGTGAAGTCTATTTCTGTGGATGCCGATAAGGGAGTGCTAACAGTAACAGGCACGGCCGATGCGGTGGAGATTGTGCACAAGTTGAGAAAGGCCAAAATCTCAGCTGAGATCATAAGCCTTGGTCTTGAGAAAAAAGAGGAGAAGAAGGAAGAAAAGAAGATTGAATGCAAGCAGCCGTATTGGTACGTCTGCCCGCAGAAGTATGTCTACTACGAGCAATATCCCGAAAACAATTGCACTATTTTATGATTATGCTTCTTTAATCATCTCTCTTCTTCTTTTCATTTTTTTTTTTCTTTTTTTTTATGTGATGTAGATTTTCATGAATATATACACCCTCACATGTAATGAAAAGTATTCTAAATATAAAATACAAAATAATTACTTTATCCATATATACTTGCCTCATTGAATACCATAATTGAGTTTCATTAACACTACTACAAGAGAATCTACTACTTTAACCCTTCATTGCTCTTAATCATACATGAGTGAAGAAAAGAAATAAATTTCTCATTATTAATCTAGACAAATTATTGTCTCAAACCAGCACAAACCAAAACATAGTTGAAGAAAAAAAAAACTAAAAAAATGACAAAAACCAGTAAAAATTCACTCAACGAACATAACTAGAAATACTGCTGACAAGATTAAACACACCAAACCAGAAAGTCTGAAACCACTACTTTATTTGATTCAATCTAACCAGTGTTCAAATTGACAATCAATTGCAAATCTCCTTTAGTCATTGCAGCATTGGTACAGCACAAACTTCTCCATTGGCTTCCTGCACTCAGTACACACCACCCTCTCCGTGATCCGGCTGGCATCACCTGGCATGATTAGCCTGGTGCAATGCTCGTGAGTGTGATACGGCTCGAGAGCACCTCTCAATGCCGGGAGGAACCCCTCAAGCTCGACTCTATCCTATAAACTGCCCGACACACTCAAGCAGCTTCCTGCCTTCATACCTGACCAGGTCAAGCGACCCATGAGAGATCACCGCCCACGGGTGACCTCCGCTGTCATAACTAAGCAGCGACATGACCTCCAGCAAGATCTTGTCATTCTCAAACCCGTTTAACACTTCGGGACCACCATGATTTTCGCTGGGAACAATGGCACCATGGTCAGGATTGCTGGGAAAAAGGATACCATGGCTGTGGTGACTAGGAACAATGGCACTGTGGCTAGAGTTTCCAGGATCGATTGCACCGTGACCTGCGAAGCTGCTAAAGCTTTTGTCGTGTAGTTGCATCTTAGAGTGGAGCATGCTTTCGAGGCGTACCCA
This sequence comes from Carex parvula, assembly GCA_025461045.1. Taxonomy (NCBI): domain Eukaryota; kingdom Viridiplantae; phylum Streptophyta; class Magnoliopsida; order Poales; family Cyperaceae; genus Carex; species Carex parvula. Next base: position 248,630 of record JAJGRW010001341.1, read on the forward strand.
GAAGAACCACACCATGGAGGTGTCTTCCCATGTTACTATACTTTTTTCCAAAATAAAACTTGCCAAAAAGTACTTATTGTTGAAATAATTATAAAGTTCTATTCCATCCTATCACACTTCCTAGCTGCCCTGCTCAATATAGAGTTCGGATCTCCTAAAGTAACCCAATTTTTGAGTTTAGAACTTTACATCCAGACTGTCAGATTAAAGGGGACCCTTGCGCTCCATCTCTGCCGGATTGGCCTAGATTCAAATCGGACGGTCCGGATCTAAACTAAAAAATTGAGTTACTTTAGGGGATCCGGACCCCTCAATATATAGGCTATGAATGAAATTTATTTTTGTCATGTTATGTTGTAAAATGGGATCGGTACAGCAATATGATACCAGAAGTGAAAAGATCTGACTGAGGTGTCCATATACGATTGAGCCAGGCAACAGTACTGTGGGTTAGTTTACGATGTAGTCCATATCCTGTGAGGTAACATAATATTTATGTTTAAATCCGGACCGTCTGATTAGAATTCAGATCAATTTTATCATATCCTTAACGGGAAGGACATAACAATTGGAGAAAATTTTGTGGAAATTTGATAATTTGTGGGTAATTTGGTACAAGAGATAGTATAGAGAGAAAAGGGACAGTAGGGAGAAGGGAAGAAGAAGAAGAAGAGAGGAAGGAGAGAGAAGAGAAGAGAGTAGTGAGATAAAGTGAAAGAGGGTAGAGAGAGATAGTAGAGAGAAAGAGAGTTCAAGACTAATTTCATTTCACATGTTGATTACAAAGATTACATGGTTATTTATAGCTAATTTCTCCCATTTGACATTCTAAATTTTCTAAGTACCCTTTAAGTACTCACTATTTTATCTCCTATTTTATTATAATTATTAAATTCTAGGACATTACAAATTCGGTCCGAAGTAGAATGCACGAAACTCTTTTAATCGTGTGGATTCTTATCGGACGGTTAGGATCTAGACATAAATATTCTGGTACCTTAGGTGATATGAATTCTATAGAATGTAGTGCCCATCATGGATTGGAAAATTGGCCGAGTCCGAGTTGACTCGGCCAAGTCAGAACGGTATCGGTCGGGTCTAAGCCGAGTTTTGTCTGAGTTTCACACCTATGTGATTTTTTCATCAAAACTCGGTTGAATCGGGTTACCTCGGCCGAATTATCCTATTTTTTGTAAAGTCAGGCCGAGTCAACCGAGTTTTAGTCCGAGTTGAGCCGATTCTCTTCTACGTGGACCGATTCTCACCTACTTGATTCTTGGTGAACATGGATCTTGATTTCCCGATTTTTTCTGATTTTCAAGTGGTTTTCTGATGAAGAAGGAAATGAGCATGGTGCACATACACCCCAAGGATGAACCATAGGACCCTTATAACAGATGTGAGAGGCTAAGGAGTGCGCAGGTGTTGATTGGCTGCTTGGCGTGGGCTCCACTTGTCAGATTAAATGAGAGAGAGGGAAAGAGTGTTGTGCTTCAGCCCGCATGAGTAACGTGAGTCTGCTAGGTGGGCCACCGCTGTAAGAAATGTGAACCGTGCTCTCAGCCCCCTCTTTTTTCTTTCCTTTTCTCCGTTTCCTGCATGCTGGTTCCCTCCGATTCAAACTTTATTCCCCTTTTTCCCTCTCCATTTCTTTCGTTAATGGCTACTCCATTTCATCATTGTTTTCTGATTTTTTTTTCTTAACTGTTTTCTTTTTTTGTGTTGGTTTCTTTTCTATATTCTATCTCTATTTTTCCTTTTTTTTAGGGGTGAACAAGTGATCTTAACATTATTTTGCACTAATTATTTTTTCACAATTGTCTTCCTATTTAATACAAAAAAAAAGATTTTTCAAGAAAAATCCGAGTTTCCAAGTTGACTCGGCCAATTCACCCCGATTCTGATTCCATAGTCAACAAATCGATTCCGATTCCGTATCCAATTTTCAGAACCATGGTGCCCATGGCATTGGTCCTGATGTTTTATGAATATATGTTGCTTCTTTGTTCTCGACTCCTTGAGTTTGGAAAGGAACATTTTTTTACTTTTACAATTTCTGTCCAAATTCGGAGAACATTTTTGAGTTTGCTCGGAACACTCTACAACGCACACTCTGTAGAAAACCATGCATCAATGCTTAAAAGAATGTTCAGACGAGCCAAATGACAGGAGAACAGTAGAGGACGCAACGCATGGGACATTGGGACTTCAACTCAGAGATTTGTTGTATATTACCAGCAACACGAGAGATCACAGAGCTACCCACTAGGCAATTGAAAACGGGTCGGTCTAGTCCGATCCGGTCCAAACCCGCTTGGTCCACGGGCTGACACGGACCCGGGTTGGCACGGGTCCGAGGGTTGGTACGGGTCTGGGTCAACAGGTTGGGCTTGGTTCGGTCAATCCAAATCCGTGCTCAACCCCCGGTTCTATGGGTCTACGGGTCGGTCCGGTCCGTTTTTTTTTTTCTTTTTTTTTTCTTCTTTTTGGGAGGAAAATTGGGAGCCATTTTTTTTAAAAAAATTTGAATTCGGGCGGATTGTCGGGGGTTGGAGCGGGTTAGCTCGAGTCCCGGACGGGTTTGGGGGGGGGGGGGTTGGCACGGGTTGGGTCCGGTCCGGGACCGGGGGTTCAAACGGGTCGGGTCATCGCGGGTTGGGTCCAAAAACCCGGTTTCGTGCCTTGCTTAACCCAGTCCACCCGTTTGGACGGTCCGGTCCATGGGTTGCCACGGGCTCGGGCTGATCAGAATCCGGTCCACGGGTTGGCCTGTCCGGTCCTGGACCGGACGGGTTTTTTCAAACCACTACTACCCACTAATGGGGTAAAAAATTGAACTTGAGATATTATACGGGGAATTGCTATGTATTAAATACTCAAATAATATGACAGGTGAGATAAAAAAGAAGAAACTCAACATTCTATGGTCTCATTTGGTTTCTTATTTACTTATCTTTCTCTAATTAATTTAATTACCTGGAGAAAGGACTCCCTGATTTTGATAGAGCACCCTTAGGCTGTGCTCCAGAGAGGGGGAGAACTTCCTTCGTTGAGGAAAGGAATGGAAACAAAGGGGAACTCCGCACGCGCCCGAGCTGCCCATGTCATTTACTCGCTTCAAAAGAAGGTAATCAGAGAGGAAAAGGAAGGAACGCGCTATACAAACTTCTCAAATTCGTACCTCTCAAATCGGGGTGTAGGTTTCACTGTAGCAAGGGGGACCGCACGCTACCTCCTTCCTTTCTCTTCCTTCCCATTCCTCTCTGTGTGGGTGTTGTGGAGCACAGTCTTGATATATAGAACATTACACACACTAGTATCCACACACCATTTTACCAATTTGACAAATAATTCTTAGTTTGTTTAATGTATCTTTTACTTTTCACAGGTGTATTTTACCTCTTGTTAAAAAAATAACTCAATTTCATTGATAATTTTGAATATTATATATATTTTTTTAACATGTAACTCACTATTTTGGGTTATTTGCTCTCTACCGACATTTTTATTAATATCCAAAGTTAATTACAAATTAATAAATATACTTAGAATTAGTGAAAATTTCAAAAAATGTCCAAACTGGCCAGATTCTGACTGGTTTTCTCTTCTCCCAGAAGCCGGCCAGAATCTAGCCGGTTTCCTCAATTTTTTTTTTTACCCGTTTACATCCTATAAATAACATTTTTTTTTCTCTCTCCCCCTCACAACTCACCTGACATTTTTATTAATATCCAAAGTTTATTACAAATTAATTAATATACCCAAGTTCACTGGGATTTAATAAAAATGACCCTACCAGACAGAAAATGACCGGTACTTGATTAAATAGGGTACCGGCCATTTTCTGGCCGGTACCCTTTTTTTTTGCTGTTTTATACCCATATTTCTCTCTCTCCCTAAAAAATTAAATAGATCATGTCTGTATACATGTAATTGTCAGTCCACTAAACTCTAAAAAATTAAATGAGTGTACAGTAATTATTTTAAAAGAATTAAATGAATTTTTTTAATAATAAATTTAATTATTCTAAAAAATAAAAAATTTAAAAGAAAAATTAAATCAAATAAAAAAAAATATTAGCTGAAACCTCTAACGAAGAAAGAAGAAAGAGACAGTTATTATGTTGTAAGGAAGAGGAAAGACCCATATTTATAGGGTGTAAAAAAAAAAATTGAGGAAACCAGTCAGATTCCTAACTGGCTTCTGGGGGAAGAGGAAACCGGCCAGAATCTAACCGGTTTGGATATTTTTTGAAATACCCACTGATTCTAGATGTATTTATTAATTTGTAATTAACTTTGGATATTAATAAAAATGTCGAGCTCTCTACAAACATTGTGTTCAAATTATGTAGATACTATAAGTATCAACTATATATATTAGCTAGTGTTCTAAATAGCTATCTATAGCGGTTTTTGACCTAAAAAGCTAAGCTATGGGGTAAAACTTCGCTAATCGAGCTACGGCCGCTATAGCGGTAATAGCGGTCCGCTATAGCGCGTAGCGTGTAGCAGAATAGCGGTCCACTATGCTACATGGGCTTATTATTATATATTTATTTTACAATTTGAATGGGCTTTAAGGTTCAAAACGAAACTAAATTAGATGGGTCTATAATATCAATAAATTTGAACAATGTGCGTTAGCCTATATCAATTAAATTATTTGTATCATGGCTGTGCGTTGGGCTCTCCAGAAACTAAAACAAAACCTAGTTGTTTTTGTTACTTATGAGACTTTAGATATGTTTATTATTAGTAGAAATATAAAATAAAATTTTTGAAAATAAAAAAACGTTATGTAGGATAGCTTTCGCTATTGTTACGCTATTCGCGATAGATTTTTTTTTTGTCTCCCCGCTATGCCGCTATAATCGCTATTTAGAACCTTGATATTAGCCAACGCTCTACTCATTCGACATTTCATTCATTCATTCGTCGATCCGATAAGCACACACTAGCTGTACCCGTGGACAAATACCCAAATGATTTGAAAATGCCCCAGCTGGTACTTAGCACAAACTTGATAAACCGAGAAATAAACTTGAATAAAGTGTGCACATGAAAATCAGAAGAGAAAGGGGGAAACCAAGAGCCTCCACTGTTACCCATTCTGACAGAACTGAGTAGGTGTATTCAACCTCAAAATCAAAATAGAAAGAACCTCCAAGAATTGCAAAAGTCAACACAGATGTATGATACAACTTACCCACATGCCCTCTGTAATCTTGAAATACCCAAAATAAGTCAAAATGATGAGAACGGAGTAGGTCCGATGCCCATCGGACCTACTTTTAGGTTCAACGAGCATGATGACCGTCTGATCTAATTTGAGATTTGTGCGCACGAAAATTGAAACAGTCACGCACGAATTTTAAAGCAAATCAATGGTGATTAAACCCATCGAACCAGAGTAGGTCCGATGGCCATCGGACCTACTCTCAAGTGCAAAATGATAGTCCAAACCTTGTCCAAATATGACGAAGTGACCATTTGTCACAACCTCAAATTCACACATTTCAAACCTTGCTCCACAAGTAACAAGCCCTCTAATTTCGGAAACAAAGTCTAAACTCAGTTAACTCACGAAAAATCATATGCCAACGGTCTAGTCAGACCCTCTAATTCTCTGACGACATCTCTAACCGAGCTTAATGGCAAAATTGATACTGCAAACTGCTTAAACATGGCAAGAATGACTCAACCGCTGAATTGATTAGAGGAAAACACCTCAGAAGCAAGCTCAGGGATGGAAAGCATACCTACAGACCTAAAATTGCAAATCTCGGACCGCCACTGACTGCCGATGACCGGCCATTGAACTCTCCTCGACGAGGTGATCCTGAAGGTAACCGCTCCCAATCATGGCGACCTCGGGAGCACCGTCGACATCAAGGACGAGCACGGCCGAGTTGATCATCCCGCACGAATATTAAAGCCATCAGAGACCCTCCGATCTTGGTGCAAAGAAATAATTCAAATCCGTACGCATCTTGATGTCCAGCGCAGATCCTGGCGTCGTTCAAAGCCCAAATGGCTAATGACAAGCTGGGGGCTCGCTTGTCAGCGGCCTAAAACCCTCTCAAACCTTAAATCTAGAGCTCGCGCGAATCTTGAAGCCCATGTGCCAAAATCTGAAGGTTTAGCGCGCATCTCAGCGGCTCGTTTTCGATTAAATACAACACCTTTTGTGCTAAGACTCCTCCAATTCCTTTTAATTGTGGCCAAAGCCTCTGAGAATTTGCAAATAGACCCTGGTGACCTAAAAACTTCTCAAAAGAGCCCTCCAAAGTGCAGGCCCTCCTAAAATTATAAATTAGCCCCTCACAGCCCAAAAATTATACAATAGACACTTTTCAGTCATTTGAACTCATAACTTTCTCGTTTTAATTAAGCTCAAATAAGATCAAACCAACTCCAAATTGAACCTAATAAAATCCTACGCGCTCCTGAACCAAATTAGAACCACTTTAAACCTAATAAAATAAAACAGATGCCTAATTAACGCTCCAATAAATTCAAATAAATCCAAATAAATTCCAAATCACTCAAATCAAACCCAATTCAATATTAAGCTCAAATTAAACCTAAAATGAGCCCAATAAACCTAAGGAAAATTTAATAAACACAAATCAAACCCAATCAAGACCACATCAAGTCCAAATCTCCTAAATTACAAACCAGGTTCAAGTCAAACTCTAAGTAAAGACTAAAGAAAGCCCGCTGAATCCAAGTCAAACCAAATTCAGTTCAAATCAAGCCTAAAGTCAAATCCAAGTTAACAAAAGACAAGGACACCACTACTTATTTGATTCAATCTAACCAGTGTTCAAATTGACAATCAATTGCAAATCTCCTTTAGTCATTGCAGCATTGGTACAGCACAAACTTCTCCATTGGCTTCCTGCACTCAGTACACACCACCCTCTCCGTGATCCGGCTGGCATCACCTGGCATGATCAGCCTGGTGCAATGCTCGTGAGTATGATACGGCTCGAGAGCACCTCTCAGTGCCGGGAGGAACCCCTCAAGCTCGACACTATCCTTCCATGTCGCAAACTGCCCGAGACACTCCAGCAGCTTCCTGCCTTCATACCTGACCAGGTCAAGCGACCCATGAGAGATCACCGCCCAGGGGTGACCTCCGCTGTCATAACTAAGCAGCGACATGACCTCGAGCAAGATCTTGTCATTCTCTAACCTGTTTAAAACTTTGGGACCACCATGATTTTCGCCGGGAACAATGGCACCATGGTCAGGATTGCTGGGAAAAAGGCTACCATGGCTGTGGTGACTAGGAACAATGGCACTGTGGCTAGAGTTTCCAGGATCAATGGCACCATGACCTGGGAAGCTGCTAAAGCTTTTGTCGTGTAGTTGCATCTTAGAGTGGAGCATGCTTTCGAGGCGTACCCAGAAGAACCATACCATGGCGATGTCTTCCCAGTAGCCACTGAGCTTCTCGGCAGCGATTGTATTGATGACCTTCCTGACACGCTCCTTCGGGTTGCTTTTGCCGACATAGATCATTTCAAGGGGAATGTGCACTTCCTGGGCTATTCGCCGGAGAAGGGATGTGAATTGCTTGATCCAGCTGATGTCCTCGCCTCCATATAAGCATACAAATCGCTCGTCTTGTATCTGTTAATTAATGTACGTACAAGTTTAATTACCATCATCATGCTCTAGAAAATATATTAAAGTAAATCAGATGGATTAAATTTAAAGAGTAATTAAGAGAAATATTATACCGCTTTAATTACTGCTGGATCAATATCATCAATGAGAAGCTCGAGACGCCATGTCTCCGCCCTCCAAAGAGCATCCTCTCTGGCACTGGTAAATGGGAATGCGAGGCTGCCCCAAATCCACATCATGTGCAAGGCATTTGGGCACACTACTTTACCTTGTGGATCTAAGACTACCAACATGGGTTTCTTGTCAAACCGCCATGCGTGGCGAACGTAGCGCACGACAGCTGGGTCAATCATTGTTGGGTTGTGTGGGTAGTACCATGGCATGTTTGACGCCAAGCGGTTGTACCTCTCTTCTCTATAGTTGATGCATGCATGGTAACAATTTAGCATGAATTGAACAATCAAATAAAAGTAGATAGTATACTATTTATCATTACAGTATTACTAATATTACTACAAACAATCAAGAATAGTATGCATGGTGATTATGGAAATCTTCCAATTTAATGAACCATAAAATGCCTGCTGTTGAAGTATATATAAAAAAAAAATATATAAATTCATTGGGCGACGTACTTGTTAGAATCCCATGGATGATGGCGATCGACTATAGGCAACCAAACGACCTCATAGCGACGCTCCATCTGTCCGCTGTGAGAATCATTATAAATTTGAATAAGCACAAAGAGCTCCTCATGGCTGATATCAAGGTCAGACACGAAAAGCATAACAATCTTGCGCCGAAGCACGTCAACGCCAACACGCTTCTTGGTGGAACCGTCAATTAGCGGGTGCTCATCCTTAGAGTAGAAGAGTGCGCGAAGGATCTTCATGTTGTCTATGTGCACCGTCTCAAAGAGGTGAACCAGGGTTTGGTATGCCTCCAAGTGTTGCTTCTCGTCTAGTCACCAAAATGATATCATGAAAATATGTTTGTCTAAGTTACTCTGTTCATGTGCTGTTCTGAGATGATAACTGACCTTATTTAGTGAACAGATTCAATTTGGGATTTATATGAATGAATGAGCTAAAGAGCCTATTGCAATTTCCATATGAGCGGAGCCAGACTTTCAAGCTATGGGGTCAACTTTACATAAATTTTTTTTTAAAATGAATGGGGTCAGTTGAGTTTCAATCACTGGTCTCCTTTTCATCACTAAAGATATTAACACACAATAAAGCATGGTTTAAGATTCAATAGGAAATTAAGGTAATCGAAACTGTGAACCTTTTTTTCTGATATAATCATGTTTTATGTATATAGCAAGTAAAAAACTAACAAGTGATGTTTACCTTCTTATTACATCTTATGTCCTTAAGCAATCTTAATTTTGCAAGACTATATGTTCTCAAACAGAATGTTGTTTTACTGACCGATATGATGGCGGCATTGGTTGAGTTGATTAGTGAGGTGGCCTTGGATGTTGTTTAATTTATGAGCCATGCTCGAGAGCTCCCACGCCTCGGTGGTGGAGGATATGTAACTACGATTAAATTAAAGAAGAACAAAGTAAACATCTATCTAATTCTCGGGCAAACATTTGGATAATTAAGCTACACATTTAATTAATTTTTTGCAATTACTCGCGACCGAGGCCGATCAGTCCAGTGATCTGAGATTCACATGCTGTGATGCTCCTGATAGTCCAGTAAACTGCAGTTGGAATATGTGTCAGTGCCACCTGCATTTCGGGGGATTCGGCACTCAAGTACTCAAGTGGGAGCTCGTTGAATTCAATTATGCACCACGTCACGTCCAACATTGCCTTGACTAGGTTGTTCGAAGCATCAAACCTTTTAATCAAGAGCATGAAAACATGATTTAGAATCTTGTTCTGGTTAATGATTTGTACGTTATTGAAGTATATATGGGCTGACTTTTAATGGACTAGGCTCCATATGGGCCATTTGGCCCAAATTCACCTCAATGCGAAATCAAAGTAGCTAGCGTTTTGTAAAACCCGTTGTGCACTTTTCTTTTACAAGTACTTTATGTAGCAAATTACACCAAATAATTAACCACTACAGTTATTGCATAATGCTGAATTTCTACTTTTAGAGTTGCATGAAAAAAGAAAAACAGTGGTTAATTAAACCTTGGTTTGATGATGTCAGTGTGCGCAAAGATGTCGTGGAGCTGCCTTAGCACCGCAATGGCTTTGGCGAGTGGATTTGTTGGTTGGAGCTGCATGGTAAGCCCGAAATTACCATAGTTGACAGCAAATGCGGCCATGGCAAGGACCACTTTGGCATCCCAGTCGAAGGTCGACAGCATGTGCAGGATCTCCATTGACGTTGCATGCGCATCGTGGCCACTGATGCCTGAGCACCTGTATGTTAGCTGCAATTGACAGATTAAATATTAGCTAGCTAATATGAAAATTAAAGAAGTTAAACATTATTAATTTTGTCGAGGGCATTGCGCCTCCGAAGCCTTCCTATGAATTGAATTTTTTTATTCTTGTCTTCCAAATTTTTTAATTTTTATAAAAAATATTATTATTAGCCTCCTCGTAAAATAAAATTACATGACACTTATTCATTCAATCCTTCAATATAAAATTTCTAGTTTTGATCATTATTAAGAAAATGGCGTATATATCCTAATTATATATACATTGGATGTCATAACTAATTAAGGGCTTGCACATATAATTAATTACTTAATTAAATAATGAGTAGTTTTTGTTAGATTTAATTACCTCAGAAGCAATCTTGTGAATAGTATAGGGATGGAGCTCAATTTGGTCAATTTGGTGCACCTCATCTTTGAGTAATTCATTTGAAGCATGGGGTGTCTGTCATGTTGTGAAGACAAATACCAAAAGGAAAGAACCAAATAAATTATATAATCAGAACCCCCAACAAATTAATGAAGTGGCAGCTCTAAGTAAGTAAATTCATCTAAACCTAATTTTAATAACTATTTATGAATTATATATGATCATTCATTTTATATATATATGTAGTTCAGTGCTCTATTAGAATTCCAACTTAACACAACGCCATAACACATGTAACATTTGATTTGTAAGATAAAGAGCAATTAATACTATAACGGTACTGATGGGCGTGGCACGGCGAAGCACATCCTCAACTACACGCATGAGAGGCCTGACATCAAAGTCCAGTCCGTCAGGGCTGTGTGTCGCCTGGATCTGCTTCATCATGATGCTCTCGTCGGAGGAGGAGAACATGTGTCGCTCTCCCCTCATACTCGGGTTGTGTTTATGGGCCATGGTACTGGTGGGCGCCACTGCATGCGTCGACAAAGCCATTAGAAAGAAGAGAAAAACTTAAGATTTTATTACGTACTAACTACCTGATCAGGTGCACTTGTTATAGTGCATGTGTAATATTGTTGGTTAATCTTGGAAACCCTATTTATAGGAGTTGCTGTAAAGATGAATCCGGTTCTGGTATGATGCTTAATTTTGTTGCATTCTATGTTTTGGTAAAATATGGATAATGGTTTTCACTGGTGCTTCAATGTTTCATTCACATGATTTTGCATTTGATATATTTTAAATGGTTTTGATAACTACCGTTAGTAAAATCTTAGGCAGCTGCAGATATATATTTTAGAGCATCTCTATCATGAAAATTGATTATAAATGTTGATGAGATAATTATAACTTAAATTGTAGAGTTATATAGAGCAATTGTATTTCTCAAAATGAGTAAGATTAAAATGCATCATTGGTTTTGTGTCTCAATCATACCTCACATCTTTATCTCTGTTTTCGAAGTCCAAATAGTCGATCTGAACTGCTTAATATGATCTCCACATTAAAATATGCTTAGAGACCAAATTTTATATTTTTTAGAAAACAATTACTATTTTTTTTATAGGTACAAAATCACTGTTTTTGGATGGTCCAGAACCAGTGATTTTGTACATATCTAAAAAAATAGTAAAATATTTCCAAAAAATATAAAATTTGGTCTCTAAGCACATTTTAGTATGAATATCATGTTGAGCGGTTCAGATCGACTATTTGAACTTTGAAAACAGAGATAGAGATATGGGGTATGGTTGGGGCACACAAAACCAATGATGCATTTCAATCTATCTAAAATCAGCATATCAGCTTGTAATAAATAATTATAGATACTGTTTGTAATTAGTTTGAGAAAGTTAATTAGAAAACAACTAACTCTCAATTCAATTGAAAATAACTACATAGATGAATATTGGTATAAAATTAGAGATAATTTCTAAAGTTGTTGATACGGTAAAAGAATAATTTATAATTATATAAATGAAGACACTCATAGCTAGTGCATAAAGCATTAAAAACAAGTGGCAACACAAATAGCCTCAAAGCAAGGGGAACAGAAGAACCAAAAACCTTATAGATTGGATAGACAGAGATGAAATTGAAGCCAGGATAGAACAATTGCTTTGCTTCATGATCAGGTCTCCTAAGATTTCTTTTGGGTATAGCCACGAGCTCGCATCAAATCTGTGGGCCCAAATATTATTGGGTCGGGTTCAATCAAATTGGATCGTTACTATGTTAGTACAAATTTGATTAAGGCTGGCATCTAATTTTTATGGTATATTTACTTAATATCTTATAAAATATTATTCAAATTTTAATTAAAAATTGATGATGTATTATTAATTTTTTTTAGATAGGATGTGTATTAAATTGGTTCAAATTTGATACACTTACTATTTAAAACATTGCTTTGCAATTTCAATTTTCTAACTTTAATTTAACAATATTTTTCGAGATTTCAAATGAGTTGTCGCTGTAACGACAGGATTTCCTCCAAGATTGATCGTCTGCCATTGGATTCTCCTGATGAGCGCGAATCTTGACAGTCGTTCAATGGTCGCTTCAGCCATTGTAGACAGAGGTTGCAACACCTATTGTCAGTGATATTAGCTGTTGCAACGGTTGATGGCGAGCAACAGCATTTTTCTATATATTTCGTGTTGTTTATTTTGGGTTAAACATCTACTTGAAGCATTCTCAAGTTATTTAAAATTTTTGGTATTTATGTACGTGTCAGTCTCGTGCACAATATTTGGTTGTGCGATCGCATGCAATTAAAATATTCATCCGCATGGGACTCCTGTGCTAGTTAATCTTCTCTGTTGCAGTGTATATTTTGTGTGTTTGGTGACTCCAAAGTGCATGCGGTTCGATGCTTATCCGCATAGGAAAGAGCTATTGTCCACAATGCTTCATTTTATTTTATTTTTTGACAAAAAGGCCAAGGCCCATTTCATTAAAGAAACAGATAAGTTACATCCATATAATGTTCAAACCCGACTCAGAGAACTATTATGAAGTCCCTAATCGCCAACCACACCTGTTTATCACATGCACTAGTAAACCTAAAGTCAAACAAAACACGACATATACGCCACACACAATGGGGGCTGAGGTAAGTTTGCATAAAAACAAAATTTGGATCTTGATATCTAAAGGTGTTCATCATGGAGTAAAATCATGGTCCCCTGCAGCTACCACCATTGCAAAATCTTCATGTTCAGTTTCCAATGGTTCAACATCAGGAGGCAAAATAGCTAAAGGGATGGCATCTAACTCCACTGGAAGCCATAAGGCAGTGTATCCTTGCACTTTCTCAGGAGCATTCCCTGTCCAATAGTGTACCAAAGAGATGATTAACAAGATAATTTGCTTAACTGATTTTTTCTTTTTCCCTGGTTCAAAACACAATTCATTTCGATATTTCCATATGGTCCAACAAACCGCGCTAAACACTAATAGTAAGGCAATTCTATGAAGTTTGGGCAATTGATTAGCAAAATGGACAATATCAGAAAAAGTGTGTCAATGTAAGCTAAATTCTTGACAAGAACCCATCCAAAACCACACTTTTTTAGTGAAATCACAGTTAACAAATAAATGATTACGAGTTTCGGGCAGCTGACATAACTGACAGGTATTATCACCATTCCATCCTCGTTTTCTCAAATTATTCTTAGTGAGAATTTTGTTTTTGGCAGTCAACCACATAAAAACCCTAATCTTTAACGGAATTGGTATTGACCACCATAACATGGTATTGAGAGGTTTGATCCCTCTATAATTCAGCATTTTATATAACGATTTTACTGTAAATTTGCCGGAAGCATCCCATCTCCAGCTCAACCTATCTTCTGAGTGTGTGTAAGAGATTGTACTAATCATTTCCAAAATGTCAGCCCATTCTGCAGATAGTATCCCATATAAAGTGTGTCTAAATTTCATGCCAGACCCTTGAGTATTAATCACTGTTTGGAGAGGTATATCAGTGGATATGCATATATTATAGAGATATGGGTATCTAGAAGCCATTGAACATTGCTGGTGCCATATATCATGCCAAAATGATATTTTGGTTGGAGATCCTGGGTCATAAGAAACACTTATATGACCTAAATGTTGCATAGAAATGATGTTGGACCAGAATTCAGAAAAGGGCAGATTTGTGTGTGAATAATATTTAGTGAGTATCATATGTTTCCAAGGGTTATAATAGGTGGGGTCTTTGAATTTCCACCACCATTTCATCAAAAGTGCAATATTCATTTGCTTAAGATCAAGTATTCCTAATCCCCCAAACTCCTTAGAGATACAAACAGTTTGCCAATTAAGAAGAGAATATCTGTGTCTATTAGTAGTTCCTTGCCATAAAAATCGACGTCTAAGTTGATCAATTTTGGTTAGTACATAAGCTGGAATTTTGTATATTGAGAGAGAGTATAGAGGTATGGCTGATAGAACGGAGTTGAGAAGAGTAATTCTTCCTCCGAGAGAAAGCAAACTACCTTTCCAATGTTGTAATTTCTTTTCTATTTTATCAATGAGAAAAGACCATTCAACTTTAGTTAATCTATGAGTGTGCAAAGGTAGGCCAAGATATTTGAATGGAAAAGATCCTACACTACATCTAAAATGAAATGCATATCGTTGTATATCAGGAGTATTGATTGGAAACATGGCTGTTTTAGTATAATTGACCTTTATCCCAGATAATGCTTCAAATGCTACCAAAGCCCACCAAGCATTTTGTACATTATTTTCATCCGCCTTTAAGAATATGATGGTGTCATCTGCGTAATGGCAGTTTGTATGAGGGTGGTTATCTATGGCATGTGGCCCTATTCCTTGGATCAAATGAGCATATTTACCCTCAATGCTTCATTTTATATCTGTTTTAACCCTAAAAACACTAAAAATCTGCAATTCTACAAAATTAAGTGAAAATGACGACTAAAATTAGACATTTGTAACTCGATATTTGACAATATTTTAGTCAAGTGATAGAGTAAAATACTATATATTTCAGCCCTATCAGCCCCACATGTCAGGATTTTGTTAAATGTCACCAAAATTGTATCCAGGAGTTCATTAGGATGTTCTGCTAGGTGTACCCCACTTTGTGTACCCTTATTTGTGCCCCGAACTTAGAAAAATCATATAAACTTGACCATTTTGAGTTCTTGGGACTTCTTTACATCAAAATTCATGGTATTTTATGTAGAATTTTATCATTAATTTTATTTCAAGAAAATCATCGTCCATATTTAATGGTTTTCAAGAAATTAGGGTTTTTGGGGTGTTTTTATCACTAGTTTTCAAGAAATTAATAGAGTAAATTTCTTAGATTAAATCCCAAATATTATAGGGTCCAACATTTTCTAATCTCAAAAATTCTAAAACTTATATGTCAAAATAAAATCATTAGATGTGCTCTATATTATTTTTGGTACATGCTTATAAAAAATGATTACTTTTCAGTTTTGTTATTATATGAATCAATAATTTGAAAAATCAACGTCCAGAAAATACCCATATTATTGTATTTTTGTAAGCTCTTTATAATAATCGATCAAAACCAAGTTAATATATCATAATAATTTTTTACATGTGCATAAAGAAAATGATATATATATATATATATATATATAGAGAGAGAGAGAGAGAGAGATGGGCCACGGTGCTTTGCAAATTAAAACTCCCTCTTTAATTCGGGCTACTTTTTCAATTTGCAAAACTCAAACAACCGATCCGAACCGTTCAACATGTTCTAAATATTGAAATGTGCTTGGAGACCAAATTTTACATTTTTTTGAATTTTTTTACTATTTAGTAAGCTACTTTGGAAATCGCTGATCCAGTGGTCCAGAAATTTTTACTGTTTTTTACTGTGGACCACTGAATCAGTGATTTCCAAAGTGGCTTAATAAATAGTAAACAAATTCCAAAAAATGTAAAATTTGGTCTCCAAGCACATTTCAATATTTAGAACATGTTGAACGGTTCGGATCGGTTGTTTGGGTTTTGCAAATTGAAAAAGTGGTCCAAATTAAAGAGGGTGTTTTAATTTGCAAAGCACCGTATATATATATATATATATATATATATATAGAGGAGGGTTCAAATGCCTCCAATTTTTGTGCCTCCATCATGCCTCCATTTTTAAAAACTTTAATAACTCAAAATTTAAAACTTAAAATTCAAAATAAAACCATTGGATATGATCTATATCATTTTATCTATGTGCTCATAAAAAATTATCACATTTGGATTTTGTTTTTTATGTTAATCAATATGTTGAAAAAATCAACGTCTAGAAATTATCCACATTAGTACGTTTTTTACAAGCTCTTGATGACAACCAAAACAAAATTGAAATGTCATAATTTTTTACACGTGCATAGATAAAATGATGTAGATCATATACAATGGTTTTATTTTGACTTTTAAGTTTTAAATTTTGAGTTATTAAAGTTTTTAAAAATGGAGGTATGGTGGAGGCATGAAAAATGGAGGCATTTGAACCCTCATATATATATGAGGGATCAAGTTACAATAAATTTGAGTTACAACAAAGTTACAACAACCATTTTTTTCATTTTCAAAGTCCAAATCGTCGATCTAAACCGTTCAACATGATCTCCACAATAAAATGTGCTTGCAGATCAAATTTTATATTTTTTTGAATGTTTTTACTATTTATTAAGTATTTTACAAAAAATAGTCATATTCAGACCATTGAATTTTGTACCCATCTTAATTAATAGTAAAAAAATTCAAAAAAATGTAAAATTTGATCTGCAAGCACATTTTATTTAGATAATCATGTTGAACGGTTTGGATTGATGATTTGGACTTTAAAAATGAAAAAAATGGTTGTTGTAACTTTGTTGTAACTCAAATTTGTTGTAACTTGATCTCTCCTCTCTCTATATATATATATATATATATATATATATATATAGAGAGAGAGAGAGATGAGCTATGCTACTCCATGGAGTAAAACGCGTTTGTACTTCACGCCGTATTTTTATTTTGAAAGTCCAAACGACCGATCCGAACCGCTCAACATGATCTCCATATTGAAATGTGCTTGGAGACCAAATTTTACATTTTTTGGAATTTTTTTACTATTTATTAAGCTACTTTGAAAATCTGAAAATCCGGGTGAATAGTAAAAAACAGTAAAAAATTCTGGACTGTCGGATCAGTGATTTTCAAAGTGGCTTAATAAATAGTAAAAAAATTCTAAAAAATGTAAAATTTGGTCTCCAAGCACATTTCAATATGGAGATCATGTTGAGCGGTTCGGATCGGTCGTTTGGATTTTCAAAATAAAAATATAGCGGCGTGGAGCACCAACGCGTTTTACTCCATGGAGTAGCATAGCTCATCTCTCTCTCTCTATATATATATATATATATATATACACCATATATATCTAAACAGTTCTAGTTTAACCTCTAAATTTTAAATTATTAAAGTTCTAAAAATAAAAATATAATGAAAAGATTAAAAGTATGTGAAAAGCATTTGAACTCTTTCTCCTTGCTTTCAGTTTATCAATTTTTTATTAAAAGTATGTGTATGAGTTGAACAGTTAATTTCATCAATCATGCATGTTTTAAATACTTATACAGATTGCGCATGATTGAGGGTTCTAATTTTTAATTTGCACGTGACTGGTACTCGTACATTAATTAATTTGTTGGCGGCAGGAGACAACTCACAGCTGGTTCATGTGGAGTGTAATCTCATGCATGTCCTTGTGATATATATCATTGATATCAAGCCATCTCCATGTGGGTCCGGATCCCCTAAATTAAGTAACCCAACTTTTGGGTTTTCGATCGGGACCGTCCGATTCGATTCTGTCGCTCAAGATTGTCTCGGGATTCGAATCCATCGTCGGAATGTGTGCGCTCCACTTCGAAATGGATGATCTCAAATCCGAATCGAACGGTCCGGATTTAAAACTCAAAAATCTGAATTCTCTCCATGTAGGGGCCCAGTATATTTCATTTCAGAATAATTTATTAATTTAGAAATGTATTGAATTTTTTTTTGTATAAATACTAGAAAGATGAAAAATAATTAATCCCATAAAAACCGTATCATGAGTCGTGTGGTTTATTTAGGACTGTTGTATATAGGAGTGTCAATGGGTACAATATGGATCGGGTGGAGACATTTTCATACCCATACCCGTTATGATAACGAAAAAAAAATCTTTACCCTTATCTGTCTTTTTGAATACAGTACGGGTCGGATCAACAGATAATAAAGTGTCATTAACATCTCAATTTGTACTTTTGATAAAATATTTTTCAAAAAAAGAAAAAATAATAATGAATACAACTAATATGTATTATGAAAATTTAGTAAATACAAAATTTTATTGTATCATGTAATATCTTCACACAAATATATATCAATATATATTTTTTATTTTAAAAAATTATCTTATAGGATAACGGGTAAGATAATGAAAAAAAATCACAGAGAATAAAAGGGTACGTAAAAAGATACGATACGGATTTTCGGCCGGATACGATACGGATTTTGTATAATGAAAAAATTATCTTATCCGTATTTTCGGATACGATACGGATCGGGTAAAAAGATAAAAGGGTGTCATTGACACCCCTAGTTGTATATATGCAGATTTTTATTGTTAATCACAGAGAATGTATGATTTGTATATATCAAACATTAAAGAACCGCATCAGTGGTATAGTTCCTTAAAATGTATATGAAGGAATCGCATTATCTTTCTATATATAGAATGATTTTTTTTTTCATCTTTCTAATTATTACAAAATATTTAATATATTATCAAAATTCTGATTTCATTTGACACTGAGAAAATTAAAAAGTGCAATCATGTAGCAAACAAGTACCTCATTCCCGTTGCGTCATCTTAACCGTACATGCTACAGTCATGTAAAGACTCTACTATTTTCATTTTTCTGTATTTTTTTTGTTCATATACTATAAAAAAAACTTAACTAAAAATTTACCATCTGAAGATCATTTCCAACTTAAGTTGGTCTTCTTCCAAAAAATTATATTAAGGGTAAAAGATTGAAACTGTGATTCAAGTTTGGGTCATTGTAACACACACACACACATATATATTATCTATTAATTAGAAATCAATATTTGATCTAGTGGCAAAGATAATGCATTCATGTGAAAATGTCGCAGGTTCAAAATCCGAATGAGGTGGTTTCACCTCTAATATTTACTTAATATATATATATATATATATATATATATATATATATATATATATATATACACACACACACACACACACTTACTAATTGTCCTTTAAAAAAATAATAATAATATTTTGCTTAAAATGCAATGAATCTTGTATTCTTGTTGCGATGATTAATAATAAAGTGCAGATGCAACTGCTCTTTGTAAGGTTTTGGTATACATTAATTAATTTGAAGTCAAGTCAACACCTCTTGAAAGATATATATGAGAGCACAGACCTTAAACCAGTCAATAAAATTCTCTCTTAATTTTATGATGTATAAGGGGTTGAATTGAATGTGTGCTTGTCCAGATCAATAGATGCATTGAAGGATCGATTCAAACACAGGCTTTTTGCATCTCAACTCATTGCTCAATATTAATTCTCATCAGTACTTTTCTCAGAGATGTCCAAGGTAATATTAATTCTCATTTATGACCTTGTAGGTTTTTAATTTTGTTTTGTTTTGATCCTGACATGAAGTTCTCTTGTAATTATTTATATATCCTGTCCAATATATGGGTGAGTTTTTACAAATTCTCTTCTGATCTTGATGCAATTATATATGCAAATTTGCAGAAAATTGAATTGAAGGTCCAAATCTTTTGTGAGAAATGCAAGACTACCATTCTGACAACAGCTGCAAAAATAGGTGGTAAGTCAAGTTAGTTGAACAAAGAAAAGATGATTTTAAATTATAAATGAAATTTGCTTAAAAAAAACCCTAAATTGTACCCTGTAATTTGTTATGCTATTGTATCCGGGGTGTTTGGATCGATGAAATCGGAACTAACCCAGAACATCAAGAATAGTTCACTAAACCGGGTTAGTAGCTATTCCATGTTTTGGACGGAATAGTAAAAAAATAAGATTAGCTCACTAAATCTGGTTAGCATTGTCCATCCAAACGCAGAATAGAGAAAATAATAGTTGGGTTAGCGTGATATTCTCATTTCATCCAAACATAAAGTATGTTCCATATCATTCAAAATTGCATGGCTGAGCTAGGATAATTAAATTAATATGTTGCAATTATGCAGGAGTGAACTCTATTTCTCTGGATGCCGATAAGGGAGTGCTAACAATAACAGGCACGGCCGATGCGGTGGAGATGGTGCGGAAGTTGAGAAAGGCCAAAATCTCAGTTGAGATCATAAGCCTTGGTCCTGAGAAAAAGGAAGGAAAAAAGGAAGAAAAAAAGGAAGAAAAGAAGGAGAAGAAAGATGAAAAGAAGATTGAATGCAATCCAATGTGCTACTGTCACTGCAAACAACCGTATCAGTATGGCTTCCCGCAAATTGTCTACTACGAGCAATATCCCGAAAGCACTTGCACTATTTTCTAATTATAATATGCGCGCGCTTCTTTAATTATCTCTCTTCTTTTCCTTTTTTTTTCTCCTTTTTTGTGTGATTTAGATTTTCATGAATACACCCTCACATGTAATGAACTAAATATAAAATACAAAAGAATTACTTATTAAGTTTAGTCTTTAAAAGAGATGGCATGTTCAAACTTTGGTGGATGCTGACTGTTATATATCTTAATTGATAAGACAAATGTAATTGTGTGGAGGTTTAGGATAAGCCTTGGCATCAGTATCCAATGATGCTGACTGTTACCTTTATTTATGCATTTTGTTTTGTAAAAATTTAAATAATTCAAAATTTAAAACTTATATATCAAAATAAATTCCATACGTCGCTACAAAGACTGATTGCCACTCTTTCAGGGATTGGGATCTACTGCAATCTGAAGTTTGGGTACAGTAATCCTGAAATCCCTGTTTTTCCAAATCCAGCCGTCCAACTTTTTATGTGCACGCATCGCGAAACAGTTAGTTTTTCTGTGCACACATCTCGAAACAATTCGACAGTTGGATTTAGAAAAGCAGAGATTTCAGGGTACGGTTCACATGTGAAGGATCGCAGCAGATTCTCTTCCTCTTTCAGTACACTCTGCCTATTTGTTGCTGCTGTATATCTCTAAGAAACTGAGAAAATTTCCTCTACAGTCCCTCCCGGTACCATTAATCGGTATCCGGTACATACCGCTACTCTGCTCCATACTCATCCATATTTTTAATCAGTAGTTTTCTGAGGAGATGTCTAAGGTTATATATTCCCATCCTTTTTTTCAAAATATCCTCTGGGTTGTTTCTTTAATTAGTTTGCACATGTTGCATTAATTCTCTTGTTCTTTTTTTATATATCCATTAAATGAGTAAATTCTACAGTTAGCTTTCTTCTGATATGAATGCAACTTTCCAGAAAATTGAATTATGAGTTCAAGCCTATCATACTGAAAACGGTAGCAAAGGTACAAGGTCAGTTAATGGTCTTTAGTTTGAATATGTTTGTGACAAAATACAGTACCCCTTTGTCACAACATATTAAAATGGCTTAAAAACCTAAAATGAAACGGTTTTCGTGTTCACCGATCATCCTCGTTCGAGTAATTGCATTTGGCAATTTCTAAAGATGAGACTAAAATATTGATCCAAAATTATCAAGTAATTGCATATTGCGTTGATGTGGTGTAAGTTGTGATCGAAGCAGTTACGGAAGGCCAAAAAATAGCCGAGGTCATGAGCATAGATCCTGAGAATCGTCCCGAGAAGCCTGCAGAGAAGAAGGATGACAAGAGAAATGGCGACAAACAGAACTTGGAGAGGAGACCATGCTAGGAAGTATATATAGCTCGCTTTTTAGGGTTAGCAGTGCTAGGAGAGGCGTTTTTCTTTAAAATTTTGTAAATAACTGTTTTTATTGATACAATTGTTAGCTGCATCAAGCCAACTAACCTTAAAAAAAAAAAATGGTGACAAGAAGAACAGTGATAAGAAGGATGGCGACAAGAAGGATGGTGGCAAAAAGCACGAATGCAACTGCAGCCAGCCTCTCCCAGGAACAGTTTGGGTCCGATGTCCATCGGACTCAAAGTGAGTTCGATGGATTCGATGACCGTCCGATCTGCTTTAAAATTTGCGCACGTAACTTTCGAGTCTGCTTTAACATTCATGCGCACGAATCTTAAAGTGGATCAAACGGTCCATAAACCCATCAGACCCAAGCTGTTCCCGCCTCTCCCATGCTACTGGTACTACCCGCAACCATCGAACTATATATATGCCACCACCTGCTGGCTGCCCGCAGGCCGTCTTCTACGATCAACCCCTTCAACAATTGCACTATTTGCTGATTAAATTTAATTGTTTCCTAGCTTTTTCCCTCCCTTCTTTAGTTTTGATTCTATTTTTTTTTTTTTTTTGCATTTCAGAATTTTGTCATCTCAATTATAATTGGAGTACAGAAATCTTACCCCGTCGGCATTTTTTACGGAGGTTGATAATTAGGAAAAATATATGTATATAAAAAAATTACAAAAATATGATTGGGTTTTAAAATAGTTATATAATTAATTATGTCTTATTCTGAAAAATTTATCTCACCCTATTAGCAGTGATTTTATATGCAGGTAAGCATCTAGCAAAACTACTTAAAAAGCTAAACAAATTCATAAGATCTCTCTATATATATATATATATATATATATATATATATATATATATATATATATATATATATATATATATATATATATATACACAAGCAGAACCGATGCAAAACTAGAAATAAATTAAAACCAGTAAGTCCTTTTCTCTGGTAATGCATGTGATTTTGTCGTACCTAATAATGAAGAAATAAATGTTCAAGAGACATCTAAAAAGAAATAAATGTTCAGAATTGACATATTTAAAAAAAAAAAAAAACTGTACAAACTATATATTACAATACGATGAGATTTATAAAACTAGATATAATTTCAAGCATTGAAATCAGTAAAAAAAAAATATGATTATCAATGTATATCATTCCATCGATCTAAAAACATTAACTTTAGGCTGTAGGTATTATATTTAATTATTTTATTGAATATATAATTAAAAAAAATTAAGATTTTGAGCCTCATTTCATAAATTACAAACAACACTGATATGATAGTCCGTAAAAACGGAATTGAATGATAGAGTGAAAATAAAAGAAGGCTAAAATTTCCTAGAAATAAAAAAATTATAATTTTATCTATTAAATTTTATAATTTTTATAAAATAAAATTACATAATATTATTTTATTTTCTGATTTCAAAATTTCAAAATTTCAAATTTTTTAGTTTCCTACTGCAATAATGCAACGCTAGTGGACTTCTTGCGGTCTTCACCAGTCAATTATATTGCAAGTAGGAATTTTTAGTTTCTTCTTCTTCAAATCAAAAGAAGACGAAAAGATTGCAATAATTAGAAAATTAATTAAGACGAGTATTAATTGACATGTCTTCCTGTCTCCGTTTGAAGTCAAGATGTATATATATATATCATTAATTGCTTGAGATCATGATACAAGAGAGCAATAAACACGCAGCAACTGCCCAAAATCATCCTGTTTTCTTTCTTTTTTTTCACATTACAGTTTGTATTTTCTACTGCAAATGTTGTGTTTCCATTCGTGTTCCTAGTGTCTAATTTTGTGTACATGTTGTTAATATAAAATTAATTATAGTATTTATTTTATGTTGACGTAACAGCACCGAAAGGCCCAAGACAAATTAAGACAAGTTCTTAAATATTCAAGAATATCATCTACTCAATTAGAAGCTATATATATATAGAGAGAGAGGCTAATATCAAAACGTTTGCACCAAGTCTCTCGTACAACCAAGTCGTTTTCGGATTTCAAAAGTCCAAATGGTCGATCCGAGCCATTAGATGTGATCTCTATATTAAAATCTGCTTGGAGATCAAATTTTATATTTTTTGGAATATTTTTACTATTTATTAAGCCACTTTGAAAATTGCTGATCACATGGTCCAGAATTTAGTTGCACTGTTTTTACTGTTACCCGGATCAGCAATTTTCAAAGTGGCTTAATAAATAGTAAAAAAATTTCAAAAAATATAAAATTTGGTCTCCAAGCAGATTTTAATATAGATTGAACATCTAACGGTTCGGATCGACAGTTTGGACTTTGAAAACTCAAAAATAACTTGGTTGCACGAGGGGCTTGGTGCAAACGTTTTGATATTAGCCACACTCTCTCTCTCTCTCTCTCTCTCTCTCTCTCTCTATATATATATATATATATATATATATATATATATGAGGAGGGATCAAGTTACAACAAATTTGAATTACAACAAAGTTACAACAACCATTTTTTTCATTTTCAAAGTCCAAATCGTCGATCCAAACCGTTCAACATGATCTCCACAATAAAATGTGCTTGCAGATCAAATTTTACATTTTTTTGAATTTTTTTACTATTTATTAAATATTTTACAAAAAATAGTCATATTCAGACCATTGAATTTTGTACCCATCTTAATAAATAGTAAAAAAATTCAAAAAAATGTAAAATTTGATCTGCAAGCACATTTTATTTAGATAATCATATTGAACGGTTTGGATCGAAGATTTGGACTTTGAAAATAAAAAAAAATGATTATTGTAACTTTGTTGTAACTTGATCCCTCCTCTATATATATATAGAAAATGATAGGTCATTAGAAATGCAGTCAATCATTAGAAATAGAAAACAAAAACTCAATAAACTATATATATAAAAATGATAGGTCATTAGACTTACCTGTTATTCAGTTTCAATGTATTACGCTTATGCATACGATTCAACAGTTCAAACAATGCAGTTAATCAATTATTCAACATGCAAAGTAAATTACGACTTAATTCTTAAAAATGAACCTCAGACGAGTCCTCACACCTGATATCGGAGGGTCAACCTTTGATCTAATGGCGAAGACAATGGCTTCCGTGTGAGAGGTTGCAGGTTCAAAACTCAAATAAGAAAATCTCTTGTGAATATTAAATAATTGAATAGCTTGACATCTAACCTTTACTCAAAAAAATTTATCTATAATTAGTTTGTAAGGTCATATCTATTGCTTACTAGCTTAGCTGTGAATACAAGCACTGTTACATTGAATTCAATCAGTAATTAATATTGTCCGCCTGCCTTCCAGGAATTTCAATCAGTAATCAATAAACTACAACAACCACCTCTCAAAATAAATAGACCCATGTTGCATTTCATTAATATTTATATATGAACCTTTACTCAAGTGCATTTTATTTCTTTGGGGAAAGCTCAAAACCCAGCCATATTTTTATTTTCTTAAATCCAAAAGACTGAGGTGGTGTTTGGTTGTGGACTAAAGTTAAGGTGGCCTAAGTTGTTATTCCAACTTAGGCCGGCCTAAATTATTTATGTTTGGTTGTGCCTAAAGTTATGCTATGATTTAAGCTATTTCTTGTTTGGTATGAATTTGATGGCTTAAAGCATGATATATATTTTTCTATTTTCAAGTTTTGTTTGGTAAACACAGCAGTCTTATATTTGAAAACATATGAGCAAAAATTTAGTGTCAACAGGCTGTAACTTCTGACAAAGGTTTTCTGCATGAAGAAAATTGAGTAATATTCTGGTACCGGTCGGTACCAGAACAGGGATAACAGAAAAGGGCACGAAGGCCTCAATCAGCACAAGGTGCGGTGCTCATTTATATATCAAGTTTGATTCAATGTATTAGACAATAGAAACTGAAAGGTTGCATAGAAAATATAAATGAAAATTAAAGAGAAAGCAACTAACTAAACTGAGAAGAGCAAAGGCCTCAATCAGCTCCCGACCGTGAAAGGAAACACGGTAAGCACCAAGAAAGCCCGCCGGCACCAGCAAGCCACAGAGACACAAGATCACAACCAACACTCAAAACCTTATTGAGATGGGGCAACAACGAAAGAGAGAAGAAAGAGAGAGAGAGAGAGAGAGAAAAAATTTATCAAGCAGCAGCAAAAGAGAGATGGGGCAACAGCGAAAATACCCAAAAAAATTTATCAAGCAGTGGGGCCCAGTGGCATAACGTTAAAGAAGCTGAGGAGGTGGTTTAATTTAGGCCCGTTTAGGCCAGACCAAATTTAAGCTATTCCATGTTAGATACAGCAGTTTAAATCATGTTTGGTGAAATAACAGTGGTCTAAAGTCTTTAGGCTACCTTTCGGCCACAACCAAACATGATGTGAAGGCCCAATAGAGCACGCCCAGTTTATAATTAAATTTTCGTTCAGCCCATATTTATTCGTCTTTCAACTTTAATTTCTCGTCTTTCCAGTATATGCCCAAAGGCCCATTTTACTTCTTAATTTACAATTTTAGGAACTTTACAATTTATGGTCTCGAGACTCTATGGTCTTTCTTTGGTTCGTTGACCACTTGACTCATAAATCCCGATCTAAACAGATTAATGTTTACTTTCTCTTTTTCAAAAAAAAAAAAAAAAGACTTTGACTCATGTCGCGCCAAAATAACATATTTTTAATCCAACCAAAAGCTCGGTCCACCGTACTATTACCATGTGGGTCCCACATTCAGTGACAATGTCGGGTCCACACTCCTGGTTTATCCGTCGAAGTTTACTCTTCTTTTATTTTAGTGGATAATGCCCGTATTATTGAGCTTGTAGTTCACCACCAGAGTAGAAAGCGAAGAGAGCGAAGGGGAGAAGTGTAGAGAGAGAGAGAGAGAGAGAGGGGTTTGAATTGGATCGGGTCTGATGGAGTCGAATTCGGGTCCGACGGGTGTTCCGAACGGATCGATGAAATCGAGTCCGGTTCCGCCGCCGACGAACCCGATGGTCACGCCACTGTTAACGGATCTTTACCAGTTCACCATGGCATATGCTTACTGGAAAGCTGGGAAGCATCTCGACCAATCCGTGTTAGCTTACTTTTTATCATCATTTTTATTGAAATGAATTTTGGGATTCAATTTTGCACCTGGTCCTTGTCAATGTATTCGAATTTGTAATCAGGTGTGTAAAAATTAGCAATTATATTCGGAAACATAAAAAAATTAGCAATTATACACACTAAATGTATCCCTTGCATGGTTTTGTGTAGATTCAAAGGTGAGAGTGTATGAAGAGTTTAGCATAGGAGGGGGGTACAATTGATGCTAACAATGTTATATAAAGGAAAATTCTGCACATGAATTTTTTTTTTTTGTTTAATCCAGGCATGCATGAAGTTGTTCATTGTAGTTAAAAAGTACTTGTTCATAGGAATGCCCACTTAACTGAATCATTGTACTTTACTGTTATGGATCCTGGATTCAATTCTCTGGTGCCTATGTGCAAATTCGGTGTTTTACAGGGTTAGATGTGGAAATATAGATTTTCTGCACTCCTATTCATGTAAAATAACAAATGCAATGAAATTTGAAGTTTATGATAGTGCTTATTGTTGATAATTCTTAAATAATAAATTCACACTTGGTCAAGTTATTTGGTTAATCAACGGTCTTCTTTTTCCAATCTGAGGATACCATTAATTGTGTGGGAATGCATGCAAATCATAATTAAAAGGGCTGGATTATATCTAAGTTCTTATGATAACAATTTAAGATTCTTGGTTACAACACATTCTTATATATGGCTTAAAATTTATCTAGCTGGAATTTGTTTTATGCTGCAGTTTTGATCTATACTTCCGAAAGAACCCCTTTGGAGGAGAGTATACTGTTTTTGGTGGCCTTGAAGAATGCATACGCTTCATAGCTAATTTTAAATTAACTGAGGATGAGATTTCATTTCTGCGTTCTTCCATGCCTACATGCGAGGTTCAATTATCAATTGATATTTTACATGGCATGTAAATCATTGCCACTTTTTTCTTTTATAGAAGATAAGTCTGATCTATTTTTCTGTTAATATTTTTGCCAATTTAGGATGGATTTTTTGAGTATTTGAAAGAAATAGACTGCTCAGATGTGGTGGTATATGCTATTCCAGAAGGATCTATTGTGTTCCCAAAGGTGCCATTGATGCGCATTGAGGGTCCAGTTGCCGTAAGTTCACTTGCCCTTGTGCTTATTTCTCTTTCTTGCTGTTAGTGTATATTCACTTTTTTATTAGGTTTTATTTTTTATATTTTCAGGTTATACAACTACTTGAAACTCCCTTCTTGAGTCTAGTAAATTATGCATCCTTAGTAACTACAAATGCAGCTAGACACCGTCTTGTTGCTGGAAAGTCCAAAACTTTACTTGAGTTTGGCCTTAGAAGGGCCCAGGTAATTTTATCATATATGCCCAGTAAATATTGTAAATTTTATCAGTAGTTACTGTGGGTCATATCAAGTGGAAATAAATCGAGTTCAGAAAAACCTTGTACGTGGGGGATATAGAAACTTGAGAACTCTAATATGTTCTCAGAGAAATGCTCTTATTTCTGTGAAGAGTAAGGCTATGGTACTATGCATAGCACATAATGGTCTGTACTGGATCAATATCTCCATTTTTAAAGTCCAAACAATCGATCTGAACTGTTCAACATGATCGCCGTATAAAAATGTACTTGTAGATCAAATTTAACATTTTTTTTAGAATTTTTAGAAAGGTAGAAAATCACTTGATCTAAAAATTCTAGACCATTCAAAAGTAGTGATTTTCTACCTAACTAAAAAAAATAGTGAAAAAGATGGAAATTGAATTGCTTGGGTGGAAATCAGCAAAATGGGGAATGTGAAAAGTTCAGAAATATGACTGTGAGCTATTAGGCAAGCATGTCGTCTCCTTTTATAGCAGAAATTTGTTCTTCTCTGTGACCTTTGATTGATTCCCCGCCCTTTTTCCACAAGTGTATTATTATTTGTTTTATTGAGACAATTGCGGATCACTTCATGCTCTTCTGCACCAATTACTGCATCACTTCTGATGGTTTTAATAATTATTTCATATACCCAATTGTTAGTACTTTCTTGTGATGGATCTAATTTCTAAAATTAGTGCATAATAAAAAAAATATCATTCATACGCATATTCAAATTCTTATGAAGATTAAATCAAGCAATATGCTTTCATACTAAAAAATGTAAAATTTAGTCTGCAAGTACATTTTCATACAGAGATCACTTTGAATGGTTCATATCAACTATTTGGACTTTGGAAATGAAAATATTGATCTGTAG
This sequence comes from Carex parvula, assembly GCA_025461045.1. Lineage (NCBI taxonomy): Eukaryota > Viridiplantae > Streptophyta > Magnoliopsida > Poales > Cyperaceae > Carex > Carex parvula. Next base: position 277,915 of record JAJGRW010001341.1, read on the forward strand.
TACGGACCAATCTGGGCTATGCATAGTACCATAGCCTCACTCTTCTGTGAAATACTTACTAATTTAATGTTACTATTTGTTTGTCCAACTTTGAAATTAGGGACCTGATGGAGGAATAAGTGCCTCAAGATATTGCTACATGGGAGGATTTGATGCTACAAGGTCTGTACTTATTTATCTGTTTTACATGCTTTTTTGACTTTGTGAAGAGCATTAACAGAAGTAGCCACGTAACTATTTTGTATCCAATATAAATTTGAACAGCAATGTTGCGGCAGGAAGGCTGTTTGGGATACCGTTACGTGGGACCCACTCACATGCCTTTGTGAGCTCATTCATGGTCAGTTTGATTGCATACGCATCTCTGAACAATTTAAATATAGTGATTTTTTTCACAGTTGAATCCTGGCAAATTTTCCCTTTGTTCCTCATATATATTTCCATGAAAATTGATGAGGAATAAAGAGGCTGTTTAAGAAATTGAGGAATATAGTAGGTACAGATGATACATGTGGTATTCTAGAAATGTATACATCACAGTTCCATTTATGATGGGTTTGTGCATGATATTTTCTCACTGTAGAGGTTGATATGTTGATGTTTTATGGGGTTTCATCTCAGTTGCAATTGTTTAGGAGCTACTGCTCTAGTTTATCTTAAAGTAGGGTTACTTCAATATTGGTGTTTTATGTAATTTTGCTATTGCTCAGGGTCTTGATGAGATAGTTGACAGAACCCTTCCGTCTCATGATGGATCAAACCAATGTGAAGATTTTGTATTGCAAGTGGAGCACTGGCTCGATAAAATTCAGGTTTGAATTTTAATGATTGGAGGTAGTACACAATATGTAGCCTTTTGATGTTTTTTTTTTGTGTCTTGTATGAATTATTCCTTTTCTTCCTTTAGAAATTGTATCCTCAGTTATTTCAATGGTATTAGTACATGATTGCTCTTGGTTCTTCAGTAATTACAAAGGCTAATCCATTTCAGGGGTTAAAATCGTCAATTGGTTTATATGGAGAAACAAACAAGAGTGAGTTGGCAGCGTTCACATCATATGCATTGGCTTTTCCACATAATTTTCTTGCACTTGTTGACACATATGATGTAAGTTTTTTTACTTAATTATACAAAACGCTTAGCTTGGATTTTTTTTTTTTTTTTTTGTTCCTGCCTCAGTCATACTAAGTAGTAAATTGTTACATGTGTAGGCTTGCACTTCTTGAAATTATTTTTTTCTGAATTATTAGGTTATGAGAAGTGGTGTGCCAAACTTTTGCGCTGTTGCCTTAGCTTTAAGTGATTTGGGGTAAGTTTTATGCCTCTAACATTCAATATTTTCATTATTTTGAAACAAGTCCTTTAAGCTGAGTTTTTAGCAGAAACTAAGGAAATGATTTTGTATTACAAACTTTTCGTACAGATTAGTCTTCAGTGATGCATAAATACAATTAATAAACTAACAGCTATGATAGTAAGGGAAGCTTCATATGCACACATGACAATTTGTAAAATATGAACTGTATCCCAGTAAAACTATAATTATATACAAAGTATGTGGAATGTATTTTCCAATATCACTTCCTCTCCAACTTTTAGATAATCAAAATCTCCCAACAATACGAGAGATGTAGTGTTAGGAAGGAGTCATGTTGGCTATTTTCTTCGCTTTCCTTTTCTCTTTTATTGTCCTATTTAAATATACAACTTTATTATTCAAAATTTAGAAAATTTAGAAATTGAGGATTTGAAATCGTAGGTATAAAGCAAGTGGAATTAGGCTAGATTCTGGCGATTTGGCCTATTTATCTTTACAGTCTAGAAAGTTCTTTGCTGCAGTAGAGAGAGAATTTGGGGTGGTTGGGTTTGAAAAAATGATAATTACGGCCAGTAATGACTTGAATGAAGAAACTATCGATGCCCTTAACAAGCAGGTATGCCTTTTTTACTGAATATTTGTAAATAGACTCTGTATTTCTTGTGGTTGGAAATGATGTTTATAACTTTGTATGCACATACTGAGTATTAAAAAATTAAAAAGAATTGACCCCCCACATTTGTCTTTAATTTGACAATTGTAACATATTTTCCTCTGAAACTGTGTTTTATTTCTCATGGTGCACGAATATTGGCATAGATAATGTTTCCTGTAGAGAGATAATAGAACAGGCAGTGAGAAAATAGTAATTGTTCTGACAAGAAAAGTCCAATAGGATATGTTTTCTGTCATGCCCCTAGAAATACCTATTTTGCGTAAGTGCTATCTTGACAAAAAGTGTTTGTACTGTACTCCTGAAATATGAAACTCAATCAATAGTTATATGCTTCTTTTCATATCTTTGTAGGGGCATGAGGTCGATGCATTTGGAATTGGTACAAACCTTGTAACATGCTACGCACAACCAGCGTTAGGTTGTGTTTTCAAATTAGTTGAGATCAATGGCCAGCCTCGAATCAAATTGTCAGAGGATGTCACTAAGGTAGTTTATCGGTACCAGTCTCAAAATTTCTTGTATGGTTTCTGATTAATACAGTACTAAATATCAGTACTGGTCCAAAACTTGCTTGTATGGTTTCTGATTGATACAGTAATAAAACTTGAAATGCAAAAAATGTAAGTGACAAAAGTTGGTTGGATTGGTCTTCTATATTACCAGGTGGGAGGGGTGGCTAGATAACTAAGTGTTGTGTAATTTCATTTTATGAGGAGGGCTAATAGTATAATTTTTTGTAAAAATGAAAATTTTTAAAGGACAATACTGAAAATTTTCAATTTATATGGGGTGATTAGCACCCGTTCCCCTCTATCTACTCCCACCCCTGCATAGTTTCACCTGAATTGAATCTGGTAAACAGATACTTGATGCGGTGGTTTATTCTTTCCATATATTCTGACAGGTCTCGATACCATGTAAAAAAAGGTGCTATAGGTTATATGGGAAAGAAGGCTACGCTCTATTGGATATTATGAGTGGAGAAAATGAACCAGCTCCTAAGGTAAGTTGTTTTTGCTATAAAGTCCTTGCTTATTTTTTTTTTTTTTGAAATAAGCCCTAGTCTCCTTTTCTTTATTGAAAGTTCAAAAATGAGTATACGGATTGTTTGTCTTTTTAATATTCTCTCTACTTTGTGCTTGCTAATATAAGGATCTAGTTTAAATGAAAACGGCAATTATGGCCTTAATTAAGGTTGACAATTTGTATCTTAATCTTAAATAACAAATCGAGAATTGGTAAAATGTAATGTTTTCTTTTTGTCTATTTCTATTTATTTGGTGAATGAAAAAGGTAGGAGAGAGGATATTGTGCCGACACCCCTTCAATGAATCAAAGAGAGCATATGTTGTGCCTCAACATGTAGAAGAGCTACTCAAGTGTTATTGGCCTGGAAATTCATGTATTTGTTTCTATACTTTTTTGTCTTTTTCAATATTTAATTTTCTTGCTTTAATATTTTCTTAATTATCTTATCTTGTTACTTTTAGTTTCCCAAATGTAAGCCTTATGTTTGTCTAAGATAGTATAACCTTTTTATACAAATTGAAGCAAATTTAAAAATTGTATAGCTTATAGTTGAGATTTGATACATTTTTTTCTTTATTTGCTCATTTGTTTTCATTTTTTTTTTATTCATAGCAAAAGAAAGGGAAGAACTGCCATCAATTAAGAATATAAGAAGGCGGTGCTTGGAGCAGTTAGACCAAATGAGGCCTGACCACATGAGGATACTAAACCCTACTCCTTACAAGGTTTTTCTTTTTCTTGTGCATAAGTTTCGATTAATTTACACAATGAGAAAGTGTAATTTGAACTTTACATAGTGTAATGTAATTCTCAATATTTCTAAGATATTCTTTTTCTTGGAATATCTTCATTTTCTAAGTTCAAACATTTGATTGAAACCATTCAGCATGCTCTCCATATGAAAATATATTTGCATAATAAATTTTACATTTTTTAGAATTTTTTTACTAATTTTTTTATAGTTAAAAAATCACTACTTTTTAAAAAACAGTTGATCAATTAATTTTTTACCTATTTAAGAAAATAGTAAAATTTGATCTACAAGTACATTTTCATATAAAAATCATGTTGAACGGTTCAGATCAAAGGTTTGGACTTCGAAAATTGAGATATTTATCCATAGAACGGACCAATATACGCTATGCATAGTACCATATGTGGGTATACAAAGGATAGATCTGTTTTCTTACTAAAAAATATTACAAAAATTCATTCTGGGCTAACATGAGTTAATTAATTTCTTGAATCAGGTTAGTGTAAGTGCAAAACTATACGACTTCATACATTTCTTGTGGCTCAGTGAGGCACCAGTGGGTGAATTGCAGTGAGGTGAAATATGCACAGGATTTCAGGGATGGAGAACAATAAAGGCAATGCTTGAAATAATTACATGGATAAGTTCTGTGGATAATTCAGAGCAAAAAAGCATGAAACTTTGTATTATATTTTGGCGCAGTACTTGTTATAGAGATTATTCAAGGATATATATATATATATATTTTGTAGATAAATAGCCGAGCATCTTACAATGATCCTCTTTGTTTCTTGTATCATTTTCTTATAATAATTTGTGGATCAGGGTCGAATGAGTCATTTCATTGGTATAACCAAAAGAGGATCATAAAACCCAAAATCGCCTCTTAAATAACCAAAAGAATTCTAAAACATAAAATTTCATTTCCTTTTTTTTTTTCAAGGAGGAAAGAATTAAACAATTTGTGGGCCTGTGGCCCAAGGAAACCCTAAAAAATTACAGCCCAACCTAAGTAAAAGTTGGTCAGTTGGCTCTAAAGTAACCCAATTTTTTAGGTTAGATACGAACCGTCCGATCCGAAGTGTAATGTATGGGGAACCTTTAATATCGTAGCAGTACAGATCGGACGGTCTGGATCTAAAGTCACTGTTTCAGTTACTTTAGGGACCTAATTCAGTACAAATAAGGATATCAATTTTTTTTTTTTTTTTTATACTTTCCGACAAGTAGTCTCTTCTTCTCCCGCGCTAGCCATTAAACCAAAGAAACCCCCCTCTCTCCCCCTCTTTCCCCTTTCCTCTCAAAAGGCGAGGGTTTTGCCAAATCGGAGCTCCGTTCCTGCGACACTTCTCTCCAGGTCTCTCTATCTCTCTCTCTCTGTTGCTCTATGTGTGGCACAGTGTGTGTGTGTGTGTGTTTATCAAATTTTTCTCTAATTGTTGGCCAAATCGGATCTAGTGTGAGGTGAGGTCAGGAGAGAGGAAAGGGATAGTGGTCGCAGTAGAAGAAAATGAGATTCTTTTAGTTTCCTTTTGTGATACGATATTAAGGTTTCTCTTGGTTCCAAGAAAATGGGGTGCCACTACGTGTGAGAATTTAGATAGAAGCAGTTCCACCAGTTCCAGCAGGAAAATCTGTTTGAAAGCAATTGGATAGACTCAAATCTTTGTGCAAATGAAAATGAGAACAATAAATAATTGGGGCTGTTTTTTTTTACCTTATTGGTTAGTTTTGTCCTAGGGTAATCTTAGCTGGTTCATATCAGTAACAGTGTAAACTATCATTTTTTTCTTTTTTATTGAAATCTGAGGTAAAATTCGTTGAGACTCCATAGCATCCGAATTCAGCTCCAAATCAAAAGGACCAGACTTTGTAGAAAAAGATGCAATGCTACTGGTAAATATAATATTATGAAATTTACATGGGGAAATACATAACTTCGAGGTTTTTGAGGGGTGTATATGAAATTCCCCCTTCTTATTTTTATAATTGAAATCTGAGGTAAAATTTCTCAACAGGACTAGACTTGGTAGGAAAAGATACAATGCTACTGGTACAACTGTACCAGGCCTGATTAACTGTTAACAACAGGTAGCATTTGTTCTTACAGGTGGTAATGGCCTCAACATCACACGCAGAGGGACAAGCGCCACTGTCAATTGAGGAGCAGAGAAAAATATATGCGGAATTTGAGGCGAAGGTGAAAAGGACTGTCTACATTGAACACCTCTCTCCCCAGGTTATTTAACCTCTTTTGTACCAGTGGAGTTTGTAAATATGGCATATGGTTGATGTATGGTACAGCTTATAGAAGCACCATTAGAATTCTCAGATATCCCTTTTGATTTAATATACCTTCTTTTAATATGTTGTACCTTTTTCTGATTTTATATCAGCTATATTATTTCCAGTGAACATTTCTTGAACTGTTTCAAGTTTGATTTTTTTTCCTTGGTCGTCCATCTCCCATTAGAAGTAAAAGCAATAAACAGTTAAAAGTATATAAATATTCTAACAAAAGTTTGCAAATTCAAAAGCCTGATAGGGAAAATTCAAAAAAAAAGAAGCAAGCGCACAATTTTTTCTGGTGTTGAGAATTGGTAATTACAGTATCACTTGTGAAAGAATAAAACTTGTTCATTTCATTTCTACAAAGGTCACAGATGCAGTGATAAAAGCTGCTTTGGGCCAAGTGGGCCGAGTAGAGACCGTCGATTTCCTTCCCAACCAGGTGTTTCCATTTGAAAACTTGGCCCAGGCGGCACTGGTCGAAATGGAGAGCGAGAAAAAGGCCAAGGCTGTGATCGAGACACTTACCGACTTCCCTTTTATGATGTCGGGCATGCCCCGTCCCGTCCGGGCCAAGCGGGCCTGGCCCGAATTGTTCCCTGACCGGCCTACCCGACCTGGGAAAAAACCAATTGAGTTTCGGTGGGTCGAACCTCGTGACCCGGATTCGGATAATATCAAGAAGCTGGAGTTGATGGCGAAACGGCACCAGGCCGAGAGGATTGCACTTATCAAGGTGATGTGATTAAAAATCTCCTTTAGGCTAATAAATATTAGTTAAAAAGTTGTATGTATTTTTATTTCTAAATTGACGGGATGCTTGACCTTTGGTTTAACTCTAATCCATAAAACATGAGTTAAGCACAATTTTGCATATAGCACCTGACTTTTTTTTTCATATTTTAATAAAATTTGAGCATTGTGGAGATATATAGAAATGGTATCCAATTGTTAGATTAGAGTGATGGGACAGTTTTACTTGATGCTCTGTAAATGAATTGACCGTGTCCTAAATAAAAGTTAACCATGTCGGTGACGTGTCAACATGGCTGTGTCCGGCGCAGGCACAGCTTGTTTCTAGGTGGGTCCAACTTGGACTTGAAGAAGATAGTAGGAATTAAATGTGATGAAAATTTGAATGTCAATTCTTTAGACTGAAACGGAACATTAAAAGAAACTAGAGACCAAAGTGGATAACAGTAACAAAACAGGGATAACTTGTATAACATTAAAAGAAACTAGGGATCAATATGCTGTGTCAAAGAATTGACCGTGTCATGAATAAAAAAGTTGACCATGTCAGCAGCATGTCAACACGTGTTATTCCCATGGCTGTGTCCGACACGGGTCCAGCTTGTTTCTAGGTGTGTCCATGCAAAATGGCTCTATGGGTTATTTGTCGATTGATTTGACTTGACTAAGATTGTAGGGATCCATATGATGAAAATTTGAATGTTCTTTAGACTGAAACGGAACATTAAAAGAAACTAGGGACCAAAGTGGTAAAACAGTAACAACACTACTGTGATGACTTGTATAATTTACTTTTATAGTAATATTTGGAATTACAGGCACAACTAGAGATAGAGGAGAAACTCGCAGAGCAAGAACAAGAAGCACTGACAACCGACTACAAAAAATATGAGATTCTCGACAAGTCTATGCATGACGGCACCATCCCCAAACTTGCCTCTTGTTACGACATCAGCCTCGCTGAGGAGATCTAATTCCATCTTCTTTTTTTATTTCTTGTTATTACTTTCATGGTTGTATAATGAGATCTGCATCATCCTTTTTTAACCTGGCACAAATCTTAAAGCGGCCCCCCTATGACCCAAATAGGCACCTGTAGTTCTTTGGGGGTTTTAACTATGTATACGCTGAGAAAGTTTAGCCGTGTAGATGATGTTTGCTTAGTTATTCATGATATATGTAGTGGTTGCTAATGAGTAACGATAGTTAGATTAAATGGTTTATGATTTACAAAAGAATCTGCTTGTGAAGATTAAAATGCTATACTATGCACAATTATAAGAACAATTAAATTTTGTGAAATTAAATTAAAATTATAATAGAAAACTGAAATTAATATAAAGTTAATTTTAAAAGCACTGTACTTTTACAATTAATTTAGATTGCTTTTAGTGTTTAGAAATTAAAAAAATTATATACATCATAGAACTAATTTCTGAGATGGATGAGTGAATATGAATTAATATTTTTGCCAACATGATGTTTTGAAAGTAATTTCATTAAAAGAAAATTTTCTATCTATGAAATTGTCATACATTCTTAAAATTGCAAATGAAATTACCACCTATAATTTGAAATTGAAATGGATTTTCAAATAATCAATGTAGATGCACAACTATAACAAGCCATAATACTATACTCAACTGAATTAAAATACACCTTATGTTAGTATCACAAAAGTACATATTAAAATAAAAAAAATAAAAAATATGCATGTCTGATTTTTAGAGCAAACGAAAGCAAGTCTATGCACAATTATAACAACTGAATTAAAACAAATTTTATGTTAGTAACACAAAATTAAGTACATAAAGAAAGAAAAAGGATGCATATGTCAGTAGACAAGGATATGACTGATATATAGGTGAAACAAAAGCAAGTCTATTTTGAATATATTTTGTAAGATTTCAAGGCGTCAAATCTTCTTCATCAGAGCCATCATCCAAAAATGACCCAAGTGATTTACGAAGGATACTGAATGATTTATCATCCTGTTCAAAGAAACAAATTCAAATTCAATTCAATCTAAACAAAAATATACAACTTCATAACAAGGTTTAGGTTATAAACATATTGTACCTGGTGCTTCTTTTTTATTTCTTCTTCAGCACTTGCTACCTTCTCCTTGCATAGTTTCTCTAAATCAGACAGAGTGCTCTTCTCTTTTTTCCCTGAAAATTGAATTGACAAAAAAAAAATGATGTGATTTATATTTAAAATGAACAACGAAATAGATCTCTTCTTGAGTTGCTTTATTCTTACTTTGTTGCTCATATTTGACAAACAGTTTCTCCTTTTCACCTTCATATTTGTCAAACATCTCTACAAAAAAATGAAAGCACAAGTTATTAGAACAAAAACAGATCAAAGAAAAAGTATTTTATTTTGACAAGATTATTAGAAAGAGAGATGAGCAAAGGTACCCTTGAAAGATTGTAAAGAGGCAGCTTTATCTTTTGCAAATTTCTCATATGCTCCTTGAAACTTGGCATATTCATTCTTCAGTGAACTTTCACACTACAACAATCAAGTCAAGATTAGCTACATATTTTAACTATATAAATTACCAAAATATCCCATAGGTTTATTATTACCTCTTTAGAAAGCTTCAATAGGGACTTCAAGAAATTTTGTCTGAAATAGTACAAAACTAAGAGTTAGGATACATAGAACTTAATTCAGAACAACAAGTGATTGAGAAATCTTTGCAAAAACCCCCCTTTTATATCAGGTAACTGAAAACAGACCCTTGCTTCTAATTAGTTGAAATAATTCATTGTTGAAGCAAAAAAAAATTCCTTGACACTTTTATATCAGCTATGTCCTTGACACTTTTTTTTAAGTTTTCAATACAAAGCCCGTTTCGCAAAAATTGAATTTGAGGATCTTTGTAAACTTCTTGATAATGTAGCTTCTTTTATATTTTTCCATTCTAGGTTAAGAACATAGCTTATTAGAAACAAATGAATCATTGTCGAATCAAGAGTAACAAAATAAAGCCTCAAACTAAGAGTACAGTTAACAATTTTTTTTTTTTCACGAGTTGGACATATTAAGACACAATGCAAGACAAACAAAAATATGACTATTAATTCATTTTTAATTACCTGTCTTTGTCAGCCTTAGACTTGGCATCATCTATCACGTTGCTAATCTCTGATGCCACACTGTTGTCAAGGGAAGCCGATAATATCTTGTCATATGTGATGTGATATGTTAAGAGTTCAAACTATCAAGAGAAAATGTCAAACCTTTGCTATATCACCAGCAATTTAACATTCATAGAACCATTAGTCGGTCAAATAATATGTTAGTGCTGAAGTACTAATACATAGTTAATTCACTGTTTCAACGGATGCTAATGTTAAGACTACCATACAATAAATGTAATCTCAGCATAAAAGTATTTAAAAAAGCTACAAAAGATTGAAGGAAAAGATGAACTTCTATCTTTCAAAGTTGAACTACTTAGGTAAGTTCTAGATCAGGCATGCCACAGTTAATACACAAATATAGTTTCTTGACCTAAACATTTGTCAGATCAGACAAGGATCCAATTTTATTCAGGGTGATTCATAAATTAATTAAAGGAACTTCCCTATAATTGAAAGAATAATTTGAACAAAATAATTCAGATAAGTACCTTCCAATTGTTTCTTCACTCTTCTTCTGGCCATCTTTCTGTGCCTTCTCTCTGATGCTATGTAAGGCTGATAAAATTCCTTTTATATCACTGGAATTGGTAAATACAATATAATCATGTTTAGAGTCAAAGGATAGATCTGAAATTTGTCTATATAGAGTGATAATTAATAAATAATCCAGGTAAACTTTTCTATCTCTTGTTTTAAAAATGATAAATGCTACTTTCTGATTCCAGCAGAGAAGAATCTTGCAATCAATTAGGATTTATTCAGTGAGGAACTGACATGAAAATTACATAATCAGGAAACTAAAAGGTAATTTGAGCTAAATGTCAGAACATCAGGGTAAAACTAAGATCAATCTGATTAACACAAAAGTCAAATAAGATACAGAAACGACCATTGCTACGATGAATGAGCCAGTAATCCATTCAAAAAAAGAATTAAGTGAGACACAGCCATGCTTATTGCCTCATTCAAGAGGAATTGAAGCAGAAAGGATAAATTTTCCAAACAAATCAACAGGTAAATCAATAGATCTACTGGATAAAGGGGAATGAACATAAGAATGTGACGGAGTACCTGGAGATGTCTAGATCTGGATCAAAATCGCCGAGATCTTCCTCTCTCTGCCTCTTCTTCTTATCAGATCCAATCCTGACAAGGCTTTCTGCGCTGCTTTCTTTCGATCTCTTGTTATTTGCTCTGGTGGATGACATTTTTGCTCTTCGCTCGTCTCTCTCTCTTTTGCTCTTTTGCTCTTTTGCTCTCTCACTCTCCCAGCGCGAAATTCAAAATTTGAGTTCAGACTTCACCGCTCTAGTCAAGAGAGCTTGGCGGTGTTCTATTTGTAAGTAGAAAATTTGGCGAAGTTTACAACTTCGTCCTTTCGAAGTCTTCCATTTTAAATTATAACCTTATCTAACTTTTGGATAATTTTGAGAATTCGCATCCTCTGAGATTTCTCATATTTTCCGTGATTTTTTGGAAAATCACAACCGTTCAAATACGTTCCGCACGAATCTCAAAGCTAAAATAATACTGGTCCCCGGCGCTACCCGAATAGCCACCGGACACGTCGGTCACGCAAAATATGGGATATCTCAGAGGATACGGTAAATATGAGGTATCCTTAGCTAGCGCCTAGCTGCAAATGTGTGATCAAATAAACGACAAATAGTGCAACCAGATACCGAATTTATATCCTCACCGTTCGAGTATGAATCCTATCCGTTCGTTATATCTGAGCATGAATATTAACCGACATTTTTTATTAATAACCAAAGTTTAATAGAAATTAAGAGTATACTCCGAATTTCTGGGTTTCACCAAAAATGCCCAAACCGGTCATAAAATAGCCGGTTTCCTCTTTTTCTTTTCTCTCTCTCTTTTTTTTTTTTTTAGAGACACTGTGAAGAATAATGAAATCTAACACTTAAAATTCGAATTTTTTATTTAAATTATTTGTTAGATTACTTCTTTTGATTTATAATTAGCATATTTATACTAAAATACACTAGATTACTTGAAATTATGTTGAATTACACTATATTACAATAAATTATGTTGAATTACACTAAATTACATTAAATTACACTAAATTACAATAACTTCGCTAATTGATAAAAATGCGGTAAATTACGCTAAAGTAGACCGATTTTGTGCCATCTTTCATGAATCATAAAAAATAGTAAAAAAATTCTGAAAATAGTAAAAATTGGTATTCTACAAGTTCTTAACTAATTTACTGAGCTACTTGGATTGAATAATAGAAATGAAAATCTTAATCGGAAACTTCAACTCAAGTTTGAGGCTCTTTCCCTTTGTTTTTTGGCAATTCTGAATTTTGAAATCCGGCATCGCGGGCACGGAAGCATGCGTATTTTCGCAAGCTTTCCGAAAAGTGGTCATTTGCTGAAATCGAACACTCGAGCGCAGTTTTATGGCCGTTTAAAGTTTCATCGTCGTTTTTCACCTTTTCAGTGAAGATATCGTCCCTATTCATATGTAATTTAGTGTAATTTAACGTATTTTAGCGTAATGTAATGTAATTTAACGTAATATAGTGTAATTTTCAACATAATTTCAAGTAATTTAGCTTATTTTAGTATAAATATGCTAATTATACATCAAAAGAAGTAATCTAACAAATATAAACAAAAATTCGAATTTTCAGTGTTAAATTTCATTATCTTGCTATTCATAGTGTCTCTAAAAAAAAAAATTCTAATTATAAATCACTATGAAGATAAAAGAGAAACAAAAAATAGTTTCTAATTATACTTCACTATGAAGACACATAATAATTGATCGGAATTTACCGTATTTTAGCGTAATTTAACATAATTTAGCGTAATTTAACGTAATATAGTGTAATTTAACGTAATATAGTGTAATTCAACATAATTTCAAGTAATTTAACATATTTTAGTATAAATATGCTAATTATAAATCAAAAGAAGGAATTTACCAAAAGTTTTAAACAAAAAATTCAAATTTTTAGTGTTAGATTTCATTATTCTTCATAGTGTCTCTAAAAAAAAAAAAAAAAAAAAAACCGGCCATTTTATGGCCGGTTGGACATTTTTGGCGAAACCCGGAAATTATGGGTATAATAATTAATTTCTATTAAACTTTGGATATTGATAAAAATGTCGGAATATTAATGAAACGCCATACATTACACGCTAGATCAGATTGGTTAGGATTCTGACGGCTTAGATTTTAATTCAAACGGTAGGTAATGCAGAGGATCCGGGCTGGATTTGAAATTCAGAGGACTAATAACATAAGACACTGCTCTTGGCCCCCACACATTGACCCTCAAATACCCCTATGTCAGACTTGACTAGACCAGACGGGGCTTAAATGAATGCGTATCCTCAGCATTAACTCAAAAGATTATCCTCAGCATTAACTCGAATCTTTTGAGTTAATGAATCTCAACCGTCTAATTTTAAACGGAGTCCTTTAATATTAGTGCGGATCTAGTTCGCACGAATGTTAAACAGATCGGATGGTCTAGATGAATTAACTCAAAAATTTCCTTTTGAGTTAATGCAGAGGATACGAATTCGCTATTTTATGGCTTATAGCGGGCCACGTCATCCAAAGTTCTAATCAGACGAGGCACAGAGTAGAGATCCTCTCTGACTGGAGAAAGAACAACAGTAGTGCGGCGAGATCTTAGACAGTTTTTGTATATGCCTTATTTCAGTAGAAGTTACACGGAACGCGTCCTAGAGAATCTTGATATCCAATAAGCAAGGTGCCACACAGCTGTCTTTCTTTCCCGCCAGACAAACAAAATATCCATTCGCCAAACAGATAAAATAAACACGGAAAAAAAAAGACGATCGTCAGGACTAACTCAAATTTTGTGTTTAGATATGGACCGTTCGATCCGAATCTGGGCCCTTTAATTATCGTGCTAGGACAGATCGGACGGTTTGGATCTAAACTCAAAATTTGAGTTAACCTGGGGTGAAATGAATTCGAACAGAAGGAGAACCACAAATAATCCAACGTCTCTCTGTCTCTCTTCTCAGTAACACTTCACTACCTCCATGAGAGCTCTACGCTCTCTCACCTCTCCTTCCCTCCATCCAAACCCTAATCGTAACTCTACACCGAACCACCTCCGCTATGATCACTTCTTCCTTGCTCGAGTCGAAGCCAGGACCGCCATTGCAGTAACCGGAGCTCAGAAGAACCCGAATCGATCCCACATTTCAAGGAAAAAACTAGCAAAAGAGGAGAAAGAAAAGCAGAAAGAAGAGGAGCCAGGTCACGTGCGATGCGATGTGCAAGTTATCTCTTGGCGGGAGAGAGCGGTTCATGCGTCAATTGTAGTCAATGCTGACGTCGACTCCGTCTGGAGCGTGCTCACGGATTACGAAAGGCTTGCTGATTTCATTCCCAATCTTGTTTATAGGTACCTTTTTGTTTAATTTTTGAATACTGTTGTTTTTTTTTTCATTTTTGGCAAAATACCCTTAAAATTGTTCAATTTTTGGTTTTGTAACAGTGGAAGGATACCATGTCCACATGAGGGGAGGATATGGTTAGAACAGAGAGGTCTCCAAAGAGCACTTTACTGGCACATCGTGGCGCGAGTAGTTCTGGATCTTCAAGAGATACCCAACTCGGTAATTTGCATTTGTTATAGGTACTAAATTGAAAATTTAGTTGGTTTTTCTAAGATGAATTGTTGTGGATAGGTTAATGGCTGCGAGCTCCATTTCTCCATGGTTGATGGGGATTTTAAGAAGTTTGAAGGCAAGTGGTCGGTTATTTCTGGTACAAGGTGCCTTTCATTTTTTATTCCACTTCTTATGTAAACAATTTGCATCTTGAACCAGTATTTCACTATTCCACACTTTTGTATCAACTTACCAAGAACAACTGGTGTTGTACCAGTTCGATAAGCAGAGTTAAAAAACTTATCCAGAATGGGTATAAATTATACGAGTGATGCTATGGTAGTATGCATAGCGCAGATTGGTCTGTACTATAGATCAGTTTCTCTGTTTTCAAAGTTCAAACATCTGTTCAACATGATCTCCATATGAAAATATACTTGTTGATCAAATTTTACATTTTTTACAATTTTTTTACTATTTTTTTAGATGGGTAGAAAATCACTTGATCTGAAAATTCTAGACCATTCAAAAGTAGTGATTTTCTACCTATTTAAAAAAATAGTAAAAAAATTCTAAAAAATGTAAAATTTAGTATACAAGTACATTTTCATACGGAGATCATGTTGAACGGTTCAGATCAACTATTTGAACTTTGAAAATGGAGCTATTGATCCATAGTACGGGCCAATCCGCGCTATGCATAGTACCATAGCCTCTCTCAAATTATACAAGAGACCTGCATTCTACATATGGATGTACAATAAATTTGTATATCCTGAAAAAAGGGAGGTTCACAGATAATTTTTATTTTATTTGACGGTTACCAACATAGCCCTGTCCTAATGTTGTTTCTATTATTGTTGTTGATTTAATTGAGTAGGCCTGGCACAGCAAAACTATCATACGAGGTAAATGTCATACCAAGGTTGCACTTCCCGGCAATATTACTGGAGAGAATAATTAGATCCGACCTTCCAACAAACCTCGAGGCATTGGCATTCTGGGCAGAGAAAAAATGCAAAGAAATCACCGATGTAAATAGCGACAGCATAGATCTGAAGGTGCCTGTCTCTGGTCTTAAAGACTTGTCGGATGTTAAAAAGTTGAATAGTGACACGGGTGTCAAAGAGGATGGTGCATTAAAAGGGAAAAAATGGGGTATTTATGGAAATACTTGCAGGATTGATAGACCTTGCATGGTAGATGAGATACATCTTCGCAATTTTGATGGACTTCTGGTAATTTCATTCTTCTAATAGTCTGATTACTTCTTGGAAATGCTGGCTACTCAGTATTTACAATAGTACCAATTATCCATGATCTTTGAAAGAAATATATATATATCATTTTTATCAGGACGATTAATTACTCTAGGTAATATCATTTAACTCTAGAATGGAAGTTTTCTTGCAAAGGTGTGCTCATTCCACTTCCTTTGTACAGAACTCTTGGATAAGCAATTAAGCTATAACTTGAGCAATATAGGAATGGGTAGAAAATAAGGAAGAAAGATGAGTGAGGCTATGGTACTATGCATAATGCATATTGGTTTGTACTATGGATCGATATTTCATTTCCAAAGTCAACCAGTCGATCCAAACCATTCAACATGATCTCCATATGAATATGTACTTGGAGACAAAATTTTATATTTTTAAGAATTTTTTACTAACTTTTTAGATAGGTAGAAAATCACTACTTTTGAATAATTAAAAATCTTTAGTCAAGTTATTTTCTACCTATCTAATAAGAGGAGGGATCAAGTTACAACAAATTTGAGTTACAACAAAGTTACAACAACCATTTTTTTCATTTTCAAAGTCCAAATCGTTGATCCAGACCGTTCAACATGATTATCTAAATAAAATGTGCTTGCAGATCAAATTTTACATTTTTTTGAATTTTTTTACTATTTATTAAGCTAGGTACAAAATTCAATGGTCTGAATATGACTATTTTTTGTAAAATACTTAATAAATAGTAAAAAAATTCAAAAAAATATAAAATTTGATCTGCAAGCACATTTTATTATAGAGATCATGTTGAACGGTTTGGATCGACGATTTGGACTTCGAAAATGAAAAAATGGGTTGTTGTAACTTTGTTGTAACTCAAATTTGTTGTAACTTGATCCCTCCTCATCTAATAATAGTAATTTTAAATTTGATTTACACGTATATTTTCAAATGAGTTTATGTTGAGCGGTCCAGATTGGTTGTTTGGAATTTAAAGTTGGAGATATTGATCCATAGTACGGACTAATATGCGCTATGTATAGTACCATAGCCTCACTCAAGAAAGATTAAATTAAACTTAAAGAGGGTTCACTGAGCATATGTCCTTTTTGGTCCAAATTTGTAGTTTAAAATAATCAACTTGTGTCATTGTTGTGAAATGTAGCGCAAAAATGGTCTCTGTCTAATATTTAGAGATCAAGTTAGTTGAAGGTTTTTGCAAATAGTCTATTTGCCCGAGACTGTAGTTTGTTTTGTTTTGTATGGTTCTATTTGTTCAGCTTCAATACCAACTGAGAGACGGAACAATGTAGGAAATTATAAGTTACAAGATTGCCCCTAATTAAGATTGTACAAAATACCGAGAAGCATTAATATTATTATCTCTTATCTTTCTAAATATACCAAAGGAAAATGGTGGGACCCACAGATGTGTGTATGCTAGCATCACTGTGAAGGCACCAGTTAGGGAAGTGTGGAATGTTTTAACAGCCTACGAAGAATTGCCAGAGTATAATGTTCATTCATATTCATTCAGTATATTACTTTCTGGTTTATCTTCCTTACATGAAATATTTTAAATTTATTTTCTAAGTAGGTTTTAACCCAATTTTATTGAACAGGATTGTACCGAACTTAGCAATCTGCAAAGTCGTCTTTCGTGATAATAACAAGGTTCGCATTCTTCAGGTATGATGAATAATCATCTTTCGCCCATTTTGATATTATTATTCATTTCAGATCTAATGATCATTGTACTAGCCAGCCAGTAACGAAATATTATAAATTTTTGTTTGTATGCAGGAAGGATGCAAGGGGTTGCTATACATGGTACTCCATGCACGAGTAATACTAGATTTGAATGAAGAATTAGAGAAAGAAATAAGTTTTGAACAAGTCGAGGGAGATTTTGACTCCTTTCAAGGGAGGTGTGTTATATTTTGACAGCCAATTTATTATTCTAAAAAACATCTATAGGGAATATTAATGTGATTTTTTTTTAAATTGTCATAAGGGTCTTTATTTTTTATCCTGACAAGGTGGCGTCTAGAACAGTTAGGAGATCGTCACACCTTGCTTAAATACATGGTTGAGACAAAGATGCACCAAGATACCTTTCTCTCAGAAGCAATTGTTGAGGAGGTATGCAACAAACCAGTTCCTGTTAATCGTACCAGTACAGTCTAGCACCAGTTGTGATGTAACTGATGTTTGGTCTGGGTATGATAGTAGTCTGAGTTGGTGCCAGTTGCTATCACACAAGTGTTGATATCAACTAGTATGGCAGGTACATTGCCTGTTGTACCATAGGGCATGTACCATTTCCTGACTCGTTGAATTTTACCAGTCTCGGTTGGTATGGTTTGATGGCTTGACAGAAACTATACCGTTCATTAAAAGATATATTAGATTAATGCCCTAATATGAAAAAAAATATGTTAAAAGAGTGGCTTGTTCTCTAGAAAGAAGATTCCTTCTAATAGGCAAAAAAAAATAATAATGGATAGATTTGTTACTTGTACATTCTTTACTGTACCAGTAGTTTACTAATGCAACTTCTTTATTGAATATTGAATGTTTTTTTTTTCCTCAATTCAGGTTATATACGAAGATTTACCATCAAACCTATGTGCAATCCGTGATTACGCTGAAAAAATAGAACTTGCCAAGACCGGGTCCATTGATCCTCCTGTTACACCAACCTCACATGATCCCGACAGCTTACAATTTCTCCAAAAGAGTGTTGCCGACCAAGTATCCATTTTCCAACCCTCTAAAAGTGCCAATTCGCAAAGACCAAAAGTGCCGGGTTTGCAAACTGACATGGAGGTGTTAAAATCAGAACTTCTAGGGTTCATTTCGACATATGGGCAAGACGGGTTCATGCCCATGAGAAAACAACTGAGGCAACATGGAAGGGTGGATATTGAAAAGGCGATAACAAAAATTGGTGGGTTTAGAAAAGTAGCAGGGTTGATGAATTTATCTTTGGCTTATAAGGATAGAAAACCGAAAGGTTATTGGGATAATTTGGAAAATTTGCATGTAGAGGTACTACTATACCTTCCATATTTTTATATAGCTTTAATTTTAATATTTTCCATTAACTATGAAATGTCCTAGCATATTTGGTTAAAAATATGTTAAAATTGCAGATTACAAGATTCCAGAGAAATTGGGGAATGGATCCCACATTTATGCCGAGCCGAAAATCTTTTGAGCGTGCTGGTAATTCGAAAATTCAAAAGTATTTTGTTATTTGGTCCAAACCAAATTTGTATTTCAATGTGGTTTGCGTATCAATTAATTTGGAATCTTTTATCCTTAGTGAGGCTATGGTACTTTCCAAAGCACAGATGGGTCTGTGGTATGGATTCATATCTTTGTTTTCAATGTTCAAACAGTCGATCTGAACCGCTCAACATGATCTCCATATGAAAATGTACTTCGAGATCTGATTTTATATTTTTTTTAGAATTTTTTTAGATAGGTAGAATATCACTTGATCTAAAAATTCTAGACCATTAAAAGATAGTGACTTTTTTTATCTATTTATAAAAATATTAAAAGAAATTTAAAAATGTTGAACTGTTGTACTATTTGAACTTTAAAAACAAAAATATGGATCCATAGTACGAACCAATCCGCGCTATGCATAGTACCATAGCCTCACTCATTTATAAATATAATTTCCTTCTTATAAGCTTGTTATAATTGCACAGGAAGGTACGACATTGCACGAGCACTGGAGAAATGGGGAGGGTTACAGGAGGTATCACGCCTCCTATCTCTCCAGTTGAGGCGAACCAAGAAGCGGTCCAGTAGTTCTGACGAAGAAGACAATCCCCTTGATTATGAACTAGGCAATATTAATGGAAGCAAAGTTATTATGAACAAGGCGAGTTCATCTCAAGAAGCACAGAAATGGATTGCAAAATATCAAGATTTAAATATTGACTGATACACTATCTTAAAAGAAAGAAACAAAAAGTAAAAAAAAAAAAATTGATCTTTTTCTTATAATGCATTGACATCTTCTTTGTAAACAATGTTTTCTTTTTTAAAATGCGGTAAATAGAATTACAAATTTACTAAAAGATGTAACCTCTCATGTTTTTTTTTTATAATTAATTGTTCTTGGCCTAATTGAAACCAGATAAAATGTTTATCATCTCTTTTTAAAGACTTTCAAAACAGTAATTTAATGAACTGTGTTTACAAAAAAGGATTCAGCATTGGTGTTGTTTCGTTTGCTCTCTCAAGGTACAACTATGCATGTGTCCGTGTGACCTTCTGTGTTGTAACTGCCTACTAGTTAACTCATACTCGCATCACGAAAAGCAGCAGAGTTATGCTGCAAATATTTTATGTAAATTTGTCAAAATGGTGAAAAAGTGGACAACTAATTCATATTAGTATTTTTATAATTTTGAACGTGTGTATCTTTTTATGGAGTCCGGCTAGTATGACATTAGTGTCATATGACACTAACTTCAAAATTGATTGAATAGACTTTAAACGACTAATTCAAACTGTTCCAACCGATTTACTTTATGAGTGATGTGTTTACATGCAAATTTTTTATATTTTCGAGTTATTTTAGTATCAAATCAAGTGGTAAAAAATGTTGAAAAATGAATGTATTAAAATT
This sequence comes from Carex parvula, assembly GCA_025461045.1. Taxonomy (NCBI): domain Eukaryota; kingdom Viridiplantae; phylum Streptophyta; class Magnoliopsida; order Poales; family Cyperaceae; genus Carex; species Carex parvula. The sequence goes on from JAJGRW010001341.1 coordinate 298,407, forward strand.
AACTTAAAAACTCATACGTTTGACCGTTTGACTTGATACTAAATAAATTTGAAAAATTATAAATTTTGCATGTAAATGCACAACTAATAAAGTAGAACGGTTTGAATGGTTTGGATTCATCGTTTAAAGTCGATTTGATAGATTTTGGAGTTGATATTATATAAGCTGAAATGACACTGATGTTATACTAGCCAGACTCCTTTTTATGAGATATATCGGTTTTTTAGTGTGTTTTTTTTAATCAAAATGCTCATGTCATGTTTTGAAACCATTTTGACAGTGATTTATTTTTTGTGTTGAAGTTAATACATAAATGATATATCTATATTGCTTGTATTTAAATATTTAATCATATGACATTGAAAAATAATATAATTGATGTTAATTGTACCTTGATATTGATTATAGCACAAAACAGATAATGTAGATCATACCTATTGTTTAGAGATTTTAGTTATAAATTACTAGAAGTATCTACATTTACTTGCTAGGAAATTTTTTTAGCGCATTGTTGTTCCTTTGTAGTGTGATATACTTCTTTGCGTTTATTGGATGTTAAAAAAAAAAAAAATTCATATATAACTTATTTGATATTATTAATCAGCCAATTTAGAGAATAAAATTTGTATAGCTTTTAATTTGTTCAGTTTGTAGATCGTGTACTCAAGATAAATTATTTTGTCAAATGTTTGATATTAGAGTAGATTGTTCTTGAGTTCACCGAGTCTTTTTGTGAACTTAACTCTAAAATTTATTGGATTGGATTTAAAGATCAAATTCAAACTGTTGAAACTCATCTACCTTACGAGTGATGCGTCTACAAACGAAAATTTTAAATTTTCAAATTAATTTTGTATAGAGTCAAGTGATAAAAAAAGTTCAAAAAATGAATGCATTAAAATTAATTTATAAGCATTTTAATTTTGACTGCTTGACTTTATACTAAATTAATTCAAAAGTTTAAATTTTTTGCATGTAGACACATCACTCGTAAGGCAGTGAGTTTCAACAATTAGTATTTAATATTGACTAATAAATTTATAAATATTAATATGCTTTTATTGTATGAATTGCATGCATATGCTGTTTTTTTATTTTTCAACTAAATATATTTAAAGGATGATATTTGATATAATTTGTTTTATTTCACATATTTTAGACTTTATTATATTAATATTAATTAGGGTTCTAAATAGCGCACTATAGCGTTTTCGGACAATAAAAGCTATGGTGCTATTGGCGCTATAGCATGCTATAGCGCGATATAGCGGCGCAATATGGTAATAGCGTCGTTTTTTTAGCCATTCCACTATGACGCGATAAACACTATTTAAACCTTTGTTATTAATTAATAAATCTACAAGTGACAATGTTCATTAAGTTGAGACTGTTTGCTTATTTGTACAAAATATTATAAGATGTTTTGACTCTTGAATTACACAAAAAAAATATTATAACTATACAATAATTAAACATACTTTTATTGCTTATTTATGTCTACAATATATTTCTTGCTATTTAATATCAATTAATAAATTTATAAAATTAATATACTTTTATCGTATGAATTGCATTTCCCGTTGTTTTCAACTAAATATTTTAAAGAATGATATTTGATATAATTTGTTTCATTTCACATATTTGTTGTATGCCGTTGTTCACATATTCTCTTAATTTTAAGTAATGAATCTATAAGTGACAATGTTTCATTTCACATATTTACTCTCTAATTATATAAAAAACATATAGCTACAAAATGATTAAATGGATAAACTGAAGCAGTAGAAAGTTTCTCATCTAGTTATATTTAATACCATTTAAAAATGTTTTTTTTTTATGAAAATGCAAAAAAGGTCTTAGAGCATCTACATCCCTGAAACTATTAGAGTTTCTAATCTGATGTGGTAGTTTCTAGACCAGTTTCAGGGATGTAGACCAGTTTCTTATTTAGCAACTGTGCTCAATAATTTCTTAATAAGAAATCGTTTATAAACTGTGAGTTGGCAAAATAATTGGCTGATGTTCGCTGAAAAAACAAAATTTATTTTATTTTATTGCTGATGTGGCATTTTAAAAACTCTAAGATTAGTTTCAGGGATGTGAACTCTTAGAAACTCCATAGCCTATAATTTCTAAAAATTAGTTAATAGTTACTTAGAAACTCTAAGAGTTTTAGGGATGTAGATGCTCTTAAAGCCTTAAAAGGATTTAGAAATGCAAAAAAGGAGCCATACATCTTCCATTTAAAAATGAATTTTATTTTTATAAAAATGCAAAAACGGTCTTAAAGCCTTAAAGGATTTAAAAATGCTTGCACAAAAAATAAGGTCTCGCCGGGATTCGAACCCAGGTCGCCAGATTCAAAGTCTGGAGTGCTAACCACTACACTACGAAACCGTTGATGTCTGTAATCATTTTATTTCATTATATATTCGAAAACTAGTTTCCTGGCAGATACAGGCATACAACTAACCAGCGAACAACAATGATTGAAGATTCTTTTGATTTGTCTAGTTAAATAGTTAATACTAGTATACTACATAAATTATAAAATAATCTGACCTAATTTGATTGAAGAAGTCACTTCATTAGTTAAAGCCGCAGAAAATTCAATAAAATATCTACTCTTATAATTTTGATCAATCATCAACGGCAAATTGTGGAAAATTAAAAAGGACAGCACAAATGTAATAGAAAGAGTGCCATGAAATTATGATATGGAATCAGATAATTATGTTTTGTACTAGCCAGCCAGTCACGAAATATTATAAATTTTTGTTTGTATGCAGGAAGGATGCAAGGGGTTGCTATACATGGTACTCCATGCACGAGTAATACTAGATTTGAATGAAGAATTAGAGAAAGAAATAAGTTTTGAACAAGTCGAGGGAGATTTTGACTCCTTTCAAGGGAGGTGTGTTATATTTTGACAGCCAATTTATTATTCTAAAAAACATCTATAGGGAATATTAATGTGATTTTTTTTTAAATTGTCATAAGGGTCTTTATTTTTTATCCTGACAAGGTGGCGTCTAGAACAGTTAGGAGATCGTCACACGTTGCTTAAATACATGGTTGAGACAAAGATGCACCAAGATACCTTTCTCTCAGAAGCAATTGTTGAGGAGGTATGCAACAAACCAGTTCCTGTTAATCGTACCAGTACAGTCTAGCACCAGTTGTGATGTAACTGATGTTTGGTCTGGGTATGATAGTAGTCTGAGTTGGTGCCAGTTGCTATCACACAAGTGTTGATATCAACTAGTATGGCAGGTACATTGCCTGTTGTACCATAGGGCATGTACCATTTCCTGACTCGTTGAATTTTACCAGTCTCGGTTGGTATGGTTTGATGGCTTGACAGAAACTATACCGTTCATTAAAAGATATATTAGATTAATGCCCTAATATGAAAAAAAATATGTTAAAAGAGTGGCTTGTTCTCTAGAAAGAAGATTCCTTCTAATAGGCAAAAAAAAATAATAATGGATAGATTTGTTACTTGTACATTCTTTACTGTACCAGTAGTTTACTAATGCAACTTCTTTATTGAATATTGAATGTTTTTTTTTTCCTCAATTCAGGTTATATACGAAGATTTACCATCAAACCTATGTGCAATCCGTGATTACGCTGAAAAAATAGAACTTGCCAAGACCGGGTCCATTGATCCTCCTGTTACACCAACCTCACATGATCCCGACAGCTTACAATTTCTCCAAAAGAGTGTTGCCGACCAAGTATCCATTTTCCAACCCTCTAAAAGTGCCAATTCGCAAAGACCAAAAGTGCCGGGTTTGCAAACTGACATGGAGGTGTTAAAATCAGAACTTCTAGGGTTCATTTCGACATATGGGCAAGACGGGTTCATGCCCATGAGAAAACAACTGAGGCAACATGGAAGGGTGGATATTGAAAAGGCGATAACAAAAATTGGTGGGTTTAGAAAAGTAGCAGGGTTGATGAATTTATCTTTGGCTTATAAGGATAGAAAACCGAAAGGTTATTGGGATAATTTGGAAAATTTGCATGTAGAGGTACTACTATACCTTCCATATTTTTATATAGCTTTAATTTTAATATTTTCCATTAACTATGAAATGTCCTAGCATATTTGGTTAAAAATATGTTAAAATTGCAGATTACAAGATTCCAGAGAAATTGGGGAATGGATCCCACATTTATGCCGAGCCGAAAATCTTTTGAGCGTGCTGGTAATTCGAAAATTCAAAAGTATTTTGTTATTTGGTCCAAACCAAATTTGTATTTCAATGTGGTTTGCGTATCAATTAATTTGGAATCTTTTATCCTTAGTGAGGCTATGGTACTTTCCAAAGCACAGATGGGTCTGTGGTATGGATTCATATCTTTGTTTTCAATGTTCAAACAGTCGATCTGAACCGCTCAACATGATCTCCATATGAAAATGTACTTCGAGATCTGATTTTATATTTTTTTTAGAATTTTTTTAGATAGGTAGAATATCACTTGATCTAAAAATTCTAGACCATTAAAAGATAGTGACTTTTTTTATCTATTTATAAAAATATTAAAAGAAATTTAAAAATGTTGAACTGTTGTACTATTTGAACTTTAAAAACAAAAATATGGATCCATAGTACGAACCAATCCGCGCTATGCATAGTACCATAGCCTCACTCATTTATAAATATAATTTCCTTCTTATAAGCTTGTTATAATTGCACAGGAAGGTACGACATTGCACGAGCACTGGAGAAATGGGGAGGGTTACAGGAGGTATCACGCCTCCTATCTCTCCAGTTGAGGCGAACCAAGAAGCGGTCCAGTAGTTCTGACGAAGAAGACAATCCCCTTGATTATGAACTAGGCAATATTAATGGAAGCAAAGTTATTATGAACAAGGCGAGTTCATCTCAAGAAGCACAGAAATGGATTGCAAAATATCAAGATTTAAATATTGACTGATACACTATCTTAAAAGAAAGAAAGAAAAAGTAAAAAAAAAATTGATCTTTTTTTATAATGTTTTCTTTTTTTAAAATGCGGTAAATAGAATTACAAATTTACTAAAAGATGTAACCTCTCATGTTTGTTTTTTATAAATTAATTGTTCTTGGCCTAATTGAAACCAGTAAAGAACACTAGGTTTGAATGTTTATCATCTCTTTTTAAAGACTTTCAAAACAGTAATTTAATGAACTGTGTTTACAAAAAAGGATTGCAGCGTTGGTGTTGTTTCGTTTGCTCTCTCAAGGTACAACTATGCATGTGTCCGTGTGACCTTCTGTGTTGTAACTCCCTATTAGTTAACTCATACTCGCAACACGAAAAGCAGCAGAGTTACGCTGCAAATATTTTATGTAAATTTTTCAAAATGGTGAAAAAGTGGACAATTAATTCAGATTAGTATTTTTATAATTTTGAACGTGTGTATCTTTCTTTGGAGTCCGACTAGTCTGACATTGGTGTCATATGACACTAACTTCAAAATTAATTGAATAGACTTTAAACGACTAATTCAAACTGTTCAAACCGATTTACTTTATGAGTGATGTGTTTGCATGCAAATTTTTTATATTTTTGAGTTATTTTAGTATCAAATCAAGCGGTAAAAAATGTTGAAAAATGAATGTATTAAAATTAACTTAAAAACTCACACATTTGACCGTTTGACTTGATACTAAATAAATTCGAAAAATTATAAATTTTGCATGTAAACGCACAACTAATGAAGTAGATCGGTTTGAACGGTTTGGATTCACCGTTTAAAGTCGATTTGATAGATTTTGGAGTTAGTGCTATATAGGCTGAAATGACACTGATGTTATACTAGCCAGACTCCTTTCTATGGGATATATCGGTTTTTTAGTGTTTTTTTTTTTTTTATCAAATTGCTCATGTCATTTTTTGAAACCATTTTGACAGTGATTTATTTTTTGTGTTGAAGTTAATACATAAATGATATATCTATATTGCTTGTATTTAAATATTTAATCATATGACATTGAACAATAATATAATTGATGTTAATTGTGCCTTGATATTGATTATAGCACAACACAGATAATGTAGATCATACCTATTGTTTAGAGATTTTAGTTATAAATTACTAGAAGTATCTACATTTACTAGCTAGGAAATTTTTTTAGCGCATTGTTGTTCCTTTGTAGTGCGATATACTTCTTTGCGTTTATTGGATCTTCAAAAAAAAGAAATTCATATATAACTTATTTGATATTATTAATCAGCCAATTTAGAAGAATAAAATTTGTATAGCTTTTAATTTGTTCAGTTTGTAGATCGTGTACTCAAGATAAATTATTTTGTCAAATGTTTGATATTAGAATATATTGTTTTTAAGTTTACCGAGTCTTTTTGTGAACTTAACTCTAAAATTATTAGATTGGATTTAAAGATCAAATTCAAACTGTTGAAACTCATCTACCTTACGAGTGATGCGTTTACAGACGAAAATTTTAAATTTTCAAATTAATTTTGTATAGAGTCTAGTGATAAAAAAAAGTTCAAAATATGAATGCATTAAAATTAATTTATAAGCCTTCTAATTTTGACTGTTTGACTTTATACTAAATTAATTCAAAAGTTAAATTTTTTTGTATGTAGACACATCACTCGTAAGGTAGTGAGTTTCAACAATTAGTATTTAATATTGACTAATAAATTTATAAATATTAATATGCTTTTATTGTATGAATTGCATGTTTTATTTTTCAACTAAATATATTTAAAGGATGATATTTGATATTATTTGTTTTATTTCACATATTTTAAACTTTATTCTATTAATATTAATCAGGGTTCTAAATAGCGCACTATAGCGTTTTCAGACAATAAAAGCTATGACGCTATTGGCGCTATAGCACAATATGATAATAACGTCGTTTTTTTTAGCCATTCCGCTATGATACAATAAACACTATTTAAACCTTTGATATTAATTAATAAATCTACAAGTGACAATGTTCATTAAGTTCATGTTTGCTTATTTGTACAAAATACTATAAGATGTTTTGACTCTCGAATTACACAAAAAATATTATAACTATAATATAATTAAACATACTTTTATTGCTTATTTATGTCTACAATATATTTCTTGCTATTTAATATCAATTAATAAATTTATAAAATTAATATACTTTTATCGTATGCATTTCCCGTTGTTTTCAACTAAATATTTTAAAGAATGATATTTGATATAATTTGTTTCGTTTCACATATTTGTTGTATGCCGTTGTTCACATATTCTCTTAATCTTAAAGTAATGAATCTATAAGTGACAATGTTTCATTTCACATATTTACTCTCTAATTATATAAAAAACACATAGCAACAAAATGATTAAATGGATAAACTGAAGCAGTTAAAGTTCTCATCTAGTTATATTTAATACCATTTATTTGTGTTTTTACAACAAGGTGTGTAGGCTTTTCACACAAAAGAGTCATACATCTTCCACTTAAAAATGTTTTTTTTTAAAGAAAATGCAAAAAAGGTCTTAAAGCCTTAAAAGGATTTAAAAATGCAAAAAAGGAGCCATAACATCTTCCATTTAAAAATGAATGTTTTTTTAAAACGGTCTTAAAAGGATTTAAAAATGCTTGCACAAAAAGATAAGGTCTCGCCGGGATTCGAACCCAGGTCGCCAGATTCAAAGTCTGGAGTGCTAACCACTACACTACGAAACCGTTGATGTCTACAATCCTTTTATATATTATATATCAGATAGCTAATTTCCTGGTAGATACAGGCATACAGCTAACCAGTGAACAACAATGATTGAAGATTCTTTTGATTTGTCTAGTTAAATAGTTAATACTAGTTATACTACATAAATTATAAAATAGATCTGACCTAATTTGATTGAAGAAGTCATTCATTAGTTAAAGCCGCAGAAAATTCAATAAAATATCTACTCTTATAATTTTGATCAATCATCAACGGAAAATTGTGGAAAATTAAAAAGGACAGCCCAAATGTAATAGAAAGAGTGCTCTGAAATTATGATATGGAATCACATAATTATGTTTTGCATATAGAAGAATAATGTCAGGTTCCTATATAGTTCTATTATAGTTCCTTCGCATTGGAAATTAATCTAATCTCCTTAAAATGTATTTAGGTTACTCCAATTTACATATAATACACAAAATTACATACCCACCAAAAAAAAAAAAAAAGAAGGGAAGGAAATTTTAATTGTATAATATAAAAAGTGCAAACTATAGTTTTCATGTACAAATTTTGAATTAATAACAAAGAGGTTTCCTCATATAATAAAAATATTTTGTTTTCTAATTAACTTGATTGGTCCAACTCATCATCCTTCACCAAAACCGACTCCGGCGACATATCCACCGGTGCACCAGGTGTAAACACGATAAATGAACTCGTAGCCTCTCCGTCACCTCCGCCCGTAACAGTCAAACTCGTCTCCAGTGGCACTCTAGGTGGCGGGGCCCGCTCGACCTCCATTACCCCTTCTAGCATTTGCACCACCTTCCCCATTGATGGCCTCATGGAAGGCTGCTCCTGTATACACCAGAAACACACCTTCAAAGCCCTTTCAATTTGCTCCATATCCAAATCTAAACAAACAACCCTCTGATCAAGTATGTTTTCGAAATCGCCCCTCTCGAACTCCTCGTAAGCCCACATTGAGAACTTCTTTCGGCCGGTTTCTTCTGACACGTCGAAGTTTCTTCGCCCGGATATAAGCTCGAGCAATACCATGCCGTAACTGTACACGTCGGATTTGGATGTTATCGGTAAATTTGCTAGCCATTCAGGCGCCAGGTATCCCCGGGTCCCACGCACACTTGTTAGTGTGCGGTTCCGGTGGTCCTTAGCATTTATCAACTTTGCCAATCCAAAATCAGAAACCTTCGCGTTGAAGTTCTCGTCGAGTAAAATATTCTCCGGCTTTATGTCACAATGCACAATACAATCACGGCATTCTTCGTGTAGGTACGTCACGCCACGGGCTGTACCAATAGCTATGTTGAAGCGGATTGGCCACGGTAAATGCTTCCCGTCCCCGAAAAGATATGCATCAAGGGATCCATTTTTCATAAACTCATATACCAACAACCGATGCCTTCCTTCCGAGCAAAACCCTATTAAACGCACCAGATTTAAATGGTGAGTGCTACTAATAGTTGCCACCTCCATGCGAAATTGCTTCTCGCCTTGTTCGATTCCCTCGAGCCGTTTAACCGCGACTGAAATGCGGTTCACCAAGCCACGGTAAACCGTGCCGAACCCGCCCGATCCTAACCTCTCTTTAAACCCTCTTGTGGCACGGCTCAATTCCTTATAAGAGAATTGCACAGGAGCACCTGACGCGTACTCAAGGAGTGCGTATTGACCTGACGGTGACCCGCCATATTTCGGGCTATTGCGACAAAAGCACCACCAAAGGCCCCACTCGAGCAAAACCAACCCGAAGATTGTACCGACAACAATGACCACAACCACCCAAGGACGTACCTGAGAGGGTCCCCCATTTGACCCGGTCAAACCCGAGGGAGGCGGGTTTGCTACAGCAGGTGGGCACACCTTTACATAAGATGTACTAGGCAAGGTGGCCGATTGATATGCACTAACAAAATCATTCACCTTTAAATAGCACAAACCCGACCCGTCACCAAGAGCCGTTGAAGCAACGCACGATGAGCCCGTTAAGCAGTTCTGACGGCACGCAGTTAAACCTACAAAATATCTCTCACTTGATACTTCAGGCGGGTAAGTTAAAAACTGTGTGTTATCCAATTCTAACATGGTAGAATTCGAGGGGCACTTGCTGAGATCCACGGTTCTCTTACACCCGCCTCTCGGGTAGGATGGATCGATGAATTCAAAATTTTTGGAGGGGCAAATGCAAATAGGAGATGTATTATTGTAAGTACACAGGCCGTAATTCCCGCAATAACCAAAAACATCGCATTGCTCGGTTACGGCCGACCACTGTTCAGCTGCATTAGCAGATGATCCGGGAAGTGCACTGTAAGCCCGGAAATTACCATCACTGTCAAGCCGTAAAAACCGAAGCATGGTAGTAGTATCGCCATAATTATCACTATAAGCAATAACCACGGTTGAGTTAAGAGATGCGTCGTAAATTTGAACTATGCCATTTGACTGTAAGGTCAGAACCGGAGAGGTTATGTTTCGGTTTTGTGTGTAAGTTGTGTTATAGCCATTGTTGAAATACTCGGTGGTATCGTTGAACTTGAGTGTGAGGTTTCCTGATTGTAGGAGAGAGAAAGAGTATGAATTTGAGGTGAGGGTTTGGTTTAAAGTGAAAGTTTGTCCCACTATAATAGTGTCTGTTGGGTGTTCGAAGGATTGCCACACAGAGGAACTTGAATTATTTAGCACGAAGTTACCAGTATCAAGCAAGGATGCAGAGGTTACCCCAAGAGATGACGTGTTACTCTGCCAAAGGATGTTGCCAGACGAATTTTGAAGCACCAAGTTGCCTGATTGGAGGAGGTGGAGGGACCCACCTGAGTCGACAAGCGGCGGGCCCGGTGGATTCCAGATTGGTACAGAGTAGTAAGAGATGGCAGGATAGTAGAGGTTAGGCGAGGTCTGTGGCGAAACAAAGAAGAAAACGAAGGTGCCGTTTGGGGAAGGCCATGAAGAGGAAGAGTTCAGTGGGGTCATAATTGAACCGAGAGGGACATCAGCAGAGGTGGCGAGGAAGGTGAGGAGAGAGAGGAGGAGGGAGAAAGTTAGGGTTTCTAGAGCAAAAGGTCCCATCTTTGGCCAAGAGGAGCTGTAGAGAAAACCTGAGAGCTCTTCAATTCAGTGATTGAGCTAAATCATTTCTTTCTGTTTCTCTTTTGAGAAGGTAGTTTGGTAATTTAAATGGTGAAGGTTATAAGAGAATAAGAAATGAAAGACAAAAGGGAGAAATTAAGAGCAAAGCAGAGTAGACCGCTGACCGCTCTATCACGGTGAGACTGGAAGAAAGAAAGTGAAAGGGACGATCATGGGAATATATTTCTGATTAAACACGGTACAAAGTTTATCTGGTAAACCAAATGACAATCTAAAGGAAAGTTCAACTCACTACCTTTAAACCACGTGTACGTAAGAAAATCTCCAATAATCCAGCGCTGCTGGAGTCAAAGAATTCTAGTACCTATAAAATTATTGGTACACCTGGTCTTTCATAAACCGAGCATAAGATACCCACTATATTTTAGCTTACATTCTGTTCAATATTGTACCCTGTCTATACAATTTTCACTCTCCCCAGAGACTTTTTGCTTAGTCGTCGGAGTCTGGGTTCTATGTTCCATATTCCTTGCAAGGTTCATGTTTCATTCTACTGAATAACTTAAACGAAATGATAGGGCCCAGTGTCAGAGAAGTTCAACAGAGTATATGTAACAGAATATCATAAGAGTGTCGTCCCCGAATTCATATCACCGACGGTACCGTAAAAGGGAATCTTTTACAATTACTTGATCTGGACCGTAATTTTTAACTTGGCACGAATCTCAAAGCCAAATAATACTGCCCCCTCAGTCAGCCCGAATCCCAAACCGGCTGAGAGTTAATCTCAGCCGTAAATAGCTAACTGTAAAAGGGAATCTTTTACGGTACCGTCTAGGATATGGATCCGTCGTCCCCACGGTCCCCTTTAATGTGTCTATGAGATTTGTTGTGTTTTTTCTTAGCCGTTGGATGAGAGTTACCGAGGGATTTGAACGGTTGTGACAAGGAGAGGAACCAGTGGGGCCCAACAAGCAGAGATTATACGGACGTTGATGGAGCCGTCTGCGTTGGGTTGCAGTTGAAAAATATAAATGCAGTAGTCTTTGGTTCAGTCAACAAAGGCAGTCTTTTGTTTGAAAAGTCAAACCATTATTTTCACTTTAGCCCTTTATATTTTGTATTTTAGATATAATAGTATCAATAATTGCAAATTCAGTGCTGCTGATAGTCCTACTGGACTGCTGCTTGCATGGAAAATCAAGTGTTGATTTGGTCGCTGTTTTTGACTAATTATTGTATTAAGACCTCACTTAACAGAGTCAAAATCACCATTTTTTTTTTTTGCAATGTACCCTTTTACCTTTCTTTTGAAATTTATGTTTTTTCTTGCAGGAAAATTCCGAATTCCGTGTGATAAGCTAACATAGAGGTGAGAACTCCTCAGACCGTATCTGACCAAGCAATTTCACAGAAGAGAAGAATCAAAGAAAAATCGGAGGAAAGCAAATAATGTTCACTTTGGCGAAAACATTATTAGAATATAAGTAGAGTAGGGTTAAAATGCACTATTGATTTTATGGTCCAATCATGCTCTATATTTATATTTTCATTTTTAAAGTCCGAACAGTTGATCCGAACTGTTCACCATGATATTTGTATTAAAATGTGTTTGGAGATCAAATTTTATATTTTTTGGAATTTTTTACTAACTTTTTAGATAGGTACAAAATCACTGTTTTCAGAAGATTCTGGACCGTCCAAAACAGTGATTTTGTACCTATCTAAAAAAATAGTAAAAAAATTTCAAAAAAATATAAAATTTTGTCTCCAAACACATTTTAATATGAAGATCGTATTGAACGGTTCGGATCGATTGTTAGAACTTTGTAAATGGAGAAAAAAACGTGGAGCATGATTGGAGCACAAAACCAATGGTGCATTTTAACCGTACTCATATAGAGAGTATATAAGTAATAGAATATAAGATTACTGTTCAGAAAGAAACGAACGTCCTCATCACCTTCCTTCCCCTTCTCTTCCCCTTCCTATGCGCGTTGAGTTCTGAAACACAACCTAAATCTCCGAGCTTTTAAGCTATATCACATTATCTAAAATTTTATATATAATATTTTCATCGGATGATTATTGTATCGTGTTTCTCTCTCCTCATTTTAAAAGGTATGTGTATGATCATGTACGAGAGATGCAATATAACTATTTAAATAGAGGAGGGTTCAAATGCTTTTATTTTTCATGCCTCCATCATGCTTCCGTTTTTAAAAACTTTAATAACTCAAAATTTAAAACTTAAAAAGTCAAAATAAAACCGTTCGATATGATATACATCATTTTATCTATGCACGTGTAAAAAATTATGACATTTCCATTTTGTTTTGGTTGTCATCAAAAGCTTGTAAAAAATGTTCTAATATGGATAATTTCTAGACGTTGGTTTATCAACTTATTGATTCACATAAAAACAAAATTGAAATGTGATAAGTTTTTATGAGCACATAGATAAAATGATGTAGATCATATCCAACGGTTTTATTTTGACTTTTAAATTTAAATTTTGAGTTATTAAAGTTTTAAAAAATAAAGGCATGATGGAGGCACAAAAAATGAAGGCATTTGAACCCTCCTCGTTTAAATAATACAACTATTGTGTGTTGCTCTGTTGAATTATTGCAAAGTAAATCGTGTTGTTTATCAATGCCTGTCTTTAAGTTTCAAAAAAAAAAAAAATCTTTAATTATTTCTTTCAAAAAAAATTGATGCACATATTTATTGTCTTGTATGTCATCAATTTTGGTGCAGTTCTAAATGTATTTGACCATCTCAGAAAAGTCATGAAACTCAACTGTTAGAATTTTTAAATTGTTTAATAATTGACTAAACAACTTTTAAGTTGGTCTAAATTTAATGCACAATTTTGTCAAAAATACAAAATGAAGACATAAGTTAAAACTTTGAAGTTTCTACTTTCCTTAATTATCTTCTTTTACACTTCATTACTTACTAGCTAATAACTCTTCCGCTTTGTCTCAGGATGAAAGTAGAAAATTTAAATAAGGAAGCTAAACTATAAAATACATAATATTTGAAACGAAAAAAAAATAATATGGTCACTGAAAATTGCTCAAATACCTCAAAACATCAAATGAGACTCTAACTAGCTACTAGATTACAAGCATACATTTGTCATTTTATGAAGTAGACTAAACTATATACAAATTTTATAAAAAAAATAAAAATTCAATTAATTTAATATACATGTTTAAATTTTTTAAAATTATGTGAAAGGCATTGCAATCTCTAATATTCACATAAATCCGCTCCTAATTATCTCTTCTCTCTCTCTTGCTCAATTGCTATCGTCTCGCCTCCAAAACCTCATGCCAAGGAGAAAGGCTTGGGTCCGATGCCCATTGGACTCAAATTTGGGTCCGATGGGTTTCGGGACCGTCCGATTCACTTTACGATTCGTGTGCACGAATTTTAAAGTAGACGCGAAAGTTGCAGGTGCGAATCATAAAACAAATCGGACGGTGAGCGAACCCGTCGAACTCACTTTGGATCCAATGCCCATCGGACCCAAATTTCTCCCCATGCCAAGAGTAGAGGAGAGGGGACACGATGAAAATTTAGTCTCTTGTGATTTAATAAAAATTATAAATTTTTGATAAAATTTTATAATTTACTTTCTTTATTAATAAAATATTTGTTTTAATAGAATAATAAATATATATGTCTTGTTCTTGTTGAAGTGCTAACTAAAATTTTCAAAAAGTCACATCACATTTTATTGTCAAACGACATCTTTACTACAATAGGAAAAGAAAGCCTCATTTTTTGCTCACAAATTTTCTGAGATGAATTAACTGAAATTGTTCTAATAACTTAATGGGTATTGGGTAACATTTTTTTTCATCATATGACTATTATTTAATTAACATTTAAAATTAAACATTTTATTTTATTATGGTTCCCCCGGATCTGTATCCTCCCGGGTACCTGACTCAAGACAATTGCAAGGGACAACCCATATTTACTCTCAGCCGGTACCTATTCGGGATAGCGCAGGGGCCAGTATTAATTGTGCTTTGATATTCGTGTCAAGTTAAAAGGACAATCCTAGACCATCCATTTCAATTGTACTCAGTCAAGTAACCTGAGGTGATGTGAATTCCCCCCCCCCCCCCCCCCCCCCCCCCCGACCCCAAATTTCATTTCCGACTCTACCCCTCAATCCCGGAAACAATTGAAATAATTGGCACCTCGTTGTCAAGCTTATTGATAGCCATTATTCTTCAAAAAAAACTAACAGATTGGAACTTAATTTGCTAAAATTAGGGTAAAAAAGAATATGTGAGGCTTCCAATACCTATGTTCATGCCTATTTTCTATAACAACAGTAAAATAAAAAAGATTTATTGGTGACCCCAAAAATATATACCATTTACATGTACCTACCTATAGTTATCATTATTTTACAAAAACAAATTGTATGGTTCAAGTAGTTTATAAAAAATATTTAAGCTATCTAAATGTCCAATAATAATTTAATTCAACCAAGCACCAATAAAGACAATTAAACAAACAAACACTAAAATAAGAAAAAAAAAAGTTTATGAAGTCTCCAACCCATCCTTATAAAAACAAAAAGAAAAAGAATATATACATATTCTGAAAACAAAACAAAAAAGACATGAAGAACACATCTCTTCCCCTTTACATCTTTGTATCTACTCTGGTTTTTTTCATTGCACTACCTATTACAATGACTCAAGAGGTGAAATCTTACATGGTGTACATGCGCCACCCAACCGACGGCATGGACTCGAACGCGTTCCAAATCGCCGCTCTATCTAAGGTTCTTGGCAGGTTTGTTATAGCCTTTTCATATACAATTTTTATGAACTTAAATTGTTAATTTCCTTATTTTTTTTTCATTATCTCTTAATTTTCTAATGCCATTGAAGTTTTGAAATGTGCTT
The DNA here is from genome assembly GCA_025461045.1 of Carex parvula. NCBI lineage: Eukaryota > Viridiplantae > Streptophyta > Magnoliopsida > Poales > Cyperaceae > Carex > Carex parvula. The sequence continues at coordinate 314,135 of JAJGRW010001341.1, forward strand.
ATTCAATATGACACAATGTGTAAATTTTGATCCAATTCAGAATTGTTTGGTCACTAATAAAATGGTTTGATCATTTTAGCAATATAATATAATATAATTAACCTTATAGATGACCCATATTGATATATGGATCCTATTGAAATGAGTCAATGACACATCTACAATTTTTTTTTAATTGGGATAACTTTTTATTAGCATATGAAAAAATAATTATATGAAAGGGATGTAAAAACCGCTAGCAATGCTAGGATTTGGTGCTGGAGGGTGACGTGGCATCGTGCTATTGGTGGACTGAGTGATTATTAACATGACTTAATAAAGACTTCTTTTTTTATTTTTTTATATATATGAAATGGAATTTCCTGACACAATTTTATTTGACAATCATGACCATAAACACAAGAACTAGTCACATTTTACAAATTTTAAATTATTGTTATATTCTACATTCCCTTAAAAGATTATTCCTTATTGGTATATAACATGTGAAATTCTTCATATATTTTGAAGATCATATTTTGACATTTTGTTCTTGTGTTTGATACATAAAATTTTAAACTTGTTTATTTTTTAATTTTGCAAGTGAGGAGGCTGCCAAAAAGGCTATAGTTTATCACTATACAGATGTTGTAAGCGGATTCTCTGCAAATTTGACTCCAAAACAAGCTGAGGAACTCAAAAGTAAGTTTCAAACATTCTTTGAATTGTTTCAAATTTAAAATGATGTTCTTTTATGGCACATTTAAGTAGTAGTGAGAATTGAGGTCAACATATTTGATTGTTTGATTATGATTTGTTGTAAAAATAATTTAAACTATTGATGAAATTATAAAACTTAATATATGATACATACATCAAGGATTTAAAATTTCAACGATTCAAAATTAAATGTTCTTAATGCATCATTAAACAATATTTTTTGCATGAATTATATTGTTGAGCTATCTATTTGTTCAATAATGTACTTATATATTTGATTTTTTATTTTATTTGTAAAATCATTTGTAAAGATTGTAATAATAATGATAAATCAAAATTAAACAGAAAGACAAATGCAACTATGTCTCAAATAATTTTCTCTATTCCTGTTATTATATACTATTATTAGGATGCACTTAGAAATGTAGAACTATATATGCTATGAAAATAATATGAGGAGGGTTCAAATGCCTCCATTTTTCATGCCTCCACCATGTCTCCATTTTTAAAAACTTTAATAACTCAAAATTTAAAACTTAAAAGTCAAAATAAAACCGTTGGATAAGATCTACATCATTTTATCTATGCACGTGTAAAAAATTATGACATTTGAATTTTATTTTGGTTGTCATCAAGAGCTTGTAAAAAACGTACTAATGTGGATATAATTTCTAGACGTTGATTTTTCAACTTACTGATTCACATAAAAACAAAATCAAAATGTGATAATTTTTTATGAGCACATAGATAAAATAATGTAGATCATATCCAACGGTTTTATTTTGACTTTTAAGTTTTAAATTTTGAGTTATTAAAGTTTTTAAAAATGGAGGCATGGTGGAGGAATGAAAAATGGAGGCATTTGAACCCTCCTCAAATAATATATTATTTTATTTTTTGGCAGAGATACCTGAAGTCACAAGTGTTAAACCTAGTGAGCCTTACAAGCTCTCTGATCCATTCCACCAGTTCTAACCTGTTGCTTTTATTAAACATGTAATAATTTTGTAAAGTGTTGTTTGAGGGTTGTTTAATTAACAATTTATTGTAATTTAGCCCTGAAATTTTCATGAGTGTATATCTCATGTTTTATTTATTTTATTGGTAAGATTACAAAATATTACTTGCCATTTTATTTTTTCCTCAACATTATAATTCATAACATATCAGAAATTTGTGTAGTATCTAAATTGGTTTTTATTTATATTTTTAAGTAGTATTGAAATTGTTCAATGAGTATTCATGAAAGTTTATTGAATTGACCAGACTTGAAGAATTTTAAAAATAAAGTTCAATTACCAGAAAGTAAGAGCAATTTTACAGGTTACAATCACTACCAAGAAATTGCTCCATTTTCTTCAAGTTTGTTTAGTTTTTGTATTTAAATGCACTATGGAGAATATAAATGGGTGTAAATTAGGAATGCTATCTATGTCAATTTTTTTTAAAGAGAGATTAAAGTCAAACCTTCTAAATTTCAATGTTCATAGGAACTCCTCTGAATTTCAAACCTGCGTCCTCCCACATGAAAATCATTGCGATTTTACCAATAGACCAAATACTAGTTCTTATCTATGTCTAGTTTTAATTAAGAAAAGTTGATGAATAAGTTGAATTAATATATAAAATGGTTAATTGAGGCTTAAGTACAATCTCAGATGGAGATTGAAATATATATATATTTTTTTTGCAATGAATCCATTTTCTTTCAGGATAATTATTTTGCATCCGGATTTTTGTTCCATTTTTCTTTTTGCAAGGTCAGTACCAGAGCGCTTAAGTAAACATCTAAAAATAATTAATCCCTCTAATCACCATATTGAGAGCTAATCTATTTGCTTAAACTTGTGCACAATTTTTTCGTACTTAAGTAGAGAGAAATAAGAGGCTTTATTTTTCACTGGAATTGTCAAAAAACAATAACCTATGATAACTTATAAGATGGAGTAAGAATTGAGTTACAACAAAACAAATTAAATCACCCCTAAAGGTGAATTAATTTATTCCGCGCGTGTGTGAAATATGCCGTACTTATTTCCATATTTCTGTCTTCTCCTTTATCAATTTTTAAAATCATAATTGAAGTAACAAGTTCCAATCAAAATAAAATAATTTAGACCACCTTAACTTAAAAGTAAGCAACTTAATTAACTCTTTTTAATTTTAAATAATAATCAAACATGACCATAAAAATAAATAATGAAGGAGAAGTAATAAAGATTTCACTTTGACAATTACTCACCATTTAACTTGTAATACTATATATTCATTCAGACAGTTTGTTTCGAGAACGGAGTAGGTCCGATGTCTATCGGATCTACTTTTAGGTTCAACGAGCATGATGACCGTCCGATCTAATTTAAGATTTGTGCGCACGAAAATTGAAACAGATGCGCACAAAGTTTAAAGCGTTCCGCACGAAATCTTAAAGCAAATCGACGGTGACTAAACCCATTGAACCAGAGTAGGTCCGATGGGCCGATGCCCATCGGACCTACTCTCAAGTGGTTTGCTTCACCCATTGATGGATTCAAAGTATTGACTTAAGATGATAAATAATGTACGCTGGATGCATCTCCTCTGGTCTCAAACTCTCAATCATAGCACTGTTCTTATCAATGCATAGTACCGTTGGGATTAATTAGCTAGAAAACAACAAACAAAAGGAAACACAGCAGCAGCTCAGCCTGGCCCCGGAGCCTGTAAAATTTTAATTTCTACCATGTGCGCCTGAATCAGCGCAGGAATTTGAATTGATGTCGGTTTGTTGTAACACCATTAATTACAGTAGATATTTTTTTTGTGTTGTTTCTGGTTTAGTTAGAAAAACCTTTATGTGTGTGAGTGTGTCATTATCCTATTAGTATTTGTTGAAAAAAAATTGTGTATTTGTTCAAGTAATTAGTTTGTAGATAATATAGAATCTGGCTAGTATGACATCAGTGTCATTTCAGCCTATCTAACACCAACTCTAAAATTTATTGAATCGACATTAAACGGTGAATGTAAACTGTTCAAACTGATATATTTCATTAGCTATATATGCATTTACATGCAAAATTTATAATTTTTCGAATTTATTTAGTATCAAATCAAGCATTTTTCGAACATATTTAGTATCAGATCAAATGTGTGACTTTTTAACTTAATTTTAATGCATTCATTTTTCAATATTTTTGGCCACTTGATTTGATACTAAAATAACTAGAAAATATAAATTTTTTGCATGTAAACGTACACATCACTCATAAAGTAAATCGTTTTGAACGGTTTGACTTAGTCGTTTGAAATCTATCTGATCAATTTTGTAGTTTGTGTCATATGACACCAATATCATACTAGCTACACTCGATAATATATGATACTTATTACTATCAAGGCCTCTGATTATAGAAGAAAAATTTGACCAAGACACAATAAAACAAAATTATTTGTTACCAAAAAATTCAACGTTGTTCACCAATCACCATGCTTCTAAATGCTGAACAACCAACCATTATCATTTGGTGTAGAATGACTGGAAAAGAAAAATATGCCATTTGGTGTAGAACAACCAACCAACCATTATCCATTCTACAACCGGATCAGGACAAAACACAACAGTACCCAAATTTTTTTCTTTTAATGTACACATGAATTACCGTGTACTGAGTCACTGACGCTGTACCTTTATAATTTGTTACCTACGATGTTTAGTTTGTTCATGCCACAGAGAATCTGATCGCCAATAATGTTGTTTGAACTGTAACTTCATTGCTTGTTCATCTCTTTCGCTACCTTTACTGTTTTTCACTCTGTTTCTTAGATCTCAATCCCTCTCATACAATCTCTCTTGTGATAATCGACTTCCTTTGATTTCGAACTTGTTTTATCTTGGAATCTCAATTTCTCAATTCACCTTTCATTCAACAACCTACTACAAATTGTTAGTTCTCAAAAAAAAAAAAAAAAAAAAAAAACCAAAAACTTCATCTCTTTTGCTATCTTTACTGTCTTCACTCTGTTTCTCACATCTCAATCTCTCTTGTTAATTAACCGATATTTTTCCTCTTGAAATCTCAGTTTCTCTATTCATCTTTCATTCAACAATCTACTACAAATTGTTAGTGTATTTTTTTCTGGTTCTGTACACAACAACCCTGCTACTTAGAAAAAAAAAAAAAACAGAGAGATAGTAAGTCAGAAGAAGCAAATCTCGATGGAGTTAGCTCTTTCAACCGTTGGTGGATGGTTTGGGTCTGCAATCATTAGCAAACTAGTCGAAACGGGCTATTTGTACTTGGGAAAACATATGCTACCTGCCGATACTGAATCCCAGCTAAGTAACCTGAAAGCAGCTCTTCCCAAGATCAAAGCTGTCATGGGTGTTGCCGAGGTGCTAAAATTCAAGCACCCGAATTCAGGGGTGAATGAATGGCTGGAGCAATTCAAAGAAGCTTTCTTAGCAGCTGAAGACGTGCTTGACGAACTCAACTACCGGGAGCTCGAAGACAAGGTGAAAACCCGAGATCAGGTGAGTGGATCTTCCTCTTCAACTGTTCTACCACTAGTGAAGAAAAAAATAAGCTCGCTCAAGAAAAAATTTAGTGGTTCTTCCAAAAGTGAAGATATATTGAAGAGGCTGAGGGGGGCTGTGGAAAAGTTAAATCTGGCTGCCACAGATGTTGGCCATTTTATCCAATTTGCAATGGCACTAGATGTTTATGGCCTTACAAAACCCAATAATGAGCCAGTTTACACTTCTAATCGAGAAACTACTTCCCTTTCAACCGGAATCAAAGTTTTTGGCCGTGAAAATGAGAAGGCCGTGATAATTGAATGGTTAAAGAAACCAGTATCTCAGGGAAATATCTCTGCCTTTTGTATTGTGGGGGCGGGTGGATTAGGGAAGACCACTCTTGCACAGTTAATCTTTGAAGAAATCAGCAGAGAGAATGATTTTGAAAAAACAATTTGGGTTTGTGTTTCAACAAGCTTCAATGTTGAAGATATAACAAGAAAAATTCTCCAAGAACTTGGGGAAAAATGCCATGGTAATGAATCATTAAATCGCCTTCACATAAACTTGAAGGAAAAGGTACTTTCAAAGAAAGTTCTTTTTATTCTAGATGATGTGTGGAACGATGAGAAAATATGTGATTGGGAGAAATTGATTGATCCCTTGAAATTTGTACAACAAGGAAGCAAGATTTTGCTCACCACTAGAATGAAATCAGTGGCTGACATGCTTGCTGGTGTGCTAAATGTGGACCGAGAAAATCTAGTGTTACAAGGCTTGGAAGAGCCAGAGTTGTTAGAGCAGTTCAATAAGTATGCATTTTCCGGTTATAACCCTGACAATCATAGAGATTTGCTAAAAATCGGAAATGATATTGTAAAGAAACTCCGAGGTAGCCCCCTAGCAGCAAAGGTAATTGGAAGCTTGCTTAATTCATACATGGATATCCATTACTGGAAAAGAATTTTGAACCATGATTCGCTGATCAACTTAGAGAAAGCTAAGGATGTGGCAAATGTGCTGAAATTGAGCTATTACCATCTACCAGCACATTTGCAAGAATGCTTTAGATTTTGCTGCATATTTCCTCAAGATTATTTGTTCGTCAAAGTTGAGTTGATCAAAATGTGGATGGCCAACGGATTCACACACCAAGAGTTACATGGAGAAGAAAGACCTGAAGATATCGGAGAAGAATACTTCAACTACCTTTTTAGAAAATCTTTCTTTGAAAAACAGTTTCGGTCTGAAGGGTTCTATGTTATGCATGATTTGATGCATGATCTGGCTCAGAATGTATCGAAAGGAGAATGTTGCAGAGTAGAACCAAATGGTGAATCTGATAATATACCTTTAACTGCACAACATGTCGCTGTTCCAGAAAGTAAAATTGAAAGGATATTCAATATTAGAAATTTACGCACCTTGGTAATAACCTTGATTGGAGATCGATTTGTTCCCCCAAATGGTTCACTTAAGAAAACTTTGCGTTTATTGGTCATACAAGGAAGAGGTACATGTGAACTGCCGGAGGAGATTGGTAGTTTGTTGCATCTTCGCTTTCTAAAGGTCAACATTCATTTTAGGAGTCAACAACAACATGTACAATCCTTTAGGTATCAACAATCCTTTAGATATTTGCTTCATAATTCACTTTATAAGCTTTACCATCTTCAAGTGCTAGAAATGATCGATTGGAATGGAGATTCAGATTATGAGGGTATTGAAACAACTGGAATTACCAATCTTGTTAGTTTACGCTATATGAACCTTCCCGAGGAGGTAATGCAAAAAATTCACGGAGTGCACAAGTTGACCTCTCTACAAGGGTTATATTTTTTGGTTGGACGGGAGAGTGGTCACCATATAGATGAACTAGAGATGCTAAACAATCTCCGATACCTTTCTATTGAGACAATTGAGAATGTAGGGGATCCACTTGAAGCTACAAATGCAAACCTATCCAACAAGGAAAGTCTTATATCACTATCCCTGAAATGGACTGAAGGGAGCAATTATCATGACCCTGAGCAAGTCATTGATAACCTCCGACCCAATCCAAATCTCAAGAAATTGACCATTGAGTATTATACAGGCCACAGGTCTCCAATTTGGACAAGTGATTGTGCTTTGGAAGGGCTATATTGCTTCCACATGCCAAAATGGGAATCCTGGGCAGGACCACATATTTGTTATGGCTTTCCAAATCTAAAAGAACTTACAATCATGTACTGCCCAAACCTGGCCAATATACCGACCATTCCTTTTTCTCTTTTCGAATTTGAAGTACATAGTGTGGGGATTAATTCCCTTCCAGATATGCACCACAGTTCTAGCATTACAGATGAAACACCATCATGTATGAAATCATCGCTTAGAAGAGTACAGATTTCCGAATGTCCCAAATTAATATCATTGAATGGATTTCTGCAGCAAAAAAACCTAGATTTACAATATGTTGAGAAACTAACAATCGCAGACTGTGAGAATTTGGTTCAGTTACCAACTGGTGCATTTGGGAACTTTGTGTCACTAAAATACTTAGTTATAAAGGGAAGCCCAAAGCTGGTAACAGTTGATAACCAGAGCATCTTGCTACCTGCGAAACTAGAACATCTTGGAATGGGAAACTGTGGTGAACTTGATGTGTCATTGTTAGAGTCAGCATCACACCTCTCTACACTTGCTGAGCTTTATATTATAAACAGTGCAAATATTACTTGTATCCCTTCCTCTGAAAAGGCATTTACATCGCTCAGACAACTGAAAATCCATGGATGCGACAAGCTCATTGAAATTTCATCTATGCCACAAGCACATACAGTCAACCAAGGAAACAACTTGGTCTCTTTAAAGATCAGTTCTCTAGATATTGATCACCTTTGCCTCCTTCGTATTGAACCACTTGGATGTCTAAGATTTGTAAGTTCTCTGACAGTTGGCAAGTGTTCAGGGATGGAGGCCCTGCCAGAGCAATGGTTGTTACAAAACAGTAGTACCCTCGAGGAATTGGACATCCGGGATGCAAGCTCGCTGCGGTCATTGCCTGGTACAATGGTGATGCTCACTGCCCTTCAAGAACTTCGCATTTACCAAGCTACTTTGCTGGAAGAAATCCCAGAGTTGCCTACTTCGCTGATTTTTAAGACCATTAAAAAGGAAGCTTTCTGACTCTATTTCAACCCTCCTCGTAAGTGTTATTATGATTATATTTCCTGCCTAGTTTTTGTTTGTTCCATGCTCTATGTTATTTCAAGTTTTGAATCCTCTCAATGGCTCTTGCAATTGATTAAGTTCTCATTTGCAACCGTTGGTCTTTATGTAACTTCTTGTAGATGACTCACGCAAACACACTGTTGAAGTTACAAGCTAATACGTACAACAATGTTCACATCTAATCCAGAAGAAAATGAAGAAAGAAGGCAACATAGATTCTTGGCAACATATATTCTTGATTTATTTGTCATAATTGATTGGTGTGTAATTTACTTCCAAGTTTAGATTGAATTATGATTTGTTTCTAAGATAATAGAGGTGAGCTGTAAACCCTATGATAGATATAAAATACTCTCTATACAGAGAGGGTAGTATGTAAGAAAAACAATTCTGTGATATAAAAAATAAGGGAGGGAAGGGAGATTCATGGGAGTTTTGTGTTCTTGATTTGTTCTATTAAATTTGACACAAACATTGACCCCACCAACAAGTACGTACCACATTGCTGTTGTATAGGTGTGATCAATGTCCAAAGAAGTAGATGATGAAATTATGCAAGCTCCACTTCATTAAGCACATGGAATAAATGTAATTACATAAATACCATGTACGAGATACAAATAACTGCCACTGTGGTTTATTCATGAAGGTATATATCTCTCCTTGCTCCCAATTTATTAATTTCTGTTACATTTATTTTTAAATTGAAATTTCAGAGATAATAACACATTTTCAAATTAACTCCGCCAATACCTAAATGATGTAACCGGTCCCAAACCAAGACAAGAGGAGTGTTATTAATTTTTTTTGAAATGTTTTGACTTGAATAAAATAATTGAATGCTCAAATGTGAAACCAAAAGGTTATCACAACATAGTTAAATACAGTCGCAATATTTAAGTTGCAAATGGAAAATTTGAAGTTTCTTCTGGGTACAACTCAATAACGCAATATCTAGTTGCTCTTTTTATTCAATTTAGATAGCATTGAGTTGAGTTTCTTGCAAATAAAAAATAGTACTTCCAATTTCAAAGGGCCAATGAGAAAATATTCGAAAGTGGAGGGCCTCACATTTAATTCAAGCACCACTTAACTGGCATAAGTTTGTGCAATTGGTTTGTTCAATTAAGTGCTTTTGATCGGGTCTTTCTTGTTTTTTTTTTGTTCAGTAGTCAGTAGTGGTACATGTGGGTGTACAGAGCTTGAGTTACCATACCCTGGTTTAATAATTTTGGACTTTGGTAAAAAAAAATTGGTGAATAGAACAACAATAAATTCTAAAGCATTTTACACCAAAACTACAGTAACTCTCTAATTAGTCGTCTTAAGGTTCGTAGATTCTTGTTTTGTTTTGTTTTGGTAGTCTTTTCCTGTGACAGATTTTTACTGCAATGCACTTTAAGTTTGGCAACTTAAATTAATTAGCAGGTCAGTGCTAATTTAACTAATAATGGTTCCACATCTTTTTTCCAATTTTTTTATTTTTCTAATATTACATTATGTGCAAATCTTCAAGAACTAGATTAAATCTCCCAAGCTGTTGTATTTCAGAACTAAAAATTTTGTCTACAATGATATAATACTCTCTCCATATATTAATTGCTTGCATTAAATCCTTACTATTTTGGACCCGAACAAAATTTGCTCAGCCAAAAACCCTCTACTGGTAGATATAAGTGAGCTATCAGTTTTTTGTGATGACTCCTCCAATCTTTGAGGCTATTAACTAAATGTATTTAATTCGAATTTAGGTTAATTTTTTGGTGTAATTTTTATGTATAAGTTTACTTGGCTTTTTTTTTTCAATTTTTTATTGAGTAGACCAATTTATGTTTTAGCAAAATTATCTGGCACTTGATTAAGGATATCTAAGACGGTTAAATCATATTACATGAATTGATGTGCTCTATCATTTTTCAGTTGCTCAGAACAAATTTATTCAGTGATATGGCAATTTATTCAGGTTTCAGTGTTGAATATCATGATGTCAAAAGAAATGGGATTCAGACCATTAGCTTTTTCACAGAAATAACATTTTTGAATAGAAAAGGAAATTGAAGAGAGAAAAGGATAGAAGCCATGTCTCTCTGTTAGAAGAAAGAAGCCTCTTTCGCAAGCTTTTTAAGGGTTTGCTCTCTTGTTTTAATCCCACCAATATACACCAGGCAATCTCAAATTAGTGTATGATATTGTAAGATAGTGTGAGAGAGTGTGATTGGCTATATTATTTAGCTGTATTGCAAATACTCCATGATATAGTGATTTTGAACCGTGCTCCCGTGGTTTTCTCCCTCAAGGGTTTTCACGTAAAATCTTGTCTCTTTTTATGCTTGATTGCTTGATTTTTTTTGTGTCTCTTTATTTTTTTTGTGCTTGATTGCTTGTTGTGTCTCTCTTTATTTTTTTGTGCTTGTTGTGTTTGGCTTCTTTGTGTGTGTTTCATTTTTCTCCAATTGGTCAGATATTGGGGTATGCCCACAAGGTGTTTGACAAAATTATTTCTTGAACACTTCTACAATTGTCTCCAACATTCAGACCTTTCAATTTTTAGTCATTTTGACGTTGTACCGTCGTTGCATTTTGAATTTTTAGTAATTTATTAAAGATATCTTCGGTGATTCTTAATTAAATTTATTCTGACAATACCCTAGATTTTAGCATATAGTCAGCCGTACAGTCAACCGTACAATTTTTTTATTTTCACTCAGTTCCAAGTTGTATTTCAACTGGACTGATATCTGTTTCATTCATGAATTAATTAATATATTAAGATAGGATCAAGTAAACGGAAAAAGATTCAGTGCCAGATTCCTAGGAAGAACATGAGGTTAATTAGATCAAGTTGTTGTATGCGCTGATTCCTTTCTCAATCATGTGGTTTTTTACTGCTATTATTCAGGTGGCAGTATTCTGAAGTCAACTCAAACAAATTATGAAAAATTCAAATCTGGAGGCCAAATTACGACCTTTCACAATGAACCTCTAGTGATTAATATCCACCAAACATAGTGTGTTTGCTATGTCCTCAATTTCAATTTGGTTGCAATTTCAGAATTTTGTAGAACTTTTGCTGAGAAATAACTGAAAACAAGAAAATTTGATAAATAAAATAATAAAACGCTATAAGTATAACCTTTTTACGAACGATATAGCATATCGAATATTAAATTTGTTAATCTAGAGAACCACCTTTAATATAGTGGCGAAAACAATATCCTAGTACCGTGCACGAGGTCGCAGGATCAAAACCTGGATGGACAAATTCTTTGTAGATATTAAATAGTTTGGTAGCTTGACTTCCAACTTTTACTAAAAAAAAATTGTTAATCCAAAAAAGTTAGAACAGTGTATAAACTATGTTAGCTCTAAACTTTTATAAAAATTTACAAACGTGACAATGCATATAACCATTGTTTATGAACTATATAATTTTAATATCAAATATTTCGTAACTTTATTTATATTTTACAATCAGATGTTATTATTAGTTTTCTTAGTCTATAAATATTTTTTCAGGATCCCGTCACTTTTCTCAACGAATATAATGGACTCGTCAATCCCTAAATTTCAAATCCAACGTTTTTCAATTTCAGTAGGCCCAAAATAATTTAATCCAAGTAGCATTTTCCATCTGGCCCAAATTTTAGTAACAAGTGACCAAGCTGTGGCTGGATTACTGAGCAGCGGGTCCCATTTAACTCCCTTCTATCTCAAGACATCTCTTATTTGCCGCTACGAGTAACAGAAATTCAGATTTCCTTTTCATAGGTTCACCAAAACTTCAAATTTTTTATTTTCAGTTTTCAATTAATTACATAACGAACCAAATTTACTATAACATGTCTTACAAAATCAGGCCTATGAAGTTTTGAGCACTTAATTGCTGCATGTCCAATTAGTTCAAATCAATACACATTAATTTCTGTTATCTTTCTTTTAAAATTAAATTAAATTTGAGAGATACTAACATTTCAAACTTTTAATTCCACCTATATCTAAATGATGTAGCCGGTTCCAAGCCTGGACATGAGGAGGAGGGTTATTTAAAAAGTTTGAAAAGTGTATATTAAACAATTAACAATTCAATGTGAAACAGTGAAACAAAAAAATGACAAGAAAGTTATGGTATAAGTTGGAAATAGAAATTTGAAGTTTTATCTGGGTACAACATTTGTTTCAACAATAGGATATTTGATGCTTATATATATGACCAATTGAGACAAAATGATAAAAGATAATATCTGCAATTCAAAAGGGCCAATGTGCAACACTGCCAAAGTGAAGGGGTTAAGGTTCAATTCAAGCACAACTCTAGTTGACATAAGGTTGCGCAATTTGTCTGTTAAAAAACCTGTTTTCACTAGATTAAATGCTTTTGTTATGAATTTTTGTGTTTCATTTTTCTTTTCAGTAGTGGTACATGTTAGTGTACCAGGTTGAGGTATTGTACCCTGGTTTACTAATTTAAGGTTGTGGAGGGCATTTCAGGTTCATTGGTTTTTTTTTTTTTGGTAATGCTTTCTTATTACAGATTTGTCCTTAATTGGATATCTTGGCCATATAAATATTTATTTGATTTGCAGGAGAACTACAAAACTGTTCACTTTAAGTTTTGCAACTTAAATTAGCAGTTAATGCAAATATGTTAACTATTTTTTTTTTAAATCTTGAAGAACTAGATTAAATCTTCGATGCTGTTGTAGTCCAGAAATGAATATATTACGTTGTCGACAATGATATTATTCTCCCTCCATAATTTGCTTTATATTGCTTGCATTAACTCTTTAGCAATTGGGACCCCAACATAATTTGCTCAAGGTCTCAAGGACTATGGTTGTTAGTCTAGAACCAGAATTTAGTTTAATTAAGTTGAAGGAGGAATGAACTATGACTCTTAAAAGCACAGTACCTGTTCAGGGAGCTTTTCAGGATTCTTACTGGTACAAATGGTGTACCACCTGAATCACAAACTCAATTTCATCTTGGTGGACCCTCTACTGGTATATGTGAGCTACCAGTTATGTCTGACGAATCCTCCAATCTTTGAGTCTGTTAATGAAATGTATTTAGTTTGAATTTAGCTTCACTATGATACAATTTATTTATTTCTTGAGAGCAATCTATCATTTTTCAGTTCCTGAGACCAATTTATTTAGTGAAATGACAATTTATTTCAGTGTTCAGATCAATCAGTTTTCAGTCATTCTGAAGTTGTACCAGTCACTGCATTTTGAAGTTTTGAGTTATTTTAGGAGACATCTTTGGTGATTTTTAACTAAATTCTTCTAACAATAACCCAGGCCCAGATTTTAGCATAGTCAACAATACCAATTTTTTAATTTCTCTCAGTATCAGTCTCTTTCAACTGGACTGATATATGTTTCGTTAATGAATAGATTAAGATAGGATCAATTTATTCGTGAGAAGAACACGAGATACAGTGTGCATGTATCAAGTCCAAACTGTAAGAAGAACACGAGATTATATCAAGTTGTTGTATATATTTTCATGTGGCTTTTGACTGCTATTATTCAGTTCAGGTGGCAATGAATCTGAAGTCAACTCAAACAATATTACAACAAGATCAAGTCTAGAGAGACCTAATTATAACCTTGCACAGTGAACCTCTAGCGATTAATGGCCACCAAACAAAGTGTGTTTGTTATGAATCCAATTTCAATTTTGTGGCAATTTGCAACGAGTGGAATCGAATTTGGCGAAATTGGGAGTAGCCGTTGGGCTAATGGAGGAGAAGAAGGAAGAAGGGGCAGTGGGCAGGCTTGTCAAAGGGTGATGTCAGGTGGAATTAAAGAATAGAGTGGCTGCTAGCGGGTCCCAAGGGTTAAATGAAGGTCAGGGATCATTAGAGGGCAGGGGCGGAACATAGTGGTGGGGAAAGGGTGCTAAGCACCCCCTATAGTTTGAAAATTTGTAGTTTGATCCATTAAATTTGTAGTTTTGTCCATTAAATTTTGTAACTTTTATATGCATTAATATCTTTTAGCCCCCTTTATAAAATGAAATTACACTATATTTGATTCTTCAGCCCCCCAATCTCTATTTTCTAGTTCCGCCCCTGTTAGAGGGTATTATCGCTGACAAGGGGCCCCTCAAGTCAGCTGAAGCGTGCGTTTCAGTGAGTTAGGCCAGCGAAGCAATTGCTGAGCCAAAATAAGCAGCTCCACAGACGTGGCAACTGACGTGGCAAGCGGAGAGTTATTAGGATTCATTTTTTTGTGATTTTTAGCAAAATCTGAATTGTTTTGATCGTCTATAAGAGGCGAATGTAAACTTATGCCAGTTAGAGTGGTGCTTGAATTAAACGTGAGGCCCTCCACTTTCGAATACCCTCAATTGAACAAAGCAATTGCACAAACTTATGCCAGTTAGAGTGGTGCTTGAATTAAACGTGAGGCCCTCCACTTTCGAATATTTCTTGAACAAAAACATATTGTTGTTTTTCGCTATAAGAATTTTTTGTAATTTTCTTAAGTAGACATATTTAACATATTTTCCTTATTTAGACAATATTGGGGATTTGTTTTGAAGTGCACATATAGTTAAGCAAGCCATGAGTGCCACTTGTATCAATGTATTGCTTTTGTTCTTCTTGGACTTCTTGCGGAGGATGTTGGTTTTTAATGCAATTGGAAGTTTCAGAAATTTCTAATTTGATGTTACATCAATTTTATTAGTGTCATATACTCGTATAGATTGTTCTGACGCTCTGATCACACATTAAAACAATAAGCGTGCCAAACTAAACAATCAGTATTTGATGCAGAGCAAGTCACTGTTGATTTTATGGGCTTTGTTAACAAAAAACAAGGAAATCAAGCCCAAAAAACTTTTTGGTTTTCCCACAAAGATCTTGACAGGCTTAACAGAGGATTTGGACACTAATTTCTTATTTTATTTTCTATTATTCCGAATCTAAACAGTTATATATAAAACAGATGTCTAGATGTATTTTTTTATATTAGCTAAGAATTAAAAGTTTTTCTTTTGCTTCTTGCTTTTTATTATGCTTACAAAAAAAAAAAATTCATCTCGCTACTTGCTGGGTGACTATTTTCGTAATATGATATGATGAGATTACCATGTATTTCATTTTGGGAAGCGAATCTACTGCGATTGTAAGGAATCGCAGGATCCTGCGATTCTAATACCAACCATTCAAACGATGAAACATATGAATGGTTGGGATTGAAATCGCATAAACCCTACAATACCAGAGGATCGCAGCAGATTTATTTCCTTCATTTTGAGCACAAATCACACTTTGTAGAGCATCAAAGTTTCTTCCAATACCCAAGGTAAACATAAATATGAATGGGACAAATAAAATTTAGGCCCACATGCAAAAGCATCAGCAATGGGCCTGCCTCTAATATACCAAGTACTCATTAAACATGGGCCCAACCCAACTGTTTTTCATTTTTTTTCAATAATATAAAGATTACATTTCTTAAGATAATTTCCAATTACTCGCCAAAGAGTAATTCCAAAGACCTGACTTTAAAATTATTGCATGCTCAACTGCATGTTGGGTATTTTAGATATAGGAATTTTGTACCCTTTTTGCCTTTAATATTTATAAACCTTCGTACTCAATGAATAGGTTAGTTGCAAGCGCACAACCTATTGATCGTAGTATTTAGGTGTTGATCCGCAGGGAGATAGGGAAATACCAATTTTTAATAAAGAAAACTACTTATAAAACAAAACAATAAAAGTAAAAAGGGGGGTTTTGTGTAATTTCGTTTTTAAAGGAGAATTAAAGTAAATTAAAAGTTCGTAACAAAAAGCAATAAAAGTAGGGTGAAAATCAAGTTTGAGAAGTCTAGGGGTATTCGGTCCACAATCCCTTGCTAATTCTATCTACTCGGTTTGTTTAAATTCATGTTTGATTATGACGAGGTTTCTAACCTATGTTAGCCTTTGGAACAAATATTAATACAAATACTTTGGGTGGAGGGATTAATGTTCCTCGAATTCTAGGGCTGTCACTAACCTAGAGGGATATTTAAGTCACATGCTCCAAAGTATATATCAATATTTGTTCTAAGGTGTCCTAATTAGGTTTTGACTTCACGATTAAGTCCTTCACCAAACCCTAACCTTAATTTCTGTAGTTCCGGGTTGAATATCAAAGTACGGTCGCTTCTAATCCAAATCCTAAGGTATTTGCGATCACAATTTGTATTATCCTATATGATCCTAATCTACTTTTAATCAAAAAGACTTAAGCGGGATAACTACAATTCAAGCACAACAATTTATACTATTCTATATGATCCTAATCTACTTTGGGTCTAAAAGATCAAAGCGGGACAACTACAATTCAAGTACAAATCATGGAACATCACAAATAATAAATCACAGAAATTAACATCAAATCAAACAATCATCATAAAAACTAAAATCCGAGTAAAATAGAATTAAACAAGTTCATGCTACATGACCTAAACCCCTAGAGAGAAACTAGCCTCTCATGGAGAAGCAAGTATCCATCATGAATTCAAGTACAAAATAAGTAAATACAAAGAGAAACTAACTAGAGAAATAGAATACACCATTCTCTAATCAAAAACCTTAGTCTTCCTTGAGTTTGCTGTGAGAATTCGCCTTCTTCCTTCTTGATTGCTCCTGTGGTTGATGCTCTATCTCGTGAATTTCTCTCTTAGAATGGTGATCATTATGGAGAAGAAATTCCTTTCATTTTATAATAGATCTGGAGCATATGGACGTGGGGAATCATTCTAAATCTGTCACAACGTGTTCCCCACGTTTTCACTTTCTATTTCCCACCTTTGGGTCGTGGTCTGAAGTGCCGAAAATAGAAAATCCTCCGAAATAGCAGTTTTCAGGCTGAATGCGGCCTAAGTGCATCCGCACTGCGCCCGCACGCGGTTTGGTTTCTGTTCTGGTTTGTTCTCCAAGTGCTGAGTGCGTCCGCACAGCTTCTCTGTGCGCCCGCATTACGCTCAGTTTCTTCTGTTCTTCCAAAGTGCGGGTCAAGTGCGGGTCAGGTGCGTCCGCACTTTGCTTCTCTTCTGCTGATTTCTTCTGGAAATTTGGCTAAGTATGAAATGCGTCCGCACCAATATTTAGTGCGTCCGCATTCCGCTCGGTTATTTTCACTGGAGCTTGCTCTTTCTTCCAAGTGTTGAGTGCGGCCGCACTCTGGTGCTGTGCGTCCGCACTTTGGTCCTTTTTCTTATTTTCCTGCGAATTTCACACAGACAAATGCAGTAACTTGATTCTAGGGGTATTTAATCCTATATTATACTACAATACATGATATTTGGTGCTTTTATGCGATGAAAACCAGACCGAACATATATATAAATTACACCTATCAAATTCCCCCAAGCTTGAACTTTGCTTGTCCCCAAGCAAAACCTAACTTGACTAATATTCGGTCTCTTTGATACACCTTATATCAAGTATATTTCTCAAGTGAAAAATTTGTATGATCTTGCCAAAAATTAAAAATCCTCATGCAATTTCCCAATTTTCAAGTTTTAACCCTTGGATAATTATGACTCAACCCACAATTCGATTACTCTAACTTTTATTTCCTTAAAGGCCTAGAATTTATAAACTTTGTTTACCCAAATTGATTAAAAGAAATGCTATCTTAAATGTGGAATTTTCAAATTCCCCCAAGCTTGAATCAAACTTAGGTTAGAAATTTTGCGGACTACGTGTGTTGATACATGCATATTCACATTTTTGTTGTTGCTTTTGATTTTTCTCATTTTGATTTTTCTTTCACGAGTTAGCACTATTTTCCCCATCCTCATTTAAGCACCGGTTAGTTACAAGTAGTTAACCGTACCTAACCGTTCTAATTCAAGGGTGCTTTGCATGCTCTTAGTCTAACCCTTCCACTAACACGAATGTCAATTTTATCGGGAGACTAGTGGAGCAGGAGTGCTAAGGACTCATAACCATAAGTACGTCATGAAGCCGTAACATAGGTCATTGGAGTCACCTTTTATTTTCCAAAATTTTCAATTTTACCCAATTGCTCAACATTTATGCATATATCATGAATACACACATCTCTAAGTATTCCTTCATACTTGTGGATATACCAATTTTTCCAAACTTAAAATTCCCAAATCTAAATAGCTTCTCTAATCAATTTAAATTCCAAATGTCCTAATTTCATACGCCTTTATTTCCACAAAGTTTTTTGCCAAATCGTGTGGTTATTTCAAATTATTCCAAGGATTTACCTAAAATTCAAAAAATTGTGCATGAACACCCCTAATCTTTGTCAATCACCCAATTTTATCACACCCTACTAAAAATTTAAAATTGCTGAAATTAAACATGATCCTAAAAGCACATGCAAGATACATTTTCTTCCCATCCCCCGAGCTTTAAATCAAGCATTGTCCTCAATGCTGAAAATAAACAAAAGTAAATAAGAAGAAATATGGACTTAACTTATTGGCGGAAGTCAGTGGTAGTACGAGGCAAAGCGGCCTCACGGGGCATTGTCATCGCCCAAATCCATGTCCTCATTCTCTTCCTCTTGATCATCCTCTTCGGTATCATCACCGTCATTGGGAGGTGCATTTGCTGCCGACGCTTGTTGTTGTTGCTCCGCTGCTTGGCCTGCACGCACATGAGGTGGAGTAGGTGGTTCATGTTCAAAATCGGCATTGATTTGCTGGCAGGCCATTTGAGCATAGTACATGGAATTGTTGGCTGTTGTCTTGATGTCATTGAGACGCCCGTCGAGGTAAAGGCGGAAGTCCATCATGTAATCCATCATTTGTTGGTTGGTTGGACCTTCTTGAGGTGGAGGTGCGGCTTGAGCTGGTGGTGGTACCTCAGTTGGAAGAGGGTCGTCTGCGATGCGCATGTTGCATCATTCAAAGGATCGATATCGATTTGAAGAGGTAGGCGGTGTCGGATTGTCCCTGGACCAATGTTGATCCAGTATTCATCATACATGGATCTCTCAATCAATGTTGCACGAACTAAGCCTTGTATATCGACAAGGCACTACTACAGAAAAAGAGATTGCAGACGGACATTACCGGAGGAGCTACACGGATTTCCCTGCCGTGTATGAGTTGAGGGTGTATAAAAGGTACCCTCTATAGACACGGATATTTACCCATGTATATCTAACGCTTTCTACACGGATTACCAAATAAACAGCCGTGAACATACACCTACCTGTGGCGCTCTCCATATAACCGAGCAAAACGGATATTACGTAAACGACCGTGTACGACTACTCTTTATTCACGGACAATGCAACTAAATGTCCGTGTCGGTTACTTTCTTTACACGGACATTTAGTTGTATATCCGTGTCCCTCTCTTATCAAATCAATAAAATATAAAATAATCCGAACTCGTCTACACGGACATTGGTCAGAACAACCGTGTCGAATTACTCTAGCTACACGGACGTTTAATTTCATATCCGTGTCCTGTCATAACTATCGTACACGGACAAATATAAAATAATCGGTGTAGACACCAAAAACGATCTACACGGGTTTTTGTTAAATAACCGTGTCAATTATTATTTTTTACACGGACTTTTAACTTCATATCCGTGAAGCATTCTTAATTATCATACACAGACTTTATAAAAGAATATCTGTACTCATTTCTACACGTTTGTTTGTTTAACAACGGTGTGGAATTACTGTGTTTTACACGGACATTTAGTTTCATATCCGTGAAGTTCTCTTAACTACCATACACGGACTATATAAAAGCATCCGTGTAGCACTCTGTGCACATACACGGGCTTTTGTTTAAAGTAGCGTTTGCTTTGACACGGACTTATAATTCACATCCGTGTAGGTATCGTAACTTTACACGGACAAATATAAAATAATCATTGCTCACTCAACTCGTTCTACACGGGCTTTCGTTTAATATCCGTGTAGAATTGTCCCATTTTTTTTTCTTGATTTTTTTCATTTCTGGGCTAGCCTCCAGTTTAATTTGCTAGCCAGTTTTCCTACAAAATTCATATACCATTCTGTTTTGCTAGCCAGTTTTCCAGATAATTTGACATTAAATTATGCTTGCTAAATTCATATATACACTAAATTGTTATACAAATCCATGTTCAGCATTACAATATTCAGATAGAAACCATCTTGCCCAGCTACATCTTACAAAGTCGATCTGCTCCTTGCTGTACTCAGTTTGCTTTGATGGCTGCTACAATTATAATTTGGTATTAGTTAGTAACAATAAAAGGTAGATGCAAGACAGTCGCAAATATCAATTGCTAATTTAATGAAATGAGAATTATAAGTAAGCATAATATGAAAATATCAATTGCTATTATATAGGCACAATTAATATGAATTACATACCATATCTGGAAATGTGAATTGCATTCTTTCGACAAAGTCAAACATGGAAATCATCATGTAATATCCGCATTCCCAATCCGCCTCCTGATGCGGGCTCTACAATTTACATTTAGCGGCCTATGTTAGAATGACAATAATTTTTTGAACAAAATATGAAATTATAGAATTGTGTTGTGCTCACCGGCCATCACCTCCAAGTCAACCTATTTCCCATTTTCTTGTCCTTGCTGCGCAATCCTCCTTTTGTAACGTATGCAGCAAAAGCCCTTACAAAATGGAGTGACTCTAATTAGCAATTCCACAATTTGTTATAATTGGGAAAAAATCAAACATAGTGAAAGATTATTGCTTACTTTTGCACATGCGGGAAGATTGATTTGCTAGCGCTAAATGGGATCTTTTCTGTGGGCTGCAAAGAATCCACGATGTAAACCGCACTCAGGCAAGGCACAATGATGATCAAACACCAGTGTCCCCTGTGGGAGGAGAAGAATTATAGGATCTTAGCATACAGTACCCAGATATTTTTGGCATATATAATAGTGAGACACGTGTTTGCTTGACTTGATGGTGTGATTTCAATTATATATTTATATATTTAATCATAAGGTTAGAACTAACATCTGGTGGTATGGCAAGAGAAGAAATCTCTTCTTCGCCTTAGTAGCTTGGAGCATTGCACCACACAGGTAATCCATAGCCTCCTTCGTAGCATTTTTCACGTTCGACGCACTAAGTACGCTGGGGTCCAGAAAAGCACACAAGTTCTGTTTGCCCTTGCAGTGAGTACTATTGATTATCCTCCTGAAAAATTATCATATGACATTAGAATATATTCTTCAGTGCTATACACATGATATAAACAATTTTTTGTCACTAACATGAGAAAAATGGTGATGTGCCCCACGGAGAGCCATTTATCGGACCCCGAGGCATGTAGAATGTCCTTGAAGTCGGTGAACGGCAGCAGTACAACCGAGCCTTCGTGTAGAAATATCCCCGGAGGGACAGGTATGACGACTTCCGTCATGTCCTTGGGTGCCGCCATCAAGCGGTCGTGGAGATCCCGCAAATCCTTTCCGGGAAGGAGCTTGTATTCTTCCTTGGTGAGCAGACGAGGTGGAGGTCCTGCTGGTTGGACAGGAGGGTCATGGCCTGCTGGTCCGGCAGTAGGGTCAGCAACTGCTAGTTGGGCATCAATTACTGACCCTGCTGCTCCGGCAGCATGGTCAGCAACTGTTTGGGAAGGTCCTTCTGCTTCGTCCCTCCGTACTGGTGACATCACGCCCTTCGTGCGACTACCATCATCTCCTACTGTCTGTATCGAAATTTTTTACCTTTTTCAAGTATTTGAAAAGGAAGTGATTTGAATGTAACAAAATAACTTGACTATTTATGCATTACCTGATCCAAAATAATCTGATTTTTGGGCCATTGCACAAATGACAGCCGGGCATCTTCGACATAGAGCATGCCATTCTCAATTATTTGGACAGGAAGAGGTACGCGCTCCCATCCCTCCATGACATTGTCAATCTGTACGGCGGCATGGCCGGGAAGTAGCTACTCATTGTGCACTTTGTCGGCTGCTGGATGTACCATGCCCTTAGCAACAATCAGAGGCTTACTCCCAAGCCACAGCACGAGTTCGCATGCTGTGGCGTCCTGCAATTTCATGCAAGTAGTTATTTTTAAATTGAAATATTGTCCAACAAGTAGTAATTGCCTTTAGAATACGAACAAGCAGTGATTACCTTTAGATGATCCAAATCGTATCCGAACGTCCCGGATGCCTGACTACTTCACCGAACTCCCGTCGAGGTGGGAGGTGCTTGCTCGGCTGGCTGCGCCATAGCTGTAAAATCGGCACGCAACCTTGTTTCCAACTCCTCCATCTTTGCGTCGTACTCGGCGCTCACCTCCTTGCGTATCTGCGCAACTATCTCGTCTTTGTTCACTTTCGCACGAGATTTCCTTCGAGGTTTTGGTCCATTGAATACGTCCTTCCAGCCCCTGTAGGCACCTACGCCCCTGTAGTCATCTTGCCTTTCGACCGACCGGGCACCGGAATTGACCTCCTCCACCTCCAACTGTGAATAGAAAAATTAGTTATAGCAAAAGAATTAGTGATGTACACAAAGTTTTTAACACGCTTGAATTACACATAGTTCTAACGAACGACTCTTACCATTCTCTGAGCCACGGGTCGCAACGTGGGATGTAGTACTATCCTCCCGTCAGTGGTTAACTCGGACCTTGCCAACGTCCAATTTTGGGCCCTAGGATTTTTTATCCTAACCACGGGTGAGTCAACGTCTTTGTTCAACTCCAGTATTTTAGCCCACTCCTCCCTTTTACCCTGGTAACCACCCGACCCCAACTTGTGCGGATACTTGTTCATTGCAACGATTCTCCTGCCCTCCTCCCTTTTTTTCTTCACACATCAAATTAAGTAAAAAAATTAGCCTAGCTACTATTTTCCATTTATTAAAAAGTAAACAAATCAATTAAAAAGCAAACAAAAAAATTACAAGTTGTGAGTGGAACACCATTTCAACTTCATATTAATTCAGTTATTCAAAATAAACACCATTTCACATTTATATATGATTGGAACAACAGCAACATGGTGTCTATTTCGGACACCATTTACCAACATAATTCAAATCGATAAAGGAAAAAAGGTAATTTTGCTGAATCTACATACCTTGAACTCGTCCGTGCTCTTCATCTCCACAAACTTCTCCCACTTCTCTTGAGTCAGCCAAGGATAGTAGCCTACGGGGCTTTTACCTTGATCCATCCAATCCGTACTCAGCGTGCTTTTGAATTGCTTCCAAGCTTCATTCATTATCTTCAAAGTCTTATCCTTTACCACCTCCGGGATGTCATCCGGGATGTTCCACTGAGCCTGCATTGACACCCAAATTACTGCATTTAAGTTCATGTACAATTAAAAAAAAGATATTAACTGGTTAGGTACTTCACCTTCACAATGTTCCACCACTCGTTCTTTTGGTTTTTCGAAAAGTGATCCCATCTCTCTACCAGGATGTTTGCCTTTTGCTTCACCGTGGTGCACGCATAATTTTTGTACTCAGCCGACCGTGTACCCTTCGCACACCCATTTTTACTGAACTCGATGTCCAGTTGCTTTGCCTCGGACGTGGACGCGCACATTGTCGGACCTCTTTTCCTTTTGGCCGAACCTGATTGGGCATCAGCTTGGTGCTCGCCTTCTTCCATCATATCTACGTGCTCATTCTCAATCGACATGGTTCTATAAAAAAAAATAGAACTTTTTCAGTAAATACCAAAGTAAATACAGTAAATACATGCAGTAAATACCAAAACTTTTATACCAAAATTTCTTCGCAATGGAGGTGTTGAGCGTTTCCCCGAGAAAGAAGAGGTAGGTTGTCGGACCGGAGAGTTGGTTGGACAGGAGAGGCGACGAAATCGAGGTGAGGTGGGGAAGAAGGACTCGAAGCGGCGCGAGCTAAGTTTCGAAATGTTTGGAAAAGAATTGAAGGCGCGAGCTAAGTTATGAAAAATTTGGAAGAGCAGGCGCGTAATATGTATTGTAACCCTAGTTCTACACGGACAATTCACTTAATTCATTTGTGTTGGAACACCTTTATACACGGACATTTGATCTAAACTCCGTGTAGAGAGGAAGTAGAAGATCTACACGGACATTTGATAAATATCCGTGTAGAAAGACCCTCTCTACACAGATATTAACTTAACAACCGTGTAGAATGATGGAGAGCTACACGGACTTTAATGATAAAGTCCGTGTAGAAAGACTCTTTCGACACGGACTTGTTTTTAACATCCGTGTCTATACCTTTTCGGACATTGCAACGACACTCGTGCACGAATACCTTTTGACACGGCCGTTTAATTAAACGTCCGTGTCATTTACAATTATACACGGACATGTAATTAAAAGTCCGTGATAAAAGTATAAAAATCAGATTATTTATTTAAGTTTTGTTTAATTTGAACAATTCCACGACGAAATTCGAAAAGTTGCCTTTTTATTATTTCTAAGGAGAAGACGAAACGACTCTTCAAAATTCTATATAATCTGAGAAACCCCGATTGAGATTTGATTCGTTCAAATGGCCGTGCCACCGCCCCCCTGAAATGTGACATGGCCATGGCCCCCCTCAAGTGTGCCACGGCGAAGCCCAAGGGGGCACCCACCACCAAACATAAACTCTTGCCTTGCGAGATTGTGAAGACGCACAAAAATAGTTAGTCCGTTGATTGATCGGGACCGTTCAAATCAAAGAGCATTGCATTTATTGTCTTCCGTGAAAGTTTGATCAAAAATTATTTTTATTTACCCATCTATCTAGTTCATTGAAGATTGAAGTATCGGATGGCCACAAACACTTCGTGCTGGATCAAACCTCATACATAATAAATTTTCCAAACTTTTATGTTGGTTACATTCAATGTTCTCCCTTGATCATTTTAAAACAGATATGGAATGATTTCGTTGCAGATCGACCGTTGATTTTCCGCTTGAAAATGAACGGTCCAAAAATATTTTTACAATTTGAAGGGACATACAATGATGAAAGTTTATAAAAATAATATGTATAAGTATTATTTGGCCATATAAGATGTAAAAAAAATAAAAATATATTTTTTGAATTATTTTCGTATGTACTGTTGTACATGTATTAGGTGATTAGTAAATATCATGCTTTGTTGACCGTCCGATAAACGAAGAACGGTCCTGATGTCTTCATTTAAGAGGTGGTGGGTAGATTTTCCGCACTCTCTGAGGTAACATAATATTTCTGTTTAGATCTGGTTCTAGATGATGCACAAGATCCTTTAATATTTGTGCATCATAATGATTAGACGGTCGGATATAACCACAGATATTACGTCACCTTTGAGTTTATGAAAGCCCTTCTATCCCTCCTAGTGTGGATAAATTTTTTCGAATTTCCCTCCTTTAGCTCCCTGATGGGACTCCCAAAAATTCAAAACAAATTTTACGAAAATTTTCGCCTAGGTTGGCTTTTCCCCGCCTCACTTTCCCCCACCTTTTATACACGGATGTTTAATTAAATATCCGTGTACCATAGCTTTCTACACGGACTTTTAATTAAACGTCCGTGTAGCTCGCTTTGCATTTCTACACAGATGTTCAGTTAAAGAGAAGGGAGTAGGTCCGATGCCCACCGGACCTACTTTCATGTTCAACGATGATGACCGTCCGATCTAGTTTAAGATATGTGCGCACGGAAACTGAAACAGATACGAACGAATTTTAAACTATTCCGCACGACTTTTAAAGAAAATAGACGGTGATTAAGCCCATCGTAAGCAGAGTAGGTCCGATGCTCATCGGACCTACTCTCAAGTTTTAATTTGTAACTGAAAATTAAATAATATAGAGTTCAAGAGCACAAAAAATAAAAATACTTCATATATTAATTTCAACATAGGGATAGTTACTGGATACATCATCACTTAATACCAAAACAAAAACATAAAATATATAACAAACATAAGTATCTATCCCTAATTTAAAAACTATTCTTTCTCACTAATTGCCTCCCCTTTTTAATTTTAACATCCGTGTCTCTTACCCTTTCTACACGGACTTTTATTTAAAAGACCGTGTAGCACCCTTCTAGAGATCTAAACCCTAAACTCTTTGCAACTTGCATCCGAGATATTTGAAAACCTGCAATTGAGCATTGAGTTCCTGTACCAAACCTTCATAGGGATCATTTCTTTTTAGAAATACAACTCCACATCAAGCGATTTCTCCAAATGCTCGACCTTCCTCTCCCAACTCAGATTTCTTCCTCCTCTAAAGGCAGAACAGGCACATGCAGCCTCCCGGGAGAAGTTCTTCAATCTGAGTTGGAGAGGAAGGTTGAGCATTTGGAGAAATCGCAACGAGGGTACTCGGCCTTCGAGAAATAGATAGGTGAAATTGGCAAAGGACTCGAAGTGGCGCGAGCCAAGTCATTTATTAATATTGTAACCCTCTTTCTACACGGATATTAACCTAACAACCGTGTAGAATGAAGGAGAGTTACACGGACTTTTACGTTGAATGTCCGTGTAGAAAGACCCTTCTACACGTATTATTAAAAAAAAGTCCGTGCAGACAGTAATTAAAAATATTAAGTGAATTTACTTCTTACTTTTTGTATTATTTGAAGTGATAATGAATTATTATATGTATTATTTTGAACTAATATTTGATATTTGACCTAGAAACGTTTGAAATATAAATATTTTTTATTAATATTTGATATTTGAAATGCCTTATTTAAAACCAAATACTAATACTTGTCTGTCCTCAAATGGACTTTTCCAAGTTTGATAAATTTTTAAGACAAGCTTTGTTTAACTTATTTACATGCATCATAAATTCAAATTTGGAAAGTGTAAATGTTCAAAAATGTGAATAGCACAAAAAAGGTTAAATAAAATAGAGTTCAAGAGAATAAAAAATAAAAATACTTCATATATTAATAACATAGGAATAGTTACTGGATACATCACTTAATACCAAAACAAAAACATAAAATATATAACAATATAAGTCTCTATCCCTAATTAAAAAACTATTCTTTCTCACTAATTGCCTCCCCTTTTTCTCTTTTCAGGGAAATATCTTGCTCGCTTGCCTCCTTTCTTGTTTACACTTTCCCATACTCTCTTGCTTCTTCTCAACCTTAACCAAACTTTGGGATCATCAAACTGACCGTGTGGACCGTAAGGATCATCAGGACCGGAGTTCGAATCACCTTCATAAGACTCAGGATCGGATTCGGATTCTGAATGAGAAGAGACTTCCACCACAGGTGGCGGGGGTACATCCTCCCACTGAATTATGTGAGTCTTGAGACCATTCTTCCCGCAGTTAGGACATTTATCACCTCGTCCACATGGTCGGATTATACACGGATTTTTTTGAGGATTGCGATTTCCCATATCTGAATAGCACAAAGTTATTTTCCAAGTAATTCTTAATTTATTTTGATCAGAATTACTTGATCAAAACGGCACCGGGAGGAGATTGCCTTTTATACCAAATTTTTCCATTAATCTACACGGATTTTACCTTTTAACTGTCCCATCCCCATGAAACCCTAAACTCTTTAACACGGACGTTTACTCTAACATCCGTGTGTGATTACCTTTCTACACGGACCTTCATTAAAAAGCCGTGTAGCTCTCCTCATTTTGTGTGGATTTTAGTTAATAATCCGTGTACGTTACTATTCTCCTCACGTATTATTAAATAAAGGCCGTGTGTGAAGTAATTGACAACATTGCGTGGTTTAACTTGTTATTTTTTATATTATTTGTTAGTGACAATAAATAAGTTTACGTATTATTTGAACTCGAAATGTTTGAAACGCCAATATTTTTTTACTGAAATGTAATATTTCAACTAATTTCCAAATCCTAATAGAAATATATTAACTGGAAATATTATTTTACTAATATTTAATATGTGAACTAATATGTAAAAACCTTTATGTTGTTTTGAAATAGAAATATTTTAATTAGAATATTATTTAAAAGTTGTTTCCAAACAAGATAATTAAAAAGTTATTTTCTAAACAAAATAAATATTATACATCTCTCTTTTTTTCCTTTTTCTCTTTTTTTTCGCTAATTTCACATTACATTCGGCCCATATTCCTTCATTGTGGTCGGATCGCAAATAGTTTGCTTCATCTTGTTCTTCAATTGAGGCTACCTCAGTTTGCACGTCGGTACAAAATGGAGGTATTTCGTCGAACTGGTCATACTCTTCTTCGTCGACGACGCTTTCTACCCCACCAATTCTTCTTTTCCCAGATAGGACGATGCTCCACCTATTATCACTCGGGTCAGTGACATAAAAGACTTGGGTTGCTTGCTTGACGAGTATAAACGGATCATCAACATACCCAACTTTATTAAAATCAACGAGTGTGAACCCGTCGTTATCAGCTTTAACACCCCGGTCTTCGTCCCATTGACACCGAAACAAGGGAATGCTGAGGTCAGGACTGTAAATGAGCTCCCAAATTTCCTCAATAACGCCATAATACGACTTTGATGCAAAAACCGGCCGGGAATCCCCGGATCTACTGAATTCTTGAGACGTCGCCACCAACATCACCCCACTATTTTGCATCGTGCTCTTATCACTTTGGGATTTAGTGTAAAATGTATATCCGTTAATTTCGTATCCTTGGAATGTTCTAACAACAATTCGGGGTCCTTCGCCCAGCAGTCGAACAATTTCATTTACGGGCCTCATATCGGGGTGTGACTGCACCCTTTCTCTCAGCCATCCTACAAATGAACGATTATGCTCGTTGGTAAGCCACTTCTGACTTCTCGTGTAGTACTCTTGTTGAAGGATTGCCATGTGCTCATCTATATAGGGAGCAACATCTGTCATGTGCTGTAGTACCAAAAAATGCGCCTTCTGTAGTTCATCTCTATCAGCAACTACGGCTTTCAACCCAATTGTCCCGACTCCCTGGAGCCTTCCCTCATATCGAGACTTTGGAACGCCAATAGGACAGACACCGGTCATGTAGTTGGTGCAAAAATCAATCACCTCTTCCGTGGAATATCCTTCTACAATGCTACCTTCGGGTCGATGTCGGTTCCTTACGTATTTTTTCAAAATTCCCATGTATCTCTCGAATGGATACATATACCGCATGAACACAGGACCACAGATCTTGATTTCTCTCACTAGATGAACAACAAGGTGAACCATAACATCGAAAAAAGATGGCGGAAAATACATCTCAAGTTGGCAAAGAGTAGCGACGACTTCCACCTCCAAAGAGTCCAGTATTAGAGGGTCTATCACTTTGGAATTTATTGTATTGAAGAAAAAATAAAGCTTCGTAATGGTTTGATGAACGGGCTTTGGTAAAACCCCCCGAATTGCAACAGGAATCATATGTGTCAATAAAACATGACAGTCGTGAGATTTCAGACCGACCAGTTTCAGGTCCTTCATCGACACCAGCTTCTTAATATTCGAAGAATACCCTGATGGGACCTTAATACTACGGAGGCATTCACAAAAGCTTGTTTTCTCTTTCTTCGACATCGTGCACATTGCAGGGGGTAGGTATGTGCGCTTCCCTTTCTCCTGCAGTGCAAGCTCTGGTCGTATTCCCATTTCTACCATGTCTTTCCGAACTTTGATACCATCTTTAGTCTTCCCCGGAATGTTCAATAATAAACCAGTCAAACTGTCGCAGACATTTTTTTCAACATGCATGACATCTATGCAATGTCTCACTTCTAAATATTCCCAGTAAGGTAAGGCCCAAAATATGGACTTCTTTTTCCAAATATTCTTCGGCGGTTTTGTGGCACACTTTCCAAACACAACATCAAGGTTTTTAACACGCTCGAAGACACCCTTCCCATCTAATGGACGACGGGCCACTCCAAGCTCAACTTTCCCGTTGAATGCCTTCTTCTTCTTACGATATGGGTGATTAATTGGAAGAAACCTACGGTGCCCCATAAATACATTCTTTTGACAGTTCTTCAACCTCAGCACCTGCGTATCATCTTCACAAATAGGGCACGCTTTTGCTCCTTTACAAGTGTAACCCGACAAATTCCCGTACGCGGGGAAATCATTTACGGTGCAAAACACCATGGCCTGCAAGTTAAAGGTCTCTTTCATGTACGCATCCCACACCGAGACGCCATCACGCCATAATTTTTGGAGGTCCTCGATTAATGGTGCGAGATATACATCTATGTCATTTCCGGGTTGTCTGGGTCCTTGGATTAGTAATGACATCATTATATACCTGCGTTTCATGCACAACCAAGGAGGAAGATTGTAGATGGCTAACAGAACTGGCCAAGTACTGTGCCGACTGCTCATGCTTCCAAACGGACTCATTCCATCTGTGCTCACCACAATCTTGAGGTTTCTTACCTCGGAACTAAAATCTTTGAAATGTCTATCAAAATTTCTCCACTGAGGAGAATCAGTCGGGTGTCTTAGTTTACCGTCCTTTTTGCGCCCTTCTTCATGTTTTGCGCCCTTCTTCATGCCAACGCAATAACTTCGCATCTTTGGGATTTTCAAATAACCGTTTGAATCTCGGTATTATCGGCAAATACCACAACACCTTAGCCGGAGGCCGGCCCTTTTTGCCGTCGTCACAATCAGTAGTGCCCTGGTCCTTACGTTTATACCGAGAAACACCGCACTTAGGACAAACATGCATGGCCTCGTACTCATTACGGTACAATACACAGTCATTCGGACATGCATGTATTCTTTCGATCTTCAAACCCACTCGACATATCAATTTTTTCGCCTGATATATTGTACGGGGTAACTCGTTGTTATCTGGGAGCATTTCTCCTAAAAGCTTTAATAAGGACGTGAAACTCTTATCGCTCCAACCATTGTCTGCTTTCAAGTTAAATAATTTCAACACAGCTGACAGTTTCGTAAATTTGGTACACCCGGGATACAACGGCTTTTTGGATTCATTAGACAAATACTGAAATTTATCATAATTTTTATCACTAATTTCATCTTCCACATCATGTAACATGTCCTCCAGATTATCAATATACTCGTGTACTACATTTTCAGCGATATCCGTCTCCAGCTCATCATCGCCGTTGCGATCAAGTTCAACAGTATCAAAATTTTCGACATTCAAATCATCATCGCTGAAATCAAGTTCAAAATTATCCAAAATTTCTACATTCTCATCGCTCTCTTCACAACGGGTAGAATTCTTATTGGTACAACTACTTTCCCCAAATTTCTTACCATGCATGAACCAACATGTATATCTTTTCTTAAATCCACGACAAATCAGATGAGCTCTAATTTCTTCGGAGTCCCCAAATCTTAAAAAAAATTTACAATCTCTACAAGGACACAAAATGTCGGCTTCCTTCGTCTTCACTCTATACCTCTTTGAATATTAGGTCCCATATGTGAACACATATTAGCGAGATTTAATTAGTATTTGAGAAAAATTCGGCAGCATTTCCCCTTAACTCCCCAAGTATGCGTAAAAACCACATACTCGTAGGAGCATTAAGGGAAAATACCGTCGAACTTTCCTCAATTACTAATTAAATCCCGCTAATATGTGTTCACATCCTAAATGAGACCCAATATTCAAAGAGCAGTCCCAAAACGGGGACTATCCAAAATTAATCCCTATTGGATTAATTTTGGACGGGCAAGGACCTAAAAGCATCAGTAGGGGTCGGTTATTGGACAACAATACACTACTTACAGATGATCGATCTAAATAAGTACAAATAAGTAACATAAAATTAGAGGAAGAAAAGGAAAATATATATATATATACACTAACCTTAGAAAGATAGAGAGGAGAAATACAAACTTCAAAGATCTTAGTAAAATACCAGCTGCTGGCCTTTGCAGAAATCGAATCAGCGCATTCAATACAGAGAGAGAGACAGTATTAATTACTTGATAAAAAAAAACGGCGCTGGAATGAGAAGGCCTTTTATACCAAAACCCTACAAAGACTTTTCTACACGGATCTTACGTTAAGAAATCCGTGTAGCGCTCTCACAAATCATACACGGCTATTTGTATTTAAGAACCGTGTTTATAATGCTAGCATCTTCTATGAAAATTTATAAAAATTCGGGTTATGTAAGATAGGAGAATGCGTTTCTACACGGATTTTCAAGAAACAACCGTATACATTTACTGTTTACACGGATCTTTCGTTAAGAAATCCGTGTAGCTCTCTAACAAATTATACACGGCTATTTGTACTTAAGAACCGTGTATAATGGTAGCTAATTTCGTTTAGGTTATCTTTTAATTTTGCAAATTCAGGCAGCAAATCTCATTGTTTAGGGATGCTAAAAATTATTATGGAAATTTATAGTTCATTGATGAATAGAATTAAAGTTTTCGTGTCCTATATATTTTTTGGGTTTTTTTTTTATTTATGGGCTAGTCTTTTTCTACACGGATTTGAAAAAAAAAAATTCCTTGTAGCTATTTCGTACACGGATATTCAACTAATATCCGTGAAAATTACTATTTGGACACGGTTTTAAGTTTAATATCCGTGTATGTTATCCTATATATTTTTCAATTAAAATTTTTTTTCTGGGCTAGCCTCCAGTTTTGCTAGCCAGTTTGCTACAAAATTCAATATTGAGTTTACCCCCAGTTTTTCAGATAATTTGACATCCAGTTTTCCAATTACAGCACAAAAATTATACTTAGCATTACAAAATTCATATTTAGCATTACAAATCCATGTTTAGCAATTACAAAATTCATAAATTCATCTCCTTATTTACAATTACAGCACAAAAAATTACTAAATTCTCTATATTTTATTTAATTACAAGAACATGCTTCATATTGGAAACACAAAATCGGTGGATGGCATACAAACCGGTCAATTAATAAGGGTAAACTAAAAATTCATGTACACTAAATTATACAAATCCATATTGAGTATTACAAAATTTAAATTGAAACATTATACAAATCCATATTGAGCATATATTACACAAATCCATACTGGGTAGACATATCCTTCTTCCTGAGCCTCGATCCCATAGTGATTTCATATATAAACTTAAGGTTTACATTTGGTGCCAGTAGCCAGGGTTTACAGAGGGTAATATGAAGATATACATGTTTTAATAAAGAAAGAGTTGAGTAAAAAGTTGGATGAAGGACCTTGGAAAAAAAGAGAAGAGGTGGATGAAGGACCTTCAGAGCCGGATGAAGAGCCGAATGAAGAGTCGGGCACAATCTTGTCAGACTGACAAGATTGTGTCTGACTCTTCATTCGGCTCTTCATCCGGCTCTGAAGGTCCTTCATCCACCTCTTCCCTTTTTTTGGAAGGTCCTTCATCCAACTTTTTACTCAACTCTTTCTTTATTAAAACATGTATATCTTCATATTACCCTCTGTAAACCCTAGCTACTGGCACCAAAAGCGAAGAGCCATCGTTGCTCACCTGAATGTGACATGGTTCTACAAAAAACAACATTATTAGAAACAAGCACAATTATACATGCATTAGTAAAATAATCACTAAAATAACTATTATACATGCATCACTGTATTATACATGCATTAGTTGATTATACATGCATTACTCTATTATTAGAAACAAGCACAATTATACATGCATCACTCTATTGTACATGCATTACTAAACAAGCACAATTATCAAGCTAATCATCACTAAACTAACAATTATACATGCATTACTCTATTATACATGCATTAGTTGATTATACATGCATTACTCTATTATTATAAAAAAGCACAATTATACATGCATCACTCTATTTAATATACTAATTATTTACATTATCTCAACAAATCAAGCATGCATGCATTAATTACTAATTGACCTAAATAAGCAATAACAAGTAACAGAAAATTAGAGTAAGAAAAGATAAATATATACACGACTAACCTTAGCAAGATAGAGAGGAGAAATACAAATTAACTTCAAAGATCTCAGATCCGGCCTCCTTGTGCACAGAAATCAGACCAATTCGTATACAGAGAGAGAGATTATTAATTGATCAAAACGGTGCTGGAAGGAGAAGGTCTTTTATACCAAAACTCTACACTTTTTTCTACACGGATTTATACTTAACAAAACCGTGTACAATATGCAGTGTATAAAATTGGCAAAACCGTGTATCGATAATCAAAACCCTAGAATAACTTTCTCCACGGATTATTATGTAAACAGCCGTGTAGCTCTGTCAAAGATTTCTACACTGCTGTTTAAACAAACATCCGTGTGAATTTCGCATATTTCTACAATTACCGTTTGTACACGGTTTTTAGGTAAATATCCGTGTACGATTGCCCTATATATTTTTTTAGATATTTTTTTTTTCTGGGCTAGCCTCCAGTTTTGCTAGCCAGTTTTGCTACAAAATTCAGTATTGAGATTACCCTCCAGTTTTTCAGATAATTTTGTCATCCAGTTTTTCAATTACAGCACAAAAATTATACTTAGCATTACAAAATTCATAAATTCATATTTAGCATTACAAAATTCATAAATTCAACTCCTTATTTACTATTACAGCACAAAAATTACTAAATTCACTAATAAAACATTACAAGAACATTACTAAATTCACTAATAAAACATTACTAATATGCATAAATTCACATTTTATTTAACACCTTACAAGAGCATGCTTTATCTTGGTTAGGTTCCAAAGAAATGAGTCAGACAGTCAGACTAACTTTCACCTAACCAAACATTTTCTGAAAATTAAATTATGTTTGTCCCTTGTTTTTGGCGATGCATAAATGGACATGTGGCAGTGTTCTTACGTTGTTGTTTAAATTCTTTCGCAAACCATATCTTATTCAAAGGGGGTTTGTGTAAGAAATTAAACAACAATGCACTGCCACATGCCATTTATACACCGCCAAAAACAAGTGATCAAAACATGATTTAATTTAAAGAACATGTTTTATTATTGAAAGTTAGTTTTACCCATTTCTTTGGAACCTAACCAAGAAAAAACATGTTCTTGTCAAGTGTCAAATAAAATATAGTAAAAATAAAAAGAAAATGAAATTCATCACATGCTGTCCATCGGAAAGTTCATCACAATCTGTAAATAAAAAAAATGATGAGTAAGTAAGCAACAATAAGTAACAGAAAATTAGAGGAAGAAACGGAAAATACATGCCAGAGATGAAGGAGATATTCATGCCCGAAGTGAAGTCCAGATGTAGGTTATCAATTATATCACATCGCTCGTCTTGATAGATGAGCTCCAAAGATAGCGACTTATCTTGATAGATAAGCGATCTGACATAATTGATAAACCTAAATCAAAATTCCAATTATTAACCATGAAATGATTATCAAAGTTGATCAAAAGCGATATGTAAAGTGATCAGTCTTTTTCTCTTCCTAAGGTTATATAGGAGAACCTACAATTTACCTATGAATTGAAAAAACTCTAACCTTTCCGTTTGTTGAATTACTTGATCAAAACGGCGCTGGAAGGAAAAGGCCTTTTATACGGCGCGGGAAGGAGAAGGCCTTTTATACGGCGCGGGAAAGAGAAGGCCTTTTATACCAAAACCCTACACTTTCTACACGGATTTATACTTAACAAAACCGTGTACAATGTGAAGTGTATAAAATTGGCAAAACCGTGTATCGATAATCAAAACCCTACAATAACCTTTCTCCACGGATTATTATGTGAACAGCCGTGTAGCTCTGGAAAAGGTTTCTACACTGTTATTTAAACAAAAATCCGTGTGCATTTTACATATTTCTACACGGTTCTCTTCATAAATATCCGTGTAGCTCTCACATGGCTATCTACACTATTAGTTAAACAATAATCCGTCTACAATTTCTGATAAACGTCCGTGTAGCTCTCTCAAGGCTTTCTTCACTGATTCTTTAATAAATATCCGTGTAATAGATCCCACAGATATTTCGGGCTTCCAAAAAATTACAATAGCACACGGTTTTTGTATAAAATTGTCAAATCCGTATACAATGTGCCGTGTACAATGACCATTTCTGTAGTAGTGCTTGTTGTGCTTGGCTTCTTTGTGTGTTCCATTTTTCTCCAATTGGTCAGATCGATATTGGCGTATGTCCACAAGGTGTTCGACAAAATTATTTCTTGAACACTTCTGCAATTGTCTCCAACATTCAGACCTTTCAATTTTTAGTCATTTTGACGTTGTCCTGGTCGTTGCATTTTGAATTTTTAGTAATTTATAAAGACATCTTCAGTGATTCTTAATTAAATTTATTCTGACAATACCCCAGATTTTAGCATACAGTCAACCGTACAATTTTTTTTAATTTCACTCAGTTCCAAGTTGTATTTCAACTGGACTGATATCTGTTTCATTCATGAATTAATATATTAAGATAGGATCAAGTAAAAGGAAAAAGATTCAGTTCCAGATTCCTAGGAAGAACATGAGGTTAATTAGATCAAGTTGTTGTATGTGCTGATTCCTTTTTCAATCATGTGGTTTTTTACTGCTATTATTCAGGTGGCAGTATTCTGAAGTCAACTCAAACAAATTACGACAAATTCAAATATGGAGGCCAAATTATGACCTTTCACAATGAACCTCTAGTGATTAATATCCACCAAACATAGTGTGTTTGCTATGTCTTCAAATTCAATTTGGTTGCAATTTGAGAATTTTGTAGAACTTTTGCTGAGAAATAACTAAAAACAAGAAAATTTGATAAATAAAATAAATAAAACGCAATAAGTATAACCTTTTTACGAACGATATAGCTTATCGAATATTAAATTTGTTAATCTAGAGAACCAGCCTTTAATATATAGTGGCAAAAACAATATCCTAGTACCGTGCAGGAGGTTGCAGGATCAAAACCCGGATGGACAAATCCTTTGTAGATATTAAATAGTTTGGTAGCTTGACTACAAACTTTTATTTAAAAAAAAATTGTTAATCCAAAAAAGTTAGAACAATGTATAAATTATGTTTGCTCTAAACTTTTATAAAAATTACAAACGTGACAATGCATATAAACCACTGTTTATGAACTATATAATATTAATATCAAATATTTCGTAACTTTATTTATACTTTGCAATCAGATGTTATTATTAGTTTTCTTAGTCTATAAATATTTTTCCCGGATCCCGTCACTTTTCTCAACGAATATAATGGACTCGTCAATCCCTGAATTTCAAATCCAACATTTTTCAATTTCAGTAGGCCCAAAATAAGTAAATCCAAGTAGCATTTTCCATCTGGCCCAAAATTTAGTAACAATTGACCAAGTTGTGGCTGGATTACTGAGCAGTGGGTCCCATTTAATTCCCTTCTATCTCAGGACATCTCTTATTTGCCGCTACGCATAATAGAAATTCAGATTTCCTTTTCATAGGTTCACCAAAACTTCAAATTTTTTATTTTCAGTTTTCAATTAATTATATAACGAACCAAATTTACTATAACATGTCTTACAAAATCAAGCCTATGAAGTTTTGAGCACTTAATTGCTGCATGTCCAAATTAGTTCAAATCAATACACATTAGTTTCTGTTATATTTCTTTTTAAATTAAATTAAATTTGAGACATACTAACATTTCAAACTTTTAATTCCTCCTATATCTAAATGATGTAGCCGGCCCCAAGCCCGGACAAGAGGAGGAGGGTTATTTAAAAAGTTTGAAAAGTGTATATTAAACAATTAACAATTCAATGTGAAACAGTGAAACAAAAAAATGACAAGAAAGTTAAGTATGGTATAAGTTGGAAATAGAAATTTGAAGTTTTATCTGGGTACAACATTTGTTTCAACAATAGGATATTTGATGCTTATATATATGACCAATTGGGACAAAATGATAAAAGATAATTTCTGCAATTCAAAAGGGCCATTGTGCAAAACTGCCGAAGTGAAGGTGTTATGGTTTAATTCAAGCACAACTCTAGTTGACATAAGGTTGTGCAATTTGTCTGTTAAAGCACCTGTTTTCACTAGATTAAATGCTTTTGATCTGATCTTTTATGTTTCATTTTTCTTTTCAGTAGTGGTACATGTCAGTGTACCAGGTTGAGTTATTGTACCCTGGTTTACTAATTTAAGGTTGTGGAGGGCATTTCAGGTTCATTGGTTGTTTTTTTTTGGTAATGCTTTGTTATTACAGATTTGTCCTTAATTGGATATCTTGGCCATATAAATATTTATTTGATTTGCAGGAGAACTACAAAACTGTTCACTTTAAGTTTTGCAACTTAAATTAGCAGTTAATGCAAATATGTTAACTATTTTTTTTTTAAATCTTGAAGAACTAGATTAAATCTTCGATGCTGTTGTAGTCCAGAAATGAATATATTGCATTGTCGACAATGATATTATTCTCCCTCCATAATTGCTTTATATTGCTTGCATTAACTCTTTAGCAATTGGGACCCCAACATAATTTGCTCAAGGTCTCAAGGACTATGGTTGTTAGTCTAGAACCAGAATTTAGTTTAATTAAGTTGAAGGAGGAATGAACTATGACTCTTAAAAGCACAATACCTGTTCAGGGAGCTTTTCAGGATTCTTACTGGTACAAATGGTGTACCACCTGAATACAAACTCAATTTCAGCTTGATGGACCCTCTACTGGTATAAGTGAGCTACCAGTTATGTGTGACGAATCCTCCAATCTTTGAGTCTGTTAATGAAATGTATTTAGTTTGAATTTAGCTTTACTATGATACAATTTATTTATTTCTTGAGAGCAATCTATCATTTTTCAGTTCTTGAGACCAATTTATTTAATGAAATGACAATTTATTCAGTGTTCAGATCAATCAGTTTTCAGTCATTCTGAAGTTGTACCAGTCACTGCATTTTGAAGTTTTGAGTTATTTTAGGAGACATCTTTGGTGATTTTTAACTAAATTCTTCTAACAATAACCCAGGCCCAGATTTTAGCATAGTCAACAATACCAACTTTTTAATTTCTCTCAGTATCAGTCTTTATTTCAACTGGACTGATATATGTTTCGTTAATGAATATATTAAGATACGATCAATTTATTCGTAAGAAGAACACGAGATACAGTGTGCCTGTATCAAGTCCAAACTGTAAGAAGAACACAAGATTATATCAAGTTGTTGTATATATTCTCATGTGGTTTTTGACTGCTATTATTCAGTTCAGGTGGCAATGAATCTGAAGTCAACTCAAACAATATTACAACAAGATCAAGTCTAGAGAGACCTAATTATAACCTTGCACAGTGAACCTCTAGCGATTAATAGCCACCAAACAAAGTGTGTTTGTTATGAATCCAATTTCAATTTTGTGGCAATCTGCAACAAGTGGAATCGAATTTGGCGAAATTGGGAGTAGCCGTTGGGCTAATAGAGGAGAAGAAGGAAGAAGGGGCAGTGGGCAGGCTTGTCAAGGGGTGAGGTTAACCAATTATCGCTGGCAAAGGGCCCCTCAAGTCAGACTCAAGCGCGCGTTTCTGTGAGTTAGGCCAGCGAAGCAATTGCTGAGCCAAAATAAGCAGCTCCACAGACGTGGCAACTGACGTGGCGAGCGAAGAGTTATCAGGATTCATTTCTTTGTGATTTTTAGCAAAATATGCATTGTTTTTATCGTCTATAAGAGGCGAATGTAACTCAGGATTTCATTATGAAAAGAATAATACAAATTGAGAGAATTTTTCTCTTCTTCCTTATCACTGTTCGTTACCTTGTATTCTGAAATTCCACCTTCTAAATTCATTTCTTCTATGAATCGATCTCAATCAATCCTAGGAAGGTCCAAGATTGTTTCTTGTAGCACAATCGATCTCAATCGATCTCAAGTTGTTTTTTATTACGAGAAATTCAAATCTGGAGTCCAAATTACAACCTTTCACATTGAACCTCAAGTGATTAATTGTAACATCCGGTAATTTTAACTATCTATTTAAAATTATTTTAGGACTTATTTGTAAATTCAAAATACCTGAGGGTTCAATTTGTAAATATTCACATAAAAAAAATGCCAACGTGACACCCCTTTGCCACGCGGCTCATTGCATGTAAAATCCCCGACCTTCTTATTCCTTTGATTTGATCCGTAACTCTCTCCTTTAAATTAATTCATGAGATATCAGAAAAAAAAGAAAAAAGAAAGAAAGAGGGGACCAATCCAGAAAATTCCCATCCCTTCTCTCCCAGCGACTTCTGGATTTTTCACTCCGCTCACCTCTCTGTGTAGCGCACACAGCGAACCCCGCCAAAACCCTGTTGTCGATTTCCCCCTACCCGCTCCACTTCATCTTCGCCTACCAAATGGCCTCCATCATCGCACCTCTCTCGCGCTAAGTCCAGTCCACCCATGTAATTATCGGAAATCGGATAAAGAAACCCAAAATTAAAGGACAATAGAGAGAAAATAGAGAAGAGAAAAGAGGCGAGAAAGAAGTGGCATTGGTAGCTCGACGTGGCCGGGAAATGAGGAAGACCAAGAAGAAGGATAGTTGTTGGGTTGATTGATTGATTGATGGCGTTCTTGGGGCAGCCTCGAGCAACTCGATAGGCTTGATTCGGAACAGAGAGCGACTTCTAGCCCGATCGTGCCCAACGTTAACAGGTGCGGATTTCGAGTTATTCCTAGCTCCTTCTAACTTGTTTAATTGTTGTTGTAAGCTTGTGGGTTTCTTTGCTTGCTTTTGATCGCATGTTGATTTCTTGATGATTGTGATTTAATTGAGCGATTATTGTACCATCACTGGTACTGGTCTGGTGTATTCCTGCACACCAGCTGTTCGGTGAAATGCCTAAGAGAAGTAAATTACTGGTACGGGTCCAGTGTGTTGCTGCACATCAGCTGTTCGGTGAAATGCCTAAGAGAAGTAAATTGTTGGTAAACTTAAGGTTAATATATGGTAGTGATTTGGAGTTACATGGTGTACAACTATTTTGTATAATTTAATTATGGAACAGACCACAACTTCTATATTCTCAAATTGATACATGCATGACACAAAAGATGACAGGAGCCTTGATATCAATATAAAATATCCACTTCACATGAACTGAACCATAAAATTTATATAATAAATTGAGACAGTAATGAGTGAACTATGTAATAATTAGACCCATTGAATTGTGAATCAAAACGAGGTACATGATGACATACATTAGACAAGTAAATTTTGTAAGTGTAAATATGCCTTAGTGAAATGTCTTATTACATATTGAAATTTGCATGTCCTGATTGCACGAGATTATTTGTTTGATTAGTGTAGCTTGGCTGTTGCTCGGTTGCCAATTGCTTGTAGTTAAAGTCTTGAAGTTGGTATTCTTATTGCATAAACGAGTTGCATGACATACGCTTGCATCATGAACTGAACCATATTTCTGTTTGCATGAAATTAACTTGTATGCATGGTACAAGGCATTAGTTGTACTAGAGACTGTGAAATACATGACATAAGATATGAGCTGATTAACCATTGCATAAGATAATTGCATACATGAAACAAAG
Source organism: Carex parvula (assembly GCA_025461045.1). Lineage (NCBI taxonomy): Eukaryota > Viridiplantae > Streptophyta > Magnoliopsida > Poales > Cyperaceae > Carex > Carex parvula. The sequence goes on from JAJGRW010001341.1 coordinate 355,977, forward strand.
CACGATATGAACCATGAACTTGTATATTAGCATAGTCTTGAAGTGAACCATGGGTATACTTGAGCATAACATATAAACATGTCTGCATTTGAATGAATATTATAGTTGGATATTTGATTGGTCATGTAGGCGCTGTCTTTTCGTGGTAACGCATGACCGTGGTCATATTTGTACTTGATTGAAACTTGGAAAACTGACCGATCATGTAGGCGCTGTCTTTTCGTGGTAGCGCATGACCGGGTTCGTGTATTGATTGAATATTAAACTTGGAAACTTGACCGGTCATGTAGGTGCTGTCTTTTCGTGGTAGCGCATGACCGGGGTCATGTAGGCGCTGTATTTGTGGTAAGCGCATAATTTCTGTTATGTAGGCGCCGTTTATTCGTGGAAGCGCATAACAGAAATTTCGTAGGCGCCGTATTCGTGGTAGCGCGTGATCCAGTTATGTAGGTGCCGTTGATTTGTGGAAGCGCATAACTGAAGGCACGTAGGCGCCGTATTCGTGGTAAGCGCACAATTTCAGGTTATGCGCATAACAGAAATTGTGTAGGCGCTCGTATTCGTGGTAGCGCATGACCCGTAGTCAGATAAGTGTCGAATATGGATCGCAAGATAGAAATGCTAAAAGAATTGTTACAAGAACATTTGTGCATTCAATAGGATTCATGAGCATTTGAGTATTTGATATGATATATTAGCATTTCATACATGTTTGAATTTATAATTAATTTACTTGTGTGAGCATTGCACTTTGGAGTTTATAGAAATTTTATGTTATCATAAGCATAACTTAGTTAATGAAATGTTATAGGTAAACTTATTTTTGGGTTACTTCGTAAGGTTCTAATTTTGGTCTACATTCATTCAGGCTAGCAGTTTACTATTGATTTTCGAATTATCTCTTCAGCTTGATGATCAATGATGCTCTTTTATAATTATGCTCAGTGTTGGTTTGGTTTAGTTGGTTGGGTCTTAGAATAACTTGACTGGAACTGAATACCGTACTTAGAGATTTTCAATCTCTAATATTTTTCCACTTCGGTGGGTTCCAGGTACAAAGCGTAAGACACGAAAACTAGATGTTGAACTAGAAGACTGTGGGACATGCCACAGTTTTTACAGGTATCGTGGCTTTTGTCTATGTCATTGGTAGTGTATGTATATATTTATAAGATTGTGTATGATAATTGAAACGCCTTGCGTTGTTGTGCGCGGCGGGTTGTCGGCCCTGTTGTCGGGGTGTGACACTTTCTTTGACAAAATTTAATTGTTATTTATTTTTCATACGATCATAAGGAAAATTAATAGAGTAATAAACAAATCCAGAGGTTAATAGATTTTGATTAATTGGAAACAAAACCCATTATGAAAAAAATTAAGGCTAATCGTTGGTTTGTTATTAATGTAATTATGTTGCAGTTTTGATGTAGCATTTATGTAATTAGGATTTTGATATCATTTTTAATTGCTTAAGGCGCATTTCAGTATATCAAAATTTGTGCATGCAGTACAAAAGTGTATTAACATTACATGTTGGTTTCTCTTGATTAATATGTGTGAACCACATATATTAAACACTATTATTTTTCCCGAGTCGGGCACGAACGTCCCTAATAACAACCACCATATTAGATATTGTCTTATGAATCATCGACAAAATACTCAACACACTAAGAAAGTCATCTAGAAATAGTACCATGAATGTAAACAGGGTGGACTATAGGAGGCAAGCAACGTAGTCAAAGAGTAAAAGAGTAGGGAAGTTGGGTTAGTAATATTGTAAAAGATCCCCTTTACTTTATAGTTTGAGATTAATTCTCAGCCGCTTTGAGATTTGGGCTAGCGCAGGGGCAATATTATTGGGCTTTGAGATTCGTGCCAATTTAAAAAGAAAGGTCAAGATCTATAATTGTAAAAGATTCCCAATTACGGTACCGGGGAGGATCTGAATTGCATTAGGTTGTCGGATGCTATTGACTAATGTCTGGGAAAGAGCCATGCCTTCAAACAATGGAGTTAATCATATAAAAATTTTATGTTGCCAATGAAAATCAATGTTACAGTATTATTGTATTTTACGTTAAATAATATAAAATATTATTTGTAAACACAAAAATTTATTAAAAAAAAAATGTGTCCATTGACTCCCATATATTTTTAGTGTCTCTGCCCCAGACAGAAGCAATGAAATTAATCTTCGTCGTTCAATGTAGTTATAATTTTTTGAATACTATCTAAAATATATCAAACATTCCGCAATTCTTTTTTTTTTCAAAAAATTTGCAACTCTGTATAGTACTCCTTAATTTTTTTTATTTGCGTGCGCAAGTGTGTGTATATATATTTTTGTTGTTGATCCTTTTGAAGTTCTCTATCTGGGGAACTATATTGGTAGCATGTATGTAAGATTATCTTATCTTGTAGAATTTGGATTTGAGTAGGCCCAAAGCCCAGCATGAAAAAGAGCAATTGAATGAGGAATGTGAAACCCAGCGCTCCCCATCTCTCACGCGATTTCTTCCCCAGCCCCAACCCTAAAATCAGCGCCGCAGCAGCAGGCGATCCCAGCCTCTCATTCTCATCTCGCGATTGATTGCAAACTCTGAGAAGAAACAAGGGGACTGGTATGATCCATTATGCAACACTCCTTTGTGTGTTGTTGCTATGCAATAACGGATCAAACTTCTCCCCTTGTTTCTTCTGCAAGTTCAATTTTATTCATCAAATTAGTTTCAATAAAATGCCATAAGAAGAAGAAGAAGAATAATATTTTTCAAGGGTAGCTGAAAGACTATACAAGGTACAATCAGGCACCTTCCTCCTTCCTTCCTTCCTTCCTGTGAGTCTTAATTTACTGGTGTCCAACTGAATTTTATGGTAACAACAACCAAAAACTAGCTAGTATCTATTCAACCAGCATCCAAGCTAGTACCACCTGAATCACAAACTCAACTGCAGCTTGATTGACCCTCCACTAATATAGGTTAGCGATCAGTTATTTAGACTCTTAACAAAATGTACTTAGTTCGAATTTAGTTTAGCTTCTGGGTAGTTTGATTTCTGGCCCACTTCATTGGTTTTTTTCAAATTTTTTTTTTTGGTCAAATAGATCAATTTATGTTCTGACATTGATCAAGGATTTCTAAGATGATTAAACCATATAACCATAATTGGTGTGCTCTATCATTTTTTCAGATAAGAACATGTCTTTGGTTTAGTAGTAAAGGCACATGGCTCCCATGTGAGAGGTCATGGCTCGAAACCCACAGGGAAAAAAATTTATGTAATATATACAGGTATTTGAAAGTGTGTTGGGTGGCTTGACCTCCAATGATTTAAAAAAAATAAAAATAAAGATAAACATTTTTTTTCAGTTCAAACCATTTTATTTAGTGACATGCCAGTTTATTCAGTTGTTCAGACCTATTATTTTTCAATCATAATGAAGTTGTACCACTCATTGCATTTGAAGTTTTGACTCATCATCTATGATTCTTACCTAATTCTTCTGACAATACCCCAGGTTTTAGCATGCACTGTTATGGGTTTCCATTTCCTGATATGGGAGAACAATTGGGATCAGTAGTCAAGGGCACTCATGTTTGTCTCTGGTGGTGCTCAAATGGACATCCCCAGTGTTGCAGGGGTAGCCTAGACAACGCAATAGAGAAAACCTAGAAAGAAAGTTTCAATTAGGTATATGTTTTCCAAATCATTTATTTGTTATTTGTCTATTGGTTTTTCAAATTTGGAGTTGGATAGCAAACTTTAATGGTTTTTGTTTTTAATTGTGAAACTGTTAATGTTTTATAGTATTAGATGTTAATATTCCTTTAAAAGATAAACCTCTTATTGAATTAGTTAAAGGAACAATATTATGGGGTTATTTGGTTAGAGACAAACAGATTGTGTTTTAGAGATTCAAACTTAAATTATATATGTTCATTGTATAGCTGCCAAAATTATATTTTAGCTTTTTTGGGTGTAAGAGTAGATGTGACAAAATATGCTTTAACCTCACCCTTATTCTTCGTTTGCATATTAAGATTTTAATACCAGTTTTAGGTACAGTGATGACAGAGGAAGAGGATTCTGATCCCACAACCGGGTCTGGACCAATTATGGAAGTTGAAGATTTAGCAGAGATCTAATATAAGCACTCTGGGAGAAAAAGGTTGAAGTTTCTGTGAATTTAGAAAATTGATGTGTTGAACAATTTAGTATTTTGTCTTTAATTCCATAGTAGTAAATGTACTATTTTGTAACTCTTGTTTCAGTTAGAAATCGGTGAGGCATTTTTGGACTTCACTTTTGTTGAAAAAAAAGGTATATGTTTTCCATGTGTCTGATTAATTCAAGTTTAATTCGTTTTCCTTGTGTCTGATCAATTCAAGTTTAATTCGTTTTCCATCTGTCTGATTAATTGAAATATATCTGTTCGAATCTCATGCCAAGTTCTGCTAATGCAATTTTAATGGTGACCTAATTTGATAGTTTCTTTTTTACTCTCATAAGTACGTACCTTCCTTTTTTACTCTTTCCTTATTAAACTTTTCTATTAATTGAGAGTGAAAAGAGAGAAAAAGTAGAAGGGTAAAATAGATATTTATATAGAAAAGTTTCTCTCAATGCTAAATATTGCAATAGTTGAGCTGAAAATAGCACTTTCCAAATTTAATGTATACATGATTCCTTTTTATGAAAATTTCTAAAATAAAAGTGGTAAAATAAGGACACCGACTTCTTTCTCATCTATAACTCACGATTAATAATAGCAATAAACCTTATCAATAGTCCTCTCCGTATCTTTCTCTCCTCTCCAAAATTTGTGGAAAAATGAGAAAGCAATAAACAATCAGAAGGAACTCGCCCAAGAGATTCAATTTCTCCAAGAAAAGAGGCCGATTCAGATTTAGGATTTCAAATCAAGGTACTTAATCAATCTATGAACTTTGTTTCTTGTATTATTATATTTACTTTTCTTTTATTTTATTTTTGTCTTTGAGTCATTTCTACATGGGCTTTTGAATGCTTTACTTTTGAACTAAAAATCGTTTGACAATTTATTGTATCGTTGTTTTTTTCTGTTTTTTTAAAGAAAAAATGGATTGATCAAATCATTGTCAAATTGTAAGATAATTTTTTTTATCCAAACGATCATAATCTTGTTATCAAGGAAATTTTCGTATTTTTTTATATAAAGCCTCAACAAGAAAAGAAAAAAAATGATATAACCAACAATCAAAATTGTTCTTTTCTGCCCAACGGTTGTTTTTATGGAATTCTTTTAATTTGTAAACTAATTAACTCTTTAAACTAACTTGGTTGAGTTTAGGAGTTGAATTTTTGAAATTTGGAGACTAATTAACTCTTTAACTCTGTATTTATTTTAATACCTAGCTATTACACCACCAGATTACTTAAAATCCTATTATATTCATAAGTATGTGGTATTTCTTTTTATCAATTGATAATATAGGGTTGGACAAATATTAGAGCATTTTGCGGTCATTCCCAATTTGTTATGCTATTATTTTTGGTAAGAATTGGTATTTTTCACCCGGTTATACTTGGCTGTACTATTTACATCAAAAGTTTACCAAAAATGAATTGAAAATTGTTCCTATTTTAGTGTATAAAGTCATACATCGAGTCAATTTATGAAAATAGGTGATTCGATCTGATTTTGTTCCGAAAATTAACTACCATTAGATTTCACAGGTGAGTTCTTGAATAACTTTATTGTTATAGCTTTTAGTCAATTTTTTCACATAACTTGTTGTATTAAAAATGAATCAAATTAATCACACAGTATTTCTTAATTTTCTTTTTGTGTACCAGCGACATTATTGTTGTAAATTTTTGGGAGAAACTATAGTTTCTACCAAAGTATGGAATTTTTTTGTACCCCCCCTCAAGGTAGCAAATTGTAAAGTATCTGGTACTAAAATAGCCTTTTGAATCCCACTTCCAGTTTAATATATCCTCTTCATCCCTATTTAGGTGGAAATTGGTCAAGATCCCCACAATTTCTTGCCATTTCTGTACTAACTCACCATACATGTGCCAATTGAATTGCACACAGCCCCCCTTGATAGCTATTGATTCCTGTAAAAAGATCTCAGGATTAGATGCATGTGTTATTCTTAGTATGAATTTTTATAATCTTTGGTGTTACAATAGGATAAGCCCCTTCACGTGCAGCTCAAATTAGGATAATATATAGTTGACATGATCTTTCTAGAAATTACAAGAGATTTAGTGCTACAAATTAGGATAATAGTTGAGAAACACAAGGCATTTCTTTCTTTCGTTCAGTAGTTGGTGTCTGTTAACTAGGCTTTTCTAGCAGTTGTTGTGATACCATCTGTAGCAAGAAAATTGAGGATTTGACAAATGAATTATGCAAATAGTTTTACTTTCTTATTTGAATTTCTAAACTTCTGTTATTGAGGATTTCAAAGTTAAGAGGTACAAAGAAATGGAGGTATTTGAAATCTCATCTTAAAATAATTATATAGCGCAATATTTATGTTTCCATTATGAATTTAACATCAATACTATAAATTTTTTATCTTTGACAGGGATAACTGAAGCTCTAACATGAAGCGACAACTTCCAAGTACATCTTCAGAAGACAAGCCTCAGAGAAATGTTAGGAGCCGCAATCCCTGTACTCCGTCTATGCCCAGACAGAGTGCCGTTTCCTTGGAGCAACCTCATGTGAACTTTCAGCCGGGGGATCCATCAATGGCCCCAAATTGGCATGCCAACCATCAGAGCCCTACATCAGTTTCTGGTGAGAACATTTCTAGCTCCTCAAATACGTCACAAGGCTTTCAGGCATCGGCCGGATCTACATCCCCTCGTGTGCCACAGAGAAATGCTAGGATGTGTAATCCCTTTGCTCGGTCCCAAGAGAGACAGAGGGTTGTTTCCTTGGAGCAGCCTCATGGCTTTCAGTCAGGGGTTCAGTCTGTAGCCCCAAATCGGCATACCGGCCATCGGAGCCCTACATCAGTTCCCGGTTAGAGCATTTCTGACTCCTCAGATGCAGCACACAACCTTCACCCATTTTGGACACTTCTCCCTCCTGTGGCTCTATGGTGGAACAACACAAGGGTAATTCTTTCAACCGTAGCACCTCCTACTGGCCATTCATTGGTTCGATTTACAGCATCACATCTCAGTGATCAACCTCAGATTCGTTCATCTCAGGGTCAAACTAGCAACCATTTGCAATATCATGTACTTCTTTTTCTCCCAGCAATAACATTATTTTTCTTTAGTAGAAAATGGGATGGCGATGGATGATGTCAGTATATTAACTAGAACATGCATTGCTATCGGCAGTCTTAGCTTCATTACCCTCTTTGTACCGTTAGGGTTTTACACAAGTATTCCAGACTTTGTTTATGAAGTTTTAGTACTAATACTTAGCGCCGGCAATGCAATTCATACTTCCACATGTAGGAGATCTTTAAAGTTATTCTTGCACGAGGGACTAAAGAAAAGTTTATTCAACATTCTCTTATACTCAAATTAGCATAATACTTAAATGTACACAACACTACCTAAACAAGTACTCCAGCTTCCCCTTTTTCCTTGATTGGTTTCATTTTTGAGAAATTTAACCTGTTCTTTGCTAGCAAAAAAAAATTATGTACAAAAAATAGAGAAGTACTTCTGTCTTTAACCTGTACAAAAAAATTATGTACAGAAATTTAACCTGTTCTTTGCTAGCAAAAAAAAATTTATGTACAAAAAATAGAGAAGTACTAGCATTAAACAATGTTCCTTGGATAACTGTTTTCTGCATGGTTTCCTTCTGTGAATTTCAGAATCGTCAGATTATACAAGCTGTCAGAGTCAGACACTAAGATATGCCTATGGACGTCAACTTCATGAGCTACGAGGCCTTTATTTCCACCGAGCTCTCCAAATTTGTGAAATATATAATCTGTTGTGGGGAGCAGGACGAGGCAGAGCGATGTGTTATCTGCCAGGTATCATGATTCTCTGTCTCTCTATATTAGTATGTTAGACACCATTGTTAGCAAAATTGGTACAACTAGAATCGTAATTGATGCATAAGCTTTTGACTGTGTTTGGTTTATTGAATGAATCTAATTTTAAGTGGTTCAAACATGTATTTCCATAAAAAAAAGTCAATTTCAAATGGGTCTAGAATGGCCAAAAATGCGGACTTAAGACCGAAATTATACCTCATAAATCTAATTAAAAATTTAAATTTCTGGCAGGAACAATATGTTGATGCTGATATAAAGGGACAACTGAAGTGCGGCCACGACTACCACTTCTCTTGCATTGGCAAGTGGATGGAGGAGCAAGTTGTGTGTCCCATTTGTAGACAGACAGCTGCTCACTTTGAACAATAAGACTATTCATGCATTTCTTTCTTTCATTTAATTTTTATTCTGAAGAAAACATATTGTTGATTTTCGCTATAAGAATTTTTTGTAATTTTTTTTAAGTAGACATATTTAATATATTTTCCTTATTTAGACAATATTGGGGATTTGTTTTGAAGTGCACATATAGTTAAGCAAGCCATGAGTAATGTAGTGGTACATGTGGGTCCTTTTGTTCTTTTTATTTTTGTTTTTTATTTTGTTTTCAGTAATCAGTAGTGGTACATGTGGGTGTACAAGCTTGAGTTACCGTATCATGGTTTAACAATTTTGGACTTTGGTAATTTTTTCTGGTGAATAGCACAACAATAAATTCTAAAGCATTTTGCACCGAAACTATAGTAACTCTTTAAATTGTAAAGCATTTTTTTTTCAAAGGTCAGCATAAGCTGACAGTTTCATTAATAAGAAAAGTAATTATATACTACAAATTTAATAATTATCCATCCGAATTTAATTATTATGAGTGTTATTAATATTTAAATTGTGCTCACTGCAGCTAAGGTAACTCTTTTTTTTAATTGTGAATATGCAATTTAGTTTGTTAATTAAGTGATACCAATTGTTTTAGAAATTACAAGTAATTGTTTGAGTAATTTTGGTATCAACCAGTAATTTAGAAATTACAACCGATTTGATAAGTGGAGACGCGATTTGGTAGGTGGCTCGGGCAGAGACGGAAAGAGAGTTATGAAGGCAATTCGAACCCGAACCCATTTAGAAAAAAAAACAATATATATGAATCCGATTTCTGCCTACCCCTGATTCAAATCCTGACTACGCCACGGGATCCCATTACTTGACAACCCAAGCTCCTGTATCTTTGCTTCAATGCAACTACGTGTAACAAAAATTCAGATTTCCTTCTGATAGGTTCACCGAGATCCGGGCTATATCTATTTGTCTTCTTTGAAACTCACCAAATCTTCATAGTTTTAATATTCTGTTTTCAAATTAAGTGATGCTATGTTACTTTACAATGTGCAAATCGATCTGTACTATGGATTCATATTTTCCTTTTTAAAGTGTAAACAGTCAATTTGAACTGTTCAACATGACTTTTCATATAAAATGAAAATAAAATAATAGTAGTGGTTTTCAAAATAAAAAGAAAATCACCTAATTTAAAAATTAGTAATGGTTTTCAACATATCTAAAAAAATAATAGAAAGTTTCTAAAAAAAAGTAAAATTGTGTGTATATCATTTTAGGGAAGCAACATAAGCTCCTCCCAAAGTAAAACTAACTTTGTTGTACAAACTTTTTTTAAATTAGTTAATAAAATTAAAAGTTACTTAGGCTGTAAATATTTTTATAAGATCACATTTCTTTTCTTGATCATTATAGTGGACTCATCCATCCCCAAATTCAAAAACGAACATTTTGATTTCAGTAGGCCCAAATAAAAGTTTTAACATCCAAATAGCATTTTGTTTCTGGCCCAAATTTAAGTAGCAAATGAGCCCACCAAAAACAAAACTAGACATGAGCACCCACCAATTGGATAAACGAATGCAGCTGCTCCCCCTCTCACGCGATTTCATCCCCCTCTCACGCGAAAAGGAATTGGGGCTGATCGCAGTTAATTTTGACTTGGTCAAAAGAAAGAACTAAGACTAAGAGGGAAGGAACTCGGGCAAGAGGGTCAGCGTCCCGGGTACGGGTAGAAATTCAAATAAGGCTGAACCGCTGGGAGTGGGCCCCGTCATTAAATACGTTGCAACGGGCAGGAAGGGATTGTTGCACTCTGCTGCCAAGTGGGACCAGACTTATCAGAAATGGAGACGGCATGACAGACTTCCTGTGAGTCTTAATTTGCTGGTATCCAATTAAGTCAATTTATGGTAACAACAACCAACAGCTAGTATAACTGATTGCAGCAACCAAGGTCCAAGGTTACACATTAGAACACAAGACTAAAGCTGTATAGCTGATTGCTAAGTGCATTAAACGGTAGCAGAAATTTTCGATTTAGGAGTAATATACTCATAAATCCCACTACATTCCAAATCAAACATATTGGATTTCAGTAGGCCCAAAATAGTTTTAACTTATTTTTGTAGGTTTGAACGATATTAAAATAAACTTCTTTTTTTTCAATTTTTCTGTGGGACCATTCATTCAATTTTAGAGTGGGCAAATTAATTTAGAATACTATATTTTTAAAGAGGAGGGTTCAAATGTCTTTATTTTTTGACCGCTTGACTTGATGGTAAATAAATTCAAAAATTAAAATTTTTTATATGGAAACGAAGCTCTCATTAAGAACATTGGTTTGAACGGTTTGGATTTGTCATTTGAAGCCCATTCGATAGATTTTGAAGACTAGAAGCATATTGTTGATATACTAGAAGAAGCGCGTTAGCTGTACTATATATATATATATATATATATATATATATATATTCCTGAGTGATTATTAACATGACGTAATTACAAAAAAATATGAGATTTTTATATATATGAAACATGGTTTCCTGACAACAATTTTATTCGACAATGCATGATCAGAGCTAGTCACATTTAACAAAATTTAATTTATTGTTTTATTCTACATATTCTCTTAAAGACCATTATTTTTTATTGGTATATAACATATGAACGTCTCCATCTATTTTGAAGATCTTATTTCGACATTTAATTTGTTCTTCTATTTGATACATAATTTTCTAAACTTAATTACTTTTACATTTTTCAAGTGAGGAGGCTGCCAAGAGTGCTATGGTTTATCACTATAATGATGTTATGTAAGCGGATTAAATCGACTCCGAAAATGAAGCTGAGGAACTCAAAATTAAGTTTTAAACATCCTTTGATTTTATTTTATTTTTCAAATTTATAATGATTTTCTTTCAGGACACATTCAAGTAGTAGTGAGAATTTAGATCAACAGGTTTGATTATTTGATTACGATCTGTTTTAAAAAATAATTTGAACCATTCATGAAATTATAAAGCTTAATTTTAAAATCCAATATATGATCTATATGTTACATGGATGATCCATGTCTATAACAAATAATGAAATTTAGTGTATGTTCTACCATATACATGAAGGATTTAAAATTTCATTGTATCATTAAACAATACTTATTGTATGAATTTATTGTTAAGTTATCAAAATGTTTAAAAATGTACTTATAAATGTACTTGTTAATTTTATTTAAATTTATATGAAAAATCATTTGTCAAAATTGTTAAAATAATCATTCTTAAGTTATTCTTGATATGTGTCGGAAAATAATATGCCAGTAATATCGAATAAAACAGATGCCGACGAGTCATATAACAAAATAAATAAATAATAAGGATGAACCAAAATTAAATTGAAAGACAAATGTAGCCATCTCCCAAATAATTTTCTCAATTCATGTTATTTGATTATCAGGATGCATGTACTTTGAAATAATTTATTGTTTAAAATTATTTTACAGTATAAGCTATGAAAATAATATCTTGTTTTAAATTTATTTTTGCAGAGTTATCTGAAGTCACTTGTGTTACACTTAGCGAGCCTTACAAGATCTCTGAACTCTGATCCATTTAAAAAGTTTTAAGCTGTTGCTTTTATTAAACATGTGATATTTTTGTTTTAATTAACTAATTATTGTGATTTAGTCGTGAATTCCGTGAGTATATATGGAACAAGTCTTTGCAATTATCTCATTTTTTTTTTTAGTACTTATGTGCACTCTTAATTTTAAGGTAAGATTAAAAAAAAAATACTTGCCATCTTCTATTTTTCCTTAATATTAAAATTCAATATATAACATATCCGAAATTTGTGTAGTATCTAGATTGTCTATATTTCTCAATTTTATTTTGGTATACCCAGTAGCTCAGTAATTAAGCATAGGTTCATTAAGGCCAAAATTCCCCGAGTCGTTATCCTCTGAGATACCTCAAAATTTGAGTTTATCTAAAGTTGAACCATTTTATTTTCAGTGCCTATTCAAAATGTACTGGTCAGTATTATTGTGCCTTGGGATCGTGCAGAGAGTATTTGAACGGTCCAGATTTTCCTCAGCTCAACTCAGTCTTTGAGATACCTCAGAGGATGCAAATTCATAATCCGAAGGGTTGAGCATTTACATTTTTTTAAAATCCTCCATTTTACTAATCTAGATGCTCCCTGTGCCTAGATGCCTGGGCTACGTCTAAACTAATTAATTCGGATTCCCTTGGGTACGTAAGTGTATGTGAGTGCATTTGCTAGTTTATTATAATATATAAGATATTGATTTTTTTATTAATAAAAAATAAATAAATAAAATATTGCCAAACGGGGTCGTGTTGCTAGAAATTTGAAATCTAGTTAAAATGGGATCGTTTAGCCCGTCCCACGGGACGGGACATTTTAACACGTCCCACTAATCAACTCCCTCTACCGATAATCAAATTAACTAAACTGAAAAAAAATCAGGGACGGTAAATTCGTTCCCGTCCGACCACCAAAAAAAAAGAAAGTTCGGGACGGTGTAGATAGTCCAATCCCAAAAGCAGAAGCGGAAAAAAAAATATAATCACAGGATGGAGCTTAATAAAGCATACGATAAAAGTCAGATGCTTCATTAGATTATGTAAATTCGTAACTAATTCAAACAAAAATCTTGGTCGGGATGCACCTTTATCAATTCAAACAAAAAATCAACCATCCAAATCCGACCCCAAAAATTACCCTTTTTTTAAGTACATGAATTTTTTTTTTTTTGCTCCTTGGACGGGACGATCTATACCGTTTTTGATTTTTTTTTGCGGTCGGACGGGACCGAATATACCGTTCTTGGTTTTTTCCTGTTCAGTTAATTTGATTAGCGGTGATTAGGCCAAACGGAGATGGATTAGTGGGACATGTTAAAATGACCCGTCCCGTGGGACAGGATAAACCAACACAGTTTACTTAGATATCGAATTTCCGCCAAATCAAACCCCTTTCACGATATTTTTTTTTTTTTATTAATAAAAATTTCAGCATAAAGTGTGGCTTTCTATAATGGTTTCTGTACTCCTGAATTATTTATCTCGAAATTTTAATTGCAGAAACCCAAACCTTTTTATGTAATTGTAATTTGAAAAGGCAAAACTTATCAAATTATTTGTTCAAATTTGAGATTTGTATTAGTTTCAGGGACCTATTGATAAAATAGGCATTAGGAAAAGTCTGTGGACTAAGTTGTAAGATTGTAGGGCTCTATATAAATCCAAGAGGTTAATGAATAAATAAGGTTTTCTACAACAAGTCCTTTTGGCATTAGAGCCGCCTTAACAGTAGTCGCGCTACAGTGATCGCACTGCTACAGTAGTCCGCCAGCCGCCCAGCCAGCCACCGACCACCTCCTCTCTTCACCCGGCCGCCGCTTCTCCTTTCATCCGACAACCACCTCTCTTCATCTCACAGCCGCCGCCTCTCCTCTCTTGTTCACCGGTTGAAGCAAGTCCGTGTGGGGGGCGATACCTTAATTTTTTTTTCTTTTGGTCTTTTTGTTTTCTACAACAAAAGTCTGTGGACGTATAATGAGGCTTATTAGTTAAAACAAATGCTTGTAATTATATATTTGAGACATGACTTCATTATTGGTGGTTTTGTAATTGGGTCGTCAATTGTTGGAGATACAATTTATCATTAAACGACTGTAAATGTATTAATAATTTTTACATAGTTATTATTAATAATTTTTATTGGTAAATAAATAATCATCATTTCTAAACACAAGTCTTTAAAATAATAGAAATTTGGGCTAGAATCAAATAAAATGAGATTTCAATCCTTGAGTGAGTGCTTCAAGTCAAATAACTGAAAAAAGAAAAAAAATATATATATGCAATTCAGAGTGAACGATTCCATGAATTCACATCACCTCAGATTACCTGACTACAGTAGTCCTTTTGGTATTAGAGCCGCCTCAACAGTGATCGTGCTGCTACAGTAGTCCGCCAGCCGCCCAGCCAGCCGCCAACCACCTCCTCTCTTCACCCGGCTGCCGCTTCTCCTTTCATCCGACAACCACCTGTCTTCATCGCACAGCCGCCGCCTCTCCTCTCTTGTTCTCCGGTTGAAGCAAGCTCATGTGGGGCGATACCTTAAATATTTTTGGTCTTTTTGTTTTCTACAACAGAAGTCTGTGGACCTATAATGTGGCTTATTAGTTAAAGCAAATGCTTGTAAATTATATATATTTGAGACATGTCTTCATTATTGGTGGCTTTGTAATTGGGTCGTCAATTGTTGGAGATACAATTTATCATTAAACGACTGTAAATGTATTAATAATTTTTACATAGTTATTATTAATAATTTTATTGCTAAATAAATAATCATCATTTCTAAACACAAGTTTAAAATAATAGAAATTTGGGGTAGAATCAAATAAAATGAGATTTCAATCCTTGACTAGTGCTTCAAGTCAAATAACTGAAAAAGGAAAAAAAAATGCAATTCAGAGGGAATGATTCCACAGGAGTTGGTTCCAACGGACAAATTAAAGCCCATATTTTGGACCTGAAAATGTTTTTTTTTTTTTTTACCAAAACAGTAATTTACCTTGTAACGGGTCACTGAAGCTGCACTTTTACTCTTTCTGAAGGTGGATAGGCTAATTAATTATTTGCTATCATATATAGCTTTGCTTTGATTAGACCAAAGAGAAAAAGCCGTACTTTTTTTTTTTGCAATGCAACATGCCCGTAGGCTTTTCATTTCAACAAAACTTTCAAGTTACAATAGTTTGCATATTACAACAGATAACATAGTTACCACAATGCCTAGCTACTCAGAACTTCAATCAGATTTTAAATGTTGGAAATGAGTATCCAGTAAACCCCTCACCCAACCTGCTACCTACTTTAGCTAGATGGTCAGCCACGCAATTTTGGCTTCTAGGAATATACCAACACTCATAATCATATTCTTTTAGTAACCTCCAGACCTCATTTATCTCCCTATACGCTCTCCAGTCAGCATCAATTGGTGGGTGCAACTCCATACAAACTTTAGCAAGATCTTGATTATCTGTATAAAAAATACATGATGGAAAATTAAGGCTCTTGACAAAGTGTATAGCCTCTCTTAAGGCCACAGCTTCAGCTTGCATCGGAGAACATACAACACTGGGAGCGGCTCGATAACCCTTCAACAGTTCTCCTTCCTCCACGACAAACCCCAACCCTCCCATCCATGGAGATTTCCAGGATCCGTCCACTTTGCATCTATATTGTGAATTAGACGCATTTGTTTCCTCCAACTGTACATCCTTCTTTTTATTGGCAGCAGCAGCTATTCTTGTTTCGACACCCACTGAGTTGAAAATAGAGAGAAACCTTTCAAAAGTTGGTACCTTTCCGCCGTATGTTTTTTCGTTCCTGCATCTCCATATTGCCCAAGCCGAGTTAGCTAATATCGTCCAAACCTCATCTGTTTCATGCTTAAAGAGGCTATCCAAAATTATAGATAAATCTCGAGGCAACGCATCAGTACGTAAAGCTAGCGGACCCATCAACCAACATACTCGTGCAAACGGGCAATGAAAGAACATATGCAAAATATCCTCCTCTCCTTGACTACACACGGCACACATAGGATCCCCTCTTGATGTTCTTGAGCACAAAATTTTAGCTAAAGGCAATGCCCCATGCAACAATTTCCATAAAAACACCCGTATCCTCGGCAGAATATTTCCCTTCCTCCAAATAAGCTTCCAAACCTCACTTCCCTGCTGCCCGAGCCCCTCTTGTGTGATTCCCTTGTAGGCATGTTTAACTGAAAACCTCCCGTTAGAAGACTCTGTGAAAATGAGAGAGTCAGCCCCCGCTTCATCCGAAGGTGGTCTCACATTTCCCATAATGCTCAAACAATTTACATGCCCATACAGTTGAATTAGTAGGTTTGCATCCCAAGCACCTGTACCTTCTACTACTAGGTCTCTTACACTCAGCTTTTTTTGTTCATAATTTTGAATCAAACATTCTACCGCTCCCTCAAACCACGGCTGCACCATAGCTCTACATGTTCTACCATCACCAAGCCGCCAGCTTATCATTGGCAATAGTCTCTCTCTAGCCGCCATAATGGCCTTCCAACATGGGGTACAATTATAGTTTCTCCTTGCTATCCATAATTCAGATCTCGGAATATATTTAGCACGCACCACATCCACCCACAGTGCCGGATTATCAGAGGCAATTTTCCACAGCAGCTTCATCATAAGTGCTTCATTCACTTTACTCAGATCCCGAATGCCTAGACCTCCAACTACAACCGGTCGAGTAATTTTACTCCAAGCGACATAAGACAAAAATTTATCCTTGTCCATTGCTCCCCAAAAAAATCTCCTCATCAATCCCGTAATCTGCTTAATTACAGATTCAGGAATTTTATCGGTTGACATAAAATAGATTGGCAAAGCTTGAAGCACCGACTTAATCAGTACCACTCTCCCAGCATGAGACAACATACGGTCTTTCCATGTCTTTAATCTAGTTGCCACTTTTTCTATCAAAAAATCATATGCTTCCTTTGATGAAATTACAGGTGCTCCCAAATATTTACCTTCCATGTTACTCTCAGAAACCTCAAAAATTTGTGTGATCAATGACTTAGCTTCCTCTGATGTGCATCTGCTGTACCAAATACTGCTTTTTTGGGGGCCTATTTGCTGACCCGAAACAGAGGAGAACCCAATCAACATTTGTTTTATCAATTCGGCCTCCCCACCTGTAGCATCCCCAAACAACAGCAGGTCATCAGCATAGACACACGAAGTTAGAACAGCTGCTTGGGGCGCCAACTTCAATCCCCTCAGCCAACCCGAACCAGCTAGACTCTCAAGAGAACGACACAGTAAATCCATACCCAAAATAAAAAGGTAGGGAGATAAAGCACACCCTTGTCTCAGACCACATTTTGGTTTGAAAAAACCGTCCCCTACTCCATTCAGAACCACCGAAAACTCCGCAGAGCGAACACAACCCATGATCCACAAAACCAGCTTTGGAGGAAAACCATAAAAAGGCATAACAGATTCTAGATAATCCCAATCCATTCTATCAAAAGCCTTTGACAAATCAACTTTTAGACAAAAACCTTTCCTTGAAAAGTTACGTGACCGGAACGAGTGCAGTACTTCTCGTAGCAAAATAACATTGTCCGAGATATCTCTTCCCGGGACAAATGCAGATTGTGCATGCGAGACACAACTACCAATAAAAGGTTTGAGTCTTGAGCAAATGACCTTTGAAATCACCTTATAAACCACATTACACACCGAGATTGGTCTAAAATGACTTACTTCGGTTGGATCATCGATTTTGGGTATTAGAATTAGATTTGATCTCGCAACACTAGAAGACATCCTGCCCGAGCTGAAAAAACCTTGGACTTCGGCCATCACAGCAGGCCCAAAACAGCCCCAGTTTTCTTGTATAGTTTGGGCATTAAATCCATCTGGCCCGGGAGATTTGTTAGCTCCCAAAGCCATCAGCGCCTTCTTAATTTCAGCTTCTGTTGGGTTCGCCTCTAAGAGCTGATGTGCTGCTTCAGGAATTTTTGGAAGTCCTGCTAGCAGGTCGGCTCCATATACTGTCTCTATATTTTCCCTGCTGCCCTTTGAATAAATACCCCTGAAATGAGAAACAAAAATATTTCGGATTAGCTTTTCATCGGTGACCCAATTGCCTTGCTCGTCCAACATCGCATTGATAGTGTTCCTCCTCTTTCTTGTCACTGCTGACGCATGAAAAAACTTCGTATTATTATCGCCATAAAGAGCCCACTTTAACCGAGACCTTTGATGCCAATAAAATTCTTGCATGAGTAGACACCTCTCATGTTGGTTCTGTAACTCCTCCTCACCAGGTTGAACTAAATCCGGTTGCAATGAATTAAGATGAAGCATCTCCTTCTCACACTCCTTGAGCATAGCATTAGGAGACTTAATCTTCTTAACCCACATCTTAGCCTCTTTCTTAAAATTCTGAACCCCCATGCCCCAGTTTGAGGTCGTACTTGCCACTGACCTTTGACACACTTCCTTAAACCCACTTCTTAACCCATATGGGTTGCAATTGTTCTTAAACCATAGCTTTAGATACTCCTGTGATAAAAAATTAAAAACAACAAATAAGTAATATGTAAGTTTATCAGACTGGAATTACTGGCCTTATCAACATTTTTAGGTTCAAGGCCAGATTTAAATCTTTCTTCATATGAGTTTGCAATCCAATATCGGCTCGAATCAGGCGTATGTACCTTATTAGAAACAATAAAATAAAATAAAAACAAAACCATCACACAACACATAGGACTCTTAAGCAGAAAATCACGTAGAATAATAATTAAAGCATACCTCATCGATCAACATTATAGTCCCATCATTTTCTTTTCCGAATTCATATTTTGTGTCAAAAAGTAGTATTCCATGCTCCAACGCCACTTCCTGTATTTGGGAGAATATTTTTATGAGTTCTATTTTTATTGGAAAAACAAGAAAAAAAATGAAACTTAATTTTCAAAAGGTAAGAAATAAAAGTATTGTTCACCTGACCAAATGCAAACAAGTTCATAGCCTTCTGGCTCACCTCGTCATACTCGTGAAAAACAAATTAAAAAGAAAAAGAAACACAAACCTCATTTGGAGTTACAGTGATATCATAATCAACACCCTAGCAGCGCCTGGTGCTGTGCGACGCGGGATGGAGGTGCTAAGCCTAGTGTCGTGCGACGCTAGATGGAGGTGAGTGGAGGAGAGAGGCAGAGAGAGAGGGACCCCTAGCGGCGCCAATGGTGCAGGATTGAAAATTTGAGAGAGAGGCCAAAATGTTGAGATAATTTAAAAATGAGGAGTGGGACTTGGCTAAAATGGTGCGCGAAATTAAAAAATTCGCTAACTGGGAGAAGATGAAGGGTTGCTGAGGTATCAAGATCAGACAAATAAATAACTAATTTTGATATAACATTATAAGTATCGGTTACAAAGATTCAACCGATCCTGATATGCTAATTATACTGATATGTACACATCGAGATCAGACAATTAGGGACGGCTGATCCTAATAGGTGCACATCAAGAACGGTCGTTTATAAACACGACCAATCCTGTTTTGATCTGGATAATTAGGGATGACTCTTTATAAAAAACCGTTCCTAATACCTCTTTCAAGGTCGGCTATTTAAAATGCCTGATCCTAAAAGCTATCAGTATCATTCTTTTTCCAGAACCGATCCTGATGGGCAGGGGTGGAACATAGTACAAGCTGGGGGGTGCTAAGCCACCCTATCATTTCAAAAAATTATTATCATGTATATAAAAGTTCAATTGAATTTTACTTTCATATAAAGTAGCCCCCTGTGAAACCTTACAAACTTATAAGTTCTTGAATGAAAGTTTGAAAAGCAAACTTGTGACAGTTTTCTCATTTCCATATAGACTTCGATTTCCGCACCATTTATATTAAAAAATAAATCTCTGTTTTTGGAAAGCTGTCAAATAATATAGAAACAATATATTGGAAGAATATTTTTATGAGTTTTATTTTTATGAGAAAAACAAGAAAAAAGTAAAACTTAATTTTCAAAAGGTAAGAAATAAAGGTATTGTTCACCTGACCAAATGCAAACAAGGTCATAGCCTTCTGGCTCACCTCGTCATACTCATGAAAAACAAATTAAAAAGAAAAAGAAACACAAACCTCATTTGGAGTTACAGGGACATCATGATCAACACCCTAGCAGTGCCTGGTGCTGTGCGACGCGGGATGGAGGTGCTACGCCTGGTGCCGTGCGACGCTAGATGGACACTACTAGAATTTTGGTTTCTTAGGGCAAAATTTCTGTTGTTGCATGAGCTCATTCATGCAACAAGTCCGAAAAAAAACTTGTTCCATGGGTTACCCATGTAACAACTACCCATGGTACAAGCTCTCATGCAAATACTCAATTTCAGACTTGTTACATGAGCTACGCATGTAATAACTTTTCCCAATCTTTTGACATGAGACTACTCATGTAAAAAGTATGCATGCAACAAATCTAAGAATTGGCGCCTGTAGGAAGTATTTGCAAGGATAGAGGGCGTGGATCCCATCTTAGTATTTGCAAGAATAGAGAACTGAACATTTGCAAGGATAATGAAGGTGGGCCCCACCTGATTATTTGCAAGGATAACAAAGGTGAGCCCCACCTGATTATTTGCAAGGATTTCATTGGTACTTTTTCCATGCTCTATAATTCCTAATATTTGCATGGATATTCCAACGCAAGTACCACATTCAAGCATAATATTAGAAGCATGCAATAATCAATAACAATCCCAGAAAACATAATCAATCACAGAAAATATAAACATAGCACAACAATTGATATTAACATCACATAATATAAACTACACTATTACAAACATATATACCACAAATGTACTTAAGTTGTAAACATGCAATAATCAATATAAATTTCCAGTATATTAATCATGGTTTGGAAAATCGGCCGATTTCGAGTCAACTCGGCCGAGTCAACTCGGTATCAGCCGTCACCGATCCGATTTTCACCCGAGTTTCGCCCCCGTGCGAGTTTTTCGGCAAAACTCGAATGAACAGTGCTTGACTTGGCCGAGTAAGCCAATTTTTAGGCCGAGTTAACCGATTTACACCGAGTTGAGCCGATTCAAGTTAAAAATGAGTCGAGTCAGGCATTTTTTTTTGGAGAATGAAGCTTTTGGAGAAGAAGCTTTTGGAGAAAGAAGCTTTTGGAGAACGAAGCTTTTGGAGAACAAAGATTTTTTTTGGAGATCGAAGCTTTTTTTTTTTAGAACGAAGCTTTATTTTTGGAGACCGAAACTTTTGAAGAAACAAGTTTTTTTGGAGAAGACGAAGGGCATCTGTTAAGGGATTAGCTCATATGTGGGCTGCACGTAGCACCAAAAAGAAAAAATAAATGACCTGATTGGCTCATATGTGGGTCCGAATAAAATTAAATAAGAGAGAGAAGGGGTGGGCAATAGCTGTGATACGTACCTCCTCTTTTTTTCATTTTTTTTTTCTATTTCCTTTTGCTATTTCTTCTTCACTAGTCATCAATTACTGGATGCCTCCATTTCTTGTTAGTTGCTTTAAATTTTTATCCTTTTTTTTTCCATTTATTTATTTCATATACATGCATATATGTTAGAAGTTAACACACGGATAATTATAATTTTTTCATATATTTATTTCATTTATTTATTTTTTTCCATTTATTTATTATATCAATAGTTTATTTTTTTTGTAAGATGTCGTCTTACTATTATTTTTTGATTAATTATCTTTGTACAATATTTTTTTCTACATTTTTAATACAAAAGATGACGAGCTGAGCTAGCTTGACATAATTTCTAACAGTAGAATTTGTGTTCTGATTGTGAATTTGTAGAACTTGTATAATATTATATTACTTTATACTAGAGGATTAAATGAGTTTAATTTTTTATCTTAACATAATTTTTGGACAATTTAATTTTTTACCAATTTTTTCTTATTTTTTAGTACAAAACAAGCTTCTGCCAAAAAAATCCGAGTTACCGAGTCAACTCGCCCGATTCCGGCCGATTCACCCGATTCCGATTCCACGGTCAAGTATCCGATTCCGATTCCGATTCCGAGTTTCAGAACCATGATATTAATAACACCCTCTAAGCAAAACTAAACATCAGATAAAAAAAAACTTGGATTGCATAATGTGAATGAATAGACCTTAAGACTTCTCTGCTGAACCTTGAAGTCCCTTGAAAGCAAAAAATTGAGATCAAATTGAAGGATTGCTCAAGTAAAAAAAATAATTAAGGATTGAAAATGACACCTATTAATTGCACAGTAGGAAAAAAACCAAACTGTTAATGGTTAAATTTCTCTTTCTTCAGTTTGATTGGTCTCTAAAGTGATGCGGATTGAGTTTCATTAAAGGTAAATTGACCATTCTTCAATTTCATTAAGGGAAGTTGTGGTTAATTAGTTGGCGAATTGATGCTTGTACAGATAAGTCTTGTACCAACATGTAAATGCTGGTACAAAACTCTTACATTTTAGTTACCACTTGGAATCTAGGAGTGAAGACATTCTTACTCCTTAACCTGATATGCATCGTAACAAGATAATACCAATACAAGACAAGTCCACATGGAGGTGCCATATACTAAAGACAAAAAGAAAGGAAGCTTACCCTTCTAGCAAATTTTATGCAAGTGTCGCGATCCTGTTTTTCATCTGCATATAACAGATAAACCCATTACTTGTTGTTTTAAAGTACACCAAATAAAGAAGCAAAATTAAACCAAACATTAAAAAACATTAAACCCTTCTAGCAAATTCTTTTTTCTTTCATTATCCAAAACCTTGTAGTCTTTTTCATTAATCATGAGCGAATGCTAGGCATTTCTCCTACTAATTCAACAAAAAACACAAAAAAAATTGGGAGGAAGCTGCACACACACAGTTAGTTTACAATTTCAAAAGGTAAACAAATTATATGATATATACACTTCTAACTTTCTCTTTTTCTAGAAGCAAGAAGCATCACAATTGATATAAAAATAAAAACTTATCTTACTTCTAATTGCAATTGAACCGAGTTTAGTTGCGGAGAGAGAAGACAGAACCGAGCAAGGTACTGATTGGTGTGCGCACAACACCCACAATAATAATTTTTTATCATCTTGTAATGCTGAATAAGTTTGGATTTTGTTGAACAAATTAAGAAAAACATGACTCTTTTCTTCGTAAGATATAAGAATAATCTAAAATAGGAAGCAACTTACCATATCCAAGTAGAATCAAATTAATCGAAGCAGGAGTGTTTGATTCAAGAGGGATCCCTCACCTTCTCCTTTGTAGACCCAATCCTTCACATTGTCAGCTTTAACTACAATCTCCATTCTTTCACTCTTTGACCAAAAGTCACTCATGCACATAAGAACATGACATGAAACAAACTTACGATGAAATTAAAAAACTCCCATGCACTTATAAATTAAAATAAAATTTGTTTCATATTTACTAATTTACATGATTTACATTAAATTTGCATTTCTAATTTATTTCATATTTACTAATTTACATGATTTACATGAAAAAGAGAAGTTATTTAAATTTTGGCAAGAAAAAAAAAAGGTTTTAGAAAAATAATTTCATTGAGGCAATCCATCGTACACCTTGTAAGCAAGAAGGATATACATATGAACCTTTTGACATTTCCTAATTTAGAATGCCTTTGTAAGATTACTAAACAACTGGACAAGGAAAAACAAAACGGATGGCTCAACCCACATGTCACCACGAGCATGACTGAGACAAGGAAAAACAAAACGGATTAGGCAGATTTAGCGTAAGTGCTTTCAAATCGTAGTTTTGACGACGGTGGAGAAGGCCGTGCCAACCAAGCCTTGCTACCGACCCGCCTGTCAAATTTCAAATCGCAGTTTTGACGACGGTGGAGAAGGCCATGCCGACCAAGCCTTGGTACCGATCCCGCCTGTCAAATTTCAAATCGCAGTTTTGATGAGGGTGGAGAAGGAAGTGGAGTGGGTTTTGACGAGGGTTTGAACCGCAACAGAGAAAAAAAAATATGAAATTAGGAAGAGAGGAAGTGGGGTGTCGGGAGCGGCTGATTGGGGGCCTGAGAGGAAATGGTTGGGCGGGGAATCAAGTGAGGGTTTAGGGTCTGGGGGGAACCAAATTTTGTGACGAAAATTTGAGAGGGAAAGTCATTTTGGGAGGGATAAGAAATTAGTGGGGATTTAGGGTTTGGCGGGGAGAGAAATATCACAGGGAGAAAGTGAAAATTGAGGCGGGGAACGAAATATCAGAGAGGGAGAAGTGAAAATTGGAAAATAAATCTGCTGTTATTCTAGATTCGTGCATGGAATAACATGGTCCTGTTATTCCTATCCTAACCATTCAATTTTGTTGAGATTCGTGCATGAAAAAGTTATTTATTGAGATTCGTACATCAAAAACTTTGAATGGTTGGAATTCGGAATAACAGGACTCTTTTATTCCATTCGAATAACAGCAGATTTATTTCCTGAAAATTGAGGAGGGAATCAAAGTTTTAGTGAAAATTTGACAAAACTTAGATTGAATTAAAATATTTTCATTTGAGAAATATTTTTTAGTATTTATCTTATTCACTGTAACATTCATATAAAATCAAATTTTGAGGAATTTTTTTATTTTAGAAATATTTCTTATTTTTATTTGAGAAATATTTTTTATTTTTATTTAAATAGTTGAGTGGCCTTTTATAAAATTAAAAGTGAAACAAAATATATTTTGTGATTTACATATGTACAACAAATAATATGAAAAAGAGTTAAAAATATATTTTCATATTTTCTACGGTTTCTATGCCAAATTATACTTATAATTGAACATAGTTTGTCCCATAATTACTATTTACTATTGTATGTTTTATATTTAATGTATAGATTAAGTCAATTATGTTTATTTGTTTAAATTGAATTTCTGGATATAATATATATTTTATGGTTTCAATTTATTGAAATTTATGTAATGCATGTACCGCAAAACAATATGAAAAAAATTCAAAAAAAATATTTTTTATTTTTTCACAATATGGCCAGATTATACTTCTATGGCCAAAATATTTTTTCTCAAATTTGGTTGTGTCTAAGTTTCGATTTAACGTGAAGTGTTTATAGCCCTTCAATGTTTCAATATTCCGACAACCGGATGGATAGGTAAATGAAAATAAAATTTGAACAAAATTTTCTACAATAAAATAAATATAATGCTATTTAATTTGAACGGTTCCGATCGACTAACGGACGACATATTTATGTTTACCTTCATCAACTCACAAAACTAGAGTTTATAACTCATATCCTACATGTATGGACATGAAACATAAACTCTTGTTTTGTGAGTTCATAAAGATACACTGAAATATATCTCCCTCTCCACCATCGGAACCGTTGAAGTTAAAGAACATTGCATTTGTTTTATTGTAGAAAAATCTGATGAAATTTTATTTTCATTTACCTATCCATCTGGTTGCCGGAATATTGAAGCATTGAAGGGCTATAAACACTTCACGTTGGATCGATGCTTAAACATAACCAAACTCGAGAAATTTTGTGTTGTTTATGTTCAGAGTTTTCTCTTGATCATTTTAAAACAAACTTATAATTATTTCATTGCAAATCGACCGTTGATTGATAACGTAAAAATGAACGGTCCGAAATTATTGGTTCAATTTCAAGAGACAAATAACGATGAAATTATATAAAATTGACATTTATAAGTATTATTTGGCATATAAGATGTAAAAAGAGTAGAAAATATTTATTCTGATTTTTTTCATATTATTTTCTGTACAATTATTACCTAAATTTAGATTTGTAAATCATAGCCGTCCGATGAGAGATGTATGGTCTTGATTTCAAAGGAGGTGTCCATTTTAGAGGCTGTGGGTGGGAGTCCATATTCTGAAAGGTAACTTAATATTTCTGTTGAAATTCGCCAAAGGTGAAAGGCAATGGTTTCTTCAATATTCGTGCTAAAACTAATCCGACATCTCCTATGTAAAATTGAGAAATTTGGTTACCTCAGGGCTCAGGCGATACAAATATTAGGATGTCTAAGCAAATACGATACAGAGAGAGTTATTTGTTCGCTGGGATACTTGGTGTTTTTTCTGAAATCCAAACCCATCCCCTCTCTTACAAAATCAAATCGAAACCCTCCATCTCTCAATTCTCTAAGCAAAGCTGATCGCAGTCGCCGTCACTGACCTCTCCACTCTCTCCTGGAGACGAGGGCGATCACCAAACCACTCTCTCTCGACCACTTTCGGTGTTGCTTGGATATGGTACGAAGATTAAGGAGAAACAGGTACGAAGATTAACTTTAAAAATAAACCGTTAAACTGGGTTGTTAAATTAGGTTGATTAAACTAGGTTTTTAACTAGTTTAATAGAATTGCTTGGTAAATGTGTTGCACAGAAGGTGTTTGTGGAAATGCCTAAATGTTTTGTTCATGTTGTTTGTCAATCACTTACTGTACCAGTATAGGTACCACTATTTCCACTTCAGTCATATGTGAATAAGGCAACTGGTGTGGTATTATGAGGCTGGTTTACATGCTTTGCGCAGTGCTTAAATCATGAACACTCATAGTCACATATTTTTGGGTTTATTAAAATGCTTTATCTACACAAAATAAAAGAAATAAAAGGGGACCATACCAGATGAATTTGATATATCTGCTTTAAGGTCATCTCAAATAGAAACATTTATTATTCTCCTCTTCTTGTATTATATAGCTTATTACTTTATTTTAAACTCATTTTTTTTAATCTGACATGTAGTGTACGCTATAACTATTGCTATCAAATCTGGTGATGTGTACATTCCTTGTGGAGCATTTGTCCCTGCTCTTAGTTGAGTGTTTCCATAACCTAACAACTTAAAACTACCATATATACCACAGTATATTATTTGGTTTGGGCATATTCGTACAAGCTGAAATTGATATGGTGAATTATGTAGGATTTTAGACTTTTTAGTATGTGCCTTCTTCTATTCTTTTTCAAAGCTAGTGTTTTTCTAATATACAGAAACAAGATTAAAAAAAATCTAGTGTTTTTCAAAGCTAGTGTTTTTCAAAGTTGGTGTTTTAGTATGTGCCATCATTTTTTCTACGATCTAATTTCATCCTTCTCTTTGCCAAACAGGGAACCGAGGCTCTGGCCGGACCCCGTTAAACTGGGAGACTCGAGCTAACATCACCTTGGCAGTCTCCCATAGACTCCACCACATCCACTCAGTGGGACCCACATCCTCCAACGTGCAAATACAGTAATGCATTGAATGTAAATGCTTCACACTATGATTAATAGAAAAGCTCAATTTAGAATGTGCAGCTCTAGCTAAAGCTCACCCCCAAATTGCATATGTGTGCTGGTTGTGAGATACAACTGTGGTCATGCCTCAACAAAAATATAACATGTGAATACAAGATTAAATAAATAGCTATATGTTATACATGGCTGCTGCCAACTCAAAAATGTAACCTCAAACCTCTCAAATTCCAAACCAGAGTTTTTAATCTCTCTCATGATTTACATTTGATCATTTGTGCCTTTGTTTTAGCTTGGTAGCCCGTTATCTCTGCCTTGAGGATTGTATGTGCTAATATGCCGGGGAAAGCATAACAAACCTTGTGTTAAACTATTGCATAATTTGCAAATAGCACACAACATTTCTTTTATTGAACTACCACACATTTTGGATTATTTGCGACACATGTTTGATCATTAAGGGAAACAAATGCCAAGTAAGCAAGAAATTGAGCAAGTTGTAAAATAGCAGCACTTTTGAAATTATATATTTTAGTCGTGTATGGCTTTGATTTGAAGAACCAATTTCAGTTCTCGAAACCAACCTTGACTTGGGCCCCTCCTATGCTTTCTGAACCTAAATAGCTATATAGCCTTGTGCACTTCTTACTCAAATTCCTTCTGGCTCCTTTCTTTTATGGAATAATTTCATATTTGCACAACTGTCCCTCAACTTATCTTTATACTCATCTCATCTGAGAAGTACATAATTTTGTGCAGTTCTCTTTTATACAGATCGGATTGCATAATCAATTAGGTCTTTAATACCTAGAAACAATGCATTGATCTTATAAAAAAATATAAACAAAACGTGACTAAAAGAAATAGTAGAAATTATAGGGGTTTAGTTGCATCTTACCTTCTTCCTTCTTGTTAGACCTTTATATCAGACCTATTATAAAGATGAAGTTTATTATGACCCATTTGCATGTTTTTAAATTTTGGTACTGTGGTGAGTTTCAGTGACTCAGTCCTCTTCCCTATAGGTAATTTTACCTTTTTTTTATATATGAAATAACTAGAGTAAAAGAGAACTTAATGTGTACATATTTTACATATTTTGAAATAAGAGAAAGAATAGGGATTGGTTTGTAACTTTTACATTACCTCATTGTCATTCACCCTTCTTAGGTCCAGTTCAACCTAATGTATTTTTTTTAATATGTTGTGCAGGTTGGCTGCACATTGGTAAAGACATGGTCATGAAAAAGGTAAAATTCCTATATTGGTAGAGACATCAGTATTTGTTTTTTGAACTAATGTTTGTTGAGTATACGTTTTTGTGATCAAAGACATTTGTACTTCTATTTTGGGTTTTTGTTAGCCTCTTTTACCTTAATCAGTGTTAATCAATTTCTTGAATCAATTTTGAATTTCAATTAGTTGTTATTAAGTGTTGTGAAGAGTGATTTACACCTTAAATTATATTTATCTGACATAAAACAAATTCCTACAAATACATCATTATACCTATATTAAATAATCATGTTTAGAATTGCACCTATAAATTATTATTACATTATCTTGAAAAATAATGGTTTGGATCTAGATTACTGGTTTTAAAGCAATAGTTTCGACAATTCAGATTACTTACATGGGGCAATGTATGACTTCTTACATGGATCTTTAGAGTAAAATAATAAAAAAAGAAAAACTTGTTACATGAAAAGCCCTTGCAACTGTTGGATCTCAGTTCTGCAAATTTGTTACATGGGTACTTATTTTGGATTTTGCATGGATTTTCATTAAAATATAATATCTGGCATGGCTGGCGGGTTATGAGTCGGTAAGAGATAATTGCATGGTTAAACATCAAATCTTTTGCATGCTTTACTTTTTCCATCGAACACCCATGCAACATATACTATTGTGTCAGAAACGCTAATTCTTTTGCATGGGATCTTCACATCCATGTAACAACTAAGTGTTACGCATGTAATAGACCAAAATTCTAGTAGTGGGAGGTGAGCGGAGGAGAGAGGCAGAGAGAGAGGGAACCCAAGCGGCGCCAATGGTGCAGGACTGAAAATTTGAGAGAGGGGCCAAAATGTTGAGATAATTTGAAAATGAGGAGCAGGACTTGGCTATAATGGTGCAAAATTAAAATTTCGCTAACTGGGAGAAGATGAAGGGCTGCTGAGGTATCAAGATCGGACAAAAAAATAACTGATCTTGATATAACGTTAGAAGTATCGGTTATAAAGATTCAGCTGATCCTGATATGCTGAAACTGATATGTACACATCAAGATCGGACAATTAGTGTCGGCCGATCCTAATAGGTGCACATCAAGAATGGTCGTTTATAAACGACGGATCCTGTTTTGATCTGGACAATTAGGGATGGCTCTTATAAAAGACCGTTCCTAATACCTCTTTAAAGGTCGACTATTTAAAATGTCCGATCCTGAAAGAATTTAGTATCAATTTTTTTCCAAAATCAATTCTGATGGGGTGATACTATTTGTACATTTTCCAATAGTGATAATCAGAGTTTATGAGCATTTCATTGTATCCTTAAAAGAGGGAAAAAAAAATACATAATGTTGTTTTTCTCTCCCATGATCCCATGCAGTATATTCCAAAATCATTTGTGAAAATCTTGAAAGGATCCATAAGTGAAATTAAACATCAAAATTAAATTAAATCCAAGGTTTCATATGTTAGTTTTTGTGCGAGAGCAGCACAAATACAAGAGTTCATTAATTATTTAGAAAAAAGAGAGTTAATAATTACTTATATTTTCACTTACAATTAGAAGGTAGATAGATGAATAATATTTATTTTCAGGTACAAACTCATTGGCATACGATCTGTATTTTATTGTTGCTTTCAAAAATTAGAAGAATTTATATTTTAATTGGGATCAATTTATTCTGTTAGGGAAAAATAAAAATTGAATGAAAACTATTATAGATTAATAACACCAAAAAATAGGAACCGAACTAAATTATTGAAAACATATTGGTTTCGTAGCAAAGAAATGATTTTGGATTATGAGTGTCAACATATACAAAAAGTTATTGAATTTGTTTATTTATTTTTTAAATATGTGGGGCTCAATTTAAAAAACAAAATGTATATGCAAGATTTTTATATAAAATATTACACCTTAATGGAATGATTTCTTAAAAAAAAAAAAAGAGTCAATTAATGTCATTGACTCTGATTGGATTCGCACTTCATTGCTTGGGTTGAAATTAAACCAATGGAGACTATAGTTGCTCTTTTGGTTGTCCATATCTTTCATTTTATATCTCTATTGCTCTCACGAGGAATACATGTACTTACGGTTGAATCCAATCCCATAGACCATAGAGAACGCGTATCCTCTGCATTAACTCAAAAAGGAATATTTTGAGTTAATGAATATGAACCGTCTGATTTTAAACGGAGCCAATCTGACTTCTGACTATAACTTAGAAAGATTTTCAATATTCGTGCGGATCTAGTCCGCAAGAATCTTAAGACAGATCGGATGGTCGAAATTAATTAACTCAAAAGATTTCCTTTTGAGTTAATGCAGAGGATACAAATTATTTATCATGATATTTTAATCGTAGATATTGAAATCTATTTATGTATTTGTAATTTCATAAGGGAAACTTATCAAATTATTTATTGAAATCATTACCGGAGAAACAATTTTTATAATTGGGGTTATTAGTTAAAACATATGCTTGTAAATTAGATGAATTAAAATAAATATGTATATAGTTTAGTTGGCTTCATACTACTATCTCGAAACCTATCAGATCAGGGGCGAACCTGCCCCCTGAATTTTGAGTTTTAGTGGAGATCTATTGGTCTTGACCGACTTTGCTCCAAAATTGAGTTACTTCACTGGATCTGAATTTATTTAATTGGGTCCGGATCCCCTATAGTAATTCAATTTTTAGGTTTTGGATTGGGAAGGTCTGATTTGAATTCGTCATAGGTGTGCAAGAAAACAGGGACAAAATATGCTACAAGGGAATAAATCTACTACAAGGGAATAGGGACAAAATATCCCAATTTTTTATTAATATCAACTGTGCTTCTTTTTCTTTTTTTTAGTATACACTATGCTTCTAGGAAAGCACAATTTGTGTATCCGGGACTCACACTTGACTTTTAGTTTCCATTTGTTTTTTTGACGAAAACATTAAGATACCGTGTAACGGGTCGCTGATGCTGTACTTCAGTTTTTCTGAAGGTGGATAGGCTGAGTAATTAATTGCTACCTATGATGTTTAGTTTGTGCATGCCACAGAAAATCTGATCGCCAATAATGTGGTTTGAACTGTAATCTCTTTCGACCTTTACTTTTTTTCACTGTTTCTCATATCTCAATCTCTCTCTCTTATACAATCTGTCTTTTGGTAATTCACTTCCTTTGTTATCCGATCTCTGTTCTCTACGAATCTCAATTTCTCTATTCATCTTCCATTCAACAATCTACTATGAATTTTTAGTGTTTTTTCTTATCCTGTCCACAACAATCTACTCTGAGTGGTGACTGTCATGTTCCGGTTGATTTGTAAAAATTGTAAATTTTATTTGTAAAATCATTTGTAAAGATTGTAAAAATAATGATAAATCAAAATTAAACAGAAAGACAAATGCAGCTATGTCTCAAATAATTTTCTCTATTCCTGTTATTATATACTATTATTAGGATGCACTTAGAAAGAAATGTAGAACTATATATGCTATGAAAATAATATATTATTTTATTTTTGGCAGAGATACCTGAAGTCACAAGTGTTAAACCTAGCGAGCCTTACAAGCTCTCTGATCCATTCCACCAGTTCTAAGTTGTTGCTTTTATTAAACTTGTAATCATTTTGTTTAAGTGTTGTTTTGAGGGTTGTTTAATTAACAATTTATTGTAATTTAGTCCTGAAATTTTCATGAGTATATATCTCATGTTTTATTTTATTGGTAAGATAACAAAATATTACTTGCCATTTTGTTTTTTCCACAACATTATAATTCAATAGCATATCAGAAATTTGTGTAGTATCTAAATTAGTTTTTATTTATATTTTTAAGTAGTATTGAAATTGTTCAATGAGTATTCATGAAAGTTTATTGAATTTATCAGACTAAGAATTTTAAAAATAAAGTGCAATTACCAGAAAGTAAGAGCAATTTTACAGGTTACAATCACTACCAAGAAATTGCTCCATTTTCTTGAAGTTTGTTTAGTTTCTGTATTTAAATGCACTATGGTGAATATAAATGGGTGTAAATTAGGAATGCTATCTATGTCAATTTTTTTTTAAAGAGAGATTAAAGTCAAACCTTCTAAATTTCAATGTTCATAGGAACTCCTCTGAATTTCAAACCTGCGTCCTCTCACATGAAAATCATTGTGATTTACCAATAGATCAAATACTAGTTCTTATCTATGTCTAGTTTTAATTAAGAAAAGTTGATGAATAAGTTGAATTAATCTACAAAATTGGTTAATTGGGGCTTAAGTACAATCTCAGATGGAGATTGAATTTTTTTTTTTTTTTGCAATGAATCATTTTCTTTCAATATAATTATTTTGCATCCGGATTTTTGTTCCATTTTTCTGTTGCAAGGTCAGTACCAGAGCGCTGATGTAAACATCTAAAAATAATTAATCCCTCTAATCACCATATTGAGAGCTAATCTATTTGCTTAAATTTGTGCACAATTTTTTCATACTTAAGTAGAGAGAAATAAGAGGCTTTATTTTTCACTCGAGTTGTCAGAAAACAATTTACTTATGACAACTTATAAGATGGAGTAATAATTGAGTTACAACAAAACAAATTAAATCACCTCTACAGGTGAATTAATTTATTCCGCATGTGAAATATGGCATACTTATTTCCATATTTTTGTCTTCTCCTTTATCAATTTTAAAATCATAATTTATGTAACAAGTTCCAATCAAAATAAAATAATTTACACCACCTTAACTTAAAAGTAAGCAACTTAACTCTTTTTAATTTTAAATAATAATCAAACATGACCATAAAAATAAATAATGAAGGAGAAGTAATAAAGTTTTCATTTTGACAATTACTCACCATTTAACTTGTAATACTATATATTCATTCAGACAGTTTGTAATGCATGCTGGCTGCATCTCCTTTGGTCTCAAACAATCATAGCACTCTTCTTATCAATGCATCTCCCTCTAGTCTCAATCATAGCACTGTTCTTATCAATGCATAGTACCGTTGGGATTAATTAGCTAGAAAACAACAAACAAAAGGAAACACAGCAGCAGCTCAGCCTGGCCCCGGAGCCTGTAAAATTTTAATTTCTACCATGTGCGCCTGAATCAGCGCAGGGATTTGAATTGATGTCGGTTTGTTGTAACACCATTAATTACAATAGATATTTATTTTGTGTTGTTTCTCGTTTAGTTTAGAAAAACCTTTATGTGTGTGAGTGTGTCATTATCCTATTAGTATTTGTTGAAAAAAAATATAAAGTTGTGTATTTTTCAAGTAATTAGTTTGTAGATAATATATGATACTTATTACTATCAAGGCCTCTGATTATAGAAGAAAAATTTGACCAAGACACAATAAAACAAAACTAATTTGTTACAAAATAATTCAACATTTGTAAACACAACTTATTGAAATAATGAAAATTTGGCGTAGAATGACTGGAAAAGAAAAATATGCATTTAAGAGGTAACGATTCCATTGGAGATGGCTACAACCGGATCAGGACAAAACACAACAGTACCCAAATTTTTTTCTTTTAATGTACACATGAATTACCGTGTACCGTGTCACTGACGCTGTCCTTTATAATTTGTTACCTATGATTTTAGTTTGTGCATGCCACAGAGAATCTGATCACCAATAATGTTGTTTGCACTGTAACTTCATTGCTTGTTCATCTCTTTCGCTACCTTTACTGTTTTTCACTCTGTTTCTTAGATCTCAAATCTCTCTCAAACAATCTCTCTTGTGATAATCGACTTCCTTTGATTTCGAACTTGTTTTATCTTGGAATCTCAATTTCTCGATTCATCTTTCATTCAACAATCTACTACAAATTGTTAGTTTTTTCTTATTCTGTAAACAACCATTGTTAGTTCTCAAAAAAAAAAAAAACCAAAAACTTCATCTCTTTTGCTATCTTTACTGTCTTCACTCTGTTTCTCAGATCTCAATCTCTCTTTCTCTCTCTCATACAATCATCCTTTTGGTCATTGAGTTCCTTTGTTAATTAACCGATATTTTTCCTCTTGAAATCTCAATTTCTCTATTCATCTTTCATTCAACAATCTACTACAAATTGTTAGTGTATTTTTTTCTGGTTCTGTACACAACAACCCTGCTACTTAGAAAAAAAAAACCCAAAAAAAAAAAAACAAAAAGAAAAAATAAAAAACAGAGAGATAGTAAGTCAGAAGAAGCAAATCTCGATGGAGTTAACTCTTTCAACTGCTGGTGAATGGTTCGGGTCTGCAATCATTAGCAAAATACTCGACACGGCTTCTTCCTACTTGGGCGAGCGTATGCTGCCTGCTGATACTAAATCCGAGCTACGTAGGGTGAAAGCAGCTCTTCCCAAGATTGCAGCTGTCATGGGTGTTGGCGAGGCACTAAAATTGAAGCACCCAAATTCGGGGGTGAATGCTTGGCTAGAGCAATTCAAAGAAGCTTTCTTAGCAGCTGAAGATGTGCTTGATGAACTCAAGTACTGGGAGCTGGAAGACATGGTGAAAAATCGAGATCAGGTTAGTGGATCTTCCTCTTCAATAATTGGTTCGCTGAAGAGAAAATTTACTGGTTCTAACATTAGTGAAGATACACTGAAGAGGTTAAGGGAGGTTGTAGAAATGTTAGATCTAGCGGCCGCAGATGTTGGCCATTTCTTCCAATTTGCAATTGCACTAGATGTTCATGGCCATGCAAAACCAAATAATGAGCCAGTTTACACTTCTAATCGAGAAACTACTTCCCTTCCAACCAGAATTTTTGGCCGTGAAATTGAAAAGGCCAGGATAATTGAATGGTTAAAGAAACCAGCATCTCAGGGAAATATCTCTGCCTTTTGTATTGTGGGGGCGGGTGGATTAGGGAAGACCACTCTTGCACAGTTAATCTTTGAAGAAATCAGCAGAGAGAATCATTTTGAAAAAACAATTTGGGTTTGTGTTTCAACAAGCTTCAATGTTGAAGATATAACAAGAAAAATTCTCCAAGAACTTGGGGAAAAATGCCATGGTAATGAATCATTAAATCGCCTTCACATAAACTTGAAGGAAAAGGTACTTTCAAAGAAAGTTCTTTTTATTCTAGATGATGTTTGGAATGATGATAAATTGTGTGATTGGGAGAAATTGATTGTGCCCTTGGAATATGTACAACAGGGAAGCAAAATTTTACTCACCACTAGAATGAAATCAGTGGCTGAGATGCTTGCTCGTGTGCTTAACGTGGAACGAGAAAATCTAATATTAGAAGGCTTGAAAGAGCAAGAGTTGTTAGAACTATTGAATAAGTATGCATTTTCTGGTTATAACCCTGACAATCATAGAGATTTGCAAAAAATCGGAAATGATATTGTAAAGAAACTCCGAGGTAGCCCCCTTGCAGCAAAGGTGATTGGAAGCTTGCTGAATTCAAACGTTAATTTCCAATACTGGAAAAGAATTTTGAACCATGATTCACTGATCAACTTAGAACAAGCTAAGGATATGGCAGATGTGCTGAAATTGAGCTATTACCATCTACCAGCACATTTGCAAGAATGCTTTAGATTTTGCTGCATATTTCCTCAAGATTATCAGTTCGACAAAGATGAGTTGATTAAAATGTGGATGGCCACCGGATTCATACACCAAGAGTTACATGGAGGAGCAAGGCCAGAAGATATCGGAGAAGAATACTTCAACTACCTTTTTAGAAAATCTTTCTTTGAAAAACATCTCGGTGAAAACCATAGTAAAAAAAGGTCTGAAAGGGTCTATGTTATGCATGATTTGATGCATGATCTGGCTAAGAATGTCTCAAAAGGAGAATGTTGCAGAGTAGAACCAAATGGTGAATCAGATAATATACCTTTAACTGCACAACATGTCGCTGTTCCAGAAAGTAAAATTGAAAGGATATTCAATCTTAGAAATTTACGCACCTTGGTAATAACCTTGATTGGAGATCAATTTGTTCCCCCAAATGGTTCACTTAAGAAAACTTTGCGTTTATTGGTCATACAAGGACATGGTAGATGTGAACTGCCGGAGGAGATTGGTAGTTTGTTGCATCTTCGCTTTCTAAAGGTCCACATTGATAGGTTCATACAATCATATAGATATTTGCTTCATAATTCACTTTATAAGCTTTACCATCTTCAAGTGCTAGAAATGATCAATTGGAATAACCATTCAGATTATGAGGGTATTGAAACAACTGGAATTACCAATCTTGTTAGTTTACGCTATATGAACCTTCCCCACGAGGTAATGCAAAAAATTCACGGAGTGCACAAGTTGACCTCTCTACAAAAGTTACATTTTTTTGTTGGACGGGAGAGTGGTCAGCATATAGATGAACTAGAGATGCTAAACAATCTCCGATACCTTTCTATAGAGAAAATTGAGAATGTAGGGGATCCACTTGAAGCTACAAATGCTAACCTATCCAAAAAGGAAAGTCTTATATCACTGTCCCTGAATTGGACTGAAGGGAGCAATTATTATGACCCTGAGCAAGTCATTGATAACCTCCGACCAAACCCAAATCTCAAGGAATTGACCATTTTGTATTATACAGGCCACAGGTCTCCAATTTGGACAAGTGATTGTGCTTTGGAACGGCTATATTGCTACGACATGCCAAAATTGGAATCCTGGGCAGGACCACACATTTGTTATGGCTTTCCAAATCTAAAAGAACTTACAATCATGAACTGCCCAAACCTGGCCAATATACCGACCATTCCTTTTTCTCTTTTCGAATTTGAAGTACATAGTGTGGGGCTTAATTCCCTTCCAGATATGCACCACATTTCTAGCATTACAGAAGAAGCACCATCATGTATGAAATCATCGCTTAGAAGTGTACGGATTATCGGATGTCCCAAATTAATATCATTGAATGGATTTCTGCAGCAAAAAAACCTAGATTTACAATCTGTTGAGGAACTAACCATCGGAGACTGTGAGAATTTGGTTCAGTTACCAACTGGTGCATTTGGGAACTTTGTGTCACTAAAACACTTAGTTATAAAGGGAAGCCCAAAGCTGGTAACAGTTGATAACCAAAGCATCTTGCTACCTGCGAAACTAGAATATCTTGTAATGGGAAACTGTGGTGAACTTGATGTGCCATTGCTAGAGTCAGCATCAGAGCTCTCAACACTTGATACTCTTCGTATTGCAAACAGTGCAAATATTACCTGTATCCCTTCCTCTGAAAAGGCATTTACATCGCTTAGACGCCTGTCCATCCTTGGATGTGACAAGCTCATTGAAATTTCATCTATGCATCAAGCACATACTGTCAACCAAGGAAACAACTTGGTCTCTTTAAAGATCAATACATTGGCCATTGATCACCTCTGCCTCCTTCGTATTGAACCACTTAGATATCTAAGATCTGTAAGTTCTCTGACAGTTGGCACGTGTTCAGGGATGGAGGCCTTGCCAGAGCAATGGTTGTTACAAAACAGTAGTACTCTCAAGAGGTTGTCCATCTTTGATGCAAGCTCGCTGCGGTCATTGCCTGGTACAATGGTGATGCTCACTGCCCTTCAACAACTTCACATTCGCAAAGCTACTTTGCTGGAACAAATCCCAGAGTTGCCTACTTCGCTGACTTCTAAGTACATTAAAAGGGACTAAGCTCTCTGACTCTATTTCAACCCTCCTCGTAAGTGTTATTATGATTATATTTCCTGCCTGGTTTTTGTTTGTTCCATGCTCTTTGTTATTTCAAGTTTTGAATCCTCTCAATGGCTCTTGCAATTGATTAAGTTCTCATTTGCAACCGTTGGTCTTTGTGTAACTTCTTGTAGATGACTCATGCAAACACAAACATGGACCCCACCAACAAGTACGTGCCACATTGCTGTTGTAGGTGTGATCAATGTCCAAACAAGTAGATGATGAAATTATGCAAACTCCACTTCATTAAGCACATGGAAAAAATGTAATTACATTAATACCATGTACGAGATACCAAAAACTGCGCGCCACTGTGGTTTATTCATGAAGGTATATATCTCTCCTTGTTCCCAATTTCTTAATTTCTGTTACATTATTTTTAAATTGAAATTTCAGAGATAATAACACGTTTTCAAATTAACTCCGCCTATATCTAAATGATGTAACCGGTCCCAAACCAAGACAAGAGGAGTGTTATTAATTTTTTTTTAAATGTTTTGACTTGAATAAAAACAATGGGATGCTCAAATGTGAAACCAAAAGGTTATCAAAAATGGAAAATTTGAAGTTTCTTCTGGGTAAACTCAACAACGCAATATCTAGTTGCTCTTTTTATTCAATTTAGACAGCATTTGAGTTGAGTTTCTTGGAAATAAAAAATAGTACTTCCAATTTGAAAGGGCCAATGAGAAAATATTCGAAAGTGGAGGGCCTCACGTTTAATTCAAGCACCACTCTAACTGGCATAAGTTTGTGCAATTGGTTTGTTCAATTGAGGGTTTTCGTTAAATTAAGATCTTTTGATCGGGTCTTTCTTGTTTTTTTTTTGTTCAGTAGTTAGTAGTGGTACATGTGGGTGTACAAGCTCGAGTTACCATACCCTGGTTTAATAATTTTGGACTTTGGTAAAAAAATTTGGTGAATAGAACAACAATAAATTCTAAAGCATTTTGCACCAAAACTACAGTAACTCTCTAATTAGTCGTCTTAAGGTTCGTATATTCTTGTTTTCGTTTTGTTTTGGTAGTCTTTTCCTGTGACAGATTTTTACTGCAATGGACTTTAAGTTTGGCAACTTAAATTAATTAGCAGGTCAGTGCTAATTTAACTAAAAATGGTTCCACATCTTTTTTCCATTTTTTTTTATTTTCTAATATTTTCATTATGTGCAAATCGTCAAGAACTAGATTAAATCTCCCAAGCTGTTGTATTTCAGAACTAAAAATTTTGTCTACTATGATATAATGCTCTCTCCATATATTAATTGCTTGCATTAAATCCTTAGTATTTTGGACCCGAACAAAATTTGCTCAGCCAAAAACCCTCTACTGGTAGATATAGGTGAGCTATCAGTTTTTTGTGATTACTCCAATCTTTGAGGCTGTTAACTAAATGTATTTAATTCGAATTTAGCTTAATTTTTTGGTGTAATTGTATAAGTTTACTGGGCTTTTTTTTCAACTTTTTATTGAGTAGACCAATTTATGTTTCAGCAAAATTATCTGGCACTTGATTAAGGATATCTAAGATGGTTAAATCATATTACATGAATTGATGTACTCTATCATTTTTCAGTTGCTCCGAACAAATTTATTCAGTGACATGACAATTTATTCAATTTCAGTGTTGAATATCGTGATGCCAAAATATATGAAGCATTTCACATTCAAGTCAAAAGGGTCGATGCACTCGGGTCATCACAAGGCAACACAGAAAAATAGACGACTAAATGAGGATTTGTGAATTACCGAAATTTGTTTTCTCCAAATGTTTGACGAGTGGTGGTCGGTACCAATGTTGTGATGCTCTATGACCTCGGGTCCGGCCTTCTTCTTAATCCCGAGCACCACCAAGCCAAGAAGCGCGCAGCTTCGCCACTGAAATCACAAGGAAAACCCTAACGGGTTTGAGTTGGGAATAATCGAAATCCAAGAGAGAAAATGACATAGAGATAGAGAAATAAATGAGATATACAAGAGAGAGAGAAGTCAGAGGACCTAGAGAGAGCGCGACTATAGCCTCGTGGCCGCTGTACTTGTGGGTGCGCAAAGTCGTCGTTCGTACGGGCTCTCTGACAGCGGCAAAAATTTCAGCGGAAGAGCGGGTGGGTGAGAGTTTGATCGGCTCCATTTTCTTCTCCAGGAGAAACAAAAGAGAGAGGGTGAATGGGGGTGGGGTTCTGGGGTCAGCGAGAGTGAGGAGCGGGGGCGCGGTGAGAGAAAAGGGGAGGGGGTTTAGAGATGGCTCACCGACAGAGAGAAGGGAAGGGATGGGAGAGAATAAAAGATGGGAGCTGCTTTGAGATTCGTGCAGCAAAGGATTGAACGTTCGAGATTATTCCCAAATCAAAAGAAGTTTATATTTAATGATATCCTATGAATCAATTATATCTAATCGAAGGATTTGATAAAACTTGCGTTTAAAAATTGATACGAACTTTTCAATTGTTCCTTGATTAATCTTATAATTTCGTTGTTATTAAAATGATTATTAATTTACGATTGTTATTAATGTTTGTATTCTTAATTAGATTAACAACATATTTAAATATTGAATATACAAATTAATAATTGATTGAATATACAAATTAATATAATCTAATTTGTAACATTTTGCGAATTACACGTTAGATTAACAACATATCTAAATATAGTTTAATTATTTTGTTTAATTAAGTATATTCAAATTTGTCTAGTTTTAAATTTAAATCTAAGACTTGTAAAAATACAAATTTATTAAATAAGAAATTTTAAAATAGCTACATCATCAATTTGATTATTTAATCTTCACTCTAGTTAATTAATTAACTAAAGTTTTAATTAGTTGTAAATTTTGATTATTAGTCTAATTAATTAGATTAAAATTTACGGGTTATAACAACAACGGTCGAAGAAGCGGATCCCGTCTTGGAGCGAGATGGAGATTAAATTCTAGGATTAAGTACAAATGTAAAATTAATTGATCTCCATTTTTTTATATTTATATATTATTTTCTATATAGATTAGAGTAAAATGTTATGAATAGTGTAAAATTGATCCTCATACGTAACTTGAAAATTTATATGATTGATCTTTATTCACATTTTACCTCCATAGTTTGAAAGTCTAGCTCTGTCTAGGGGTGTTCAAACAGTCGGTTCGATCGGTAGACCAAATCAACCGAGTTAAAATGACCAACCGAATAAGAACCAAACCATGTAAACCGAATTAAATTTCAGTTTGATCGGTAGAACCAAATAAGAGAGATTAAATTTCAAAAATTCAAAATTCAATACATAAACCAATATATTTAAATTTGGGGGAATCGGTTATATACCCATCAAAAGTTTTGAATTTGGATATTTGCCCATATACTATTCAAAATTTACCTCAAATTTGAATAGGATATGGGCAAATATCCAAATTCAAAACTTTTGATGGGTATATAACCGATTCTCTCTTTAAATTTCATAGAAATCAATATTCAGATAACATTACACACATTATTCAATTCCACACAATTTATGTAGAGGTTCTACAATATCCAAATCAAAATGGAAGATATGAAGCAATGGTTGAACCAAACGAAATATAAACCATACTTGAATCATTATAATATGGTTGGTTCGGTTTAATTGGTTTTGAAAAGTCAAAACCGAACCAACCCATTTAAATCGAAATAATTTCAAAATTCAACCGAACCGATCTATTCAAACCAAAAAAATTTAGTTCAGTTGAAACCAAATAAACCACACCCTAGCTCTATCACTGCTTTTACGTGTGAAATTATTCGGATTCCTTTCGTTACTGGCAAGCAAGCAAATCATTGGATTTATTCTTAAAGATATAATCCACTACAAGCAGCTTTCAATCATACGGTTCAGATCTCACTTTACACTCCATTTAAAATTCGTACCTCATTGGATTTTAATTCCCTTTCCTATTACATAAAAATAATGAAGTAACAAGAAAAAATAATAAATATTTCGGTTTGAGAATTAGTCACCGTTTAACTTGTAGTACTATGCATTAACCCAGAGACTTCCACCCATTGATATTGGATTCAGTGTATTGCTTTAAGACAAGATGATAAAGTATGTATGCTGGATGCATCTCCTCTGGTCCATTCATAGTGCTCTTCTTTTTCACAAAGTGTTTGAAGGTTTCTCTCTGTTAGAACATCTGGTACTATAGTTCGAGTAATAATTTAAAAATTACTATTAATGCTTGTCTCCATAGTACCTGGTCTATTTGAACTCTCCCCCGTCTCCATAGTATCTTGTGAACATTCCTGTCTAGGTTTGACCATACTACATTTGAATATAGCAGGTTACTACATTTAAAGTCAATTTCATAGTTTCAAATTATTTAGAAATTTTTGAGTCCAATCATGTACACAAGTATACAAGAAATGGGTTCTAAAACCCTAAAGCCTAATTTATAAAACCTAAACCCTAATTATAAACCCTAAATCCTAAATATAATTTTGGATAGTTTCTAAAACCATAAACCCTAAATTCTAATTTTGGACCCTAAACCCTAATTTGTAAACCCTAACCCCTAATTTATAAACCCTAAATCATAAACTATAATTTTTGATAATTTCTAAAACCATAAACCCTAATTTATAAATCCTAAATCCTAATTTATAAACCCTAATTTATAAACCTCTAATTTTGGACAATTTTGGATCCTAAATTCTAATTTATAAGCCCTAATTTTGTCAACCCTAAATCTTAATTTATAAATCCTAATTTTGTCAACAACCCGCACA
Organism: Carex parvula; assembly: GCA_025461045.1. Classification (NCBI taxonomy): domain Eukaryota; kingdom Viridiplantae; phylum Streptophyta; class Magnoliopsida; order Poales; family Cyperaceae; genus Carex; species Carex parvula. The sequence continues at coordinate 398,911 of JAJGRW010001341.1, forward strand.
CGATAATTAATAATTCAATTTCTACCAATCGTTCCAATGCCAATACAAGACACAAAATATAAATCAAATAAGTTATTTAGAGACTTACTCGGAAATAATCGGATTGTGGCCGAGATGAAAAATAGGGGGGCCGAGAGAGGGGGTGACCGAGAAGGGGAGGCCAAGAGGGAGAGAGGGAGAGGGTGGTCGAGAGGGGGGTCGGTTCTATGGGGTGAGGGCGAGAGAGGGAGAGAGAGAGAGAGAGAGGGTGGCGGTGGGGAGGGGGTCGGCTATGTGGGGTGAGGGCGGAGAGGAGAGGCCGGTGGGATCGGGCGGGGCGGGTCGGCGGGCAGCGCAAGAAAGAGAGAGAGCAAGACAGAGAGAGAGATGAAGTGGAGGGCGAGTCGGGCGGGGCGGGTCCAGTCGGGTCCCCTTTTAAGAAAAGAAGAATAAAATAAGCTGACCGCTCCACTGGGGGACGGTCTGATATGAATAGTGGACCGCCCCACAATAGAACGGTCAGGATATTTTTAATAAAAATTTGAAATTGAGAACAGATTGAGTATTTTGTTTTTTTGTATTAATAAAAAAAACGACATCTCATGTCCCTGAATTCCGCAAATTTACATCCCTGAGATATCTCAAACTTTGAGTTGATACGTGGAAAATCTGAATGGTTCAAATCTTTTCTGCACGATTCCCAAAGCACAATAATAATGGTCCCTTTGTTTCGAATAGGCCCAGCTTTAGATAAACTAGAATACAGGCTCGAATTCTCCACTCCCCTTGACTGAATATTAATTGGTTTGTGTTAAATGCTATTGTCCCTTTCCTTAAAAAAAAAAGAAAAAAATTTCTAGTGTGCCCTCTCCTCTTGAGAGCATAAACTCACTGAGGTATTACATCATATAGAATGAGATCTGAACTGTTCATTATTATTTAACACGAATCTTAAAAGGGATCATGTACATCTAATGCAACCCAAAATACGTGGCGGATGCCCATTGGTTGGTAAGCCTGGATGAAATTACCCCTGGCAATCAAAATGATTTCCCAATAATATAATAAATACTGTTAATTATGATTTTTTTTTATATAATTTAGAGTAAAATGTTACAGATACTATAAAATTGATCTAATACGGAACACGAAAATGTTATATGATTGACTTCTATTCAAATTTAATTCCTATAACTTGAAAATTTGACTCTGCTCCTGTATATCCTGTATTACAAAGTTATGGATTAGGATACAAGAAAGAAAGGTCATTCGAAATTTTATCGAAAGTAACAAATGACCAATGATTAGAACAGTGAATAAAGAAGGATTATTTTGAAATTTTATGGAAAGTGACAGATGAAAATGATTAGAACACAGTGAATAGTGCTGGCATTAAAATAAATAAACAACGTTGAAAAACCTTAATGTGTCATCATTATATATGTCCGTGTGTCTATGTGACTACATGATGTAACGTAATCGGAATGATTTGCAAGACATGATGTGTTATTATCGACTGAATATGTTGAGAAGTTTAAATCGACTGTTTGAATTTTAAAAATAAAGATGAGGAGGATTCAAATGCCTTCATTTTTTGTGCCTCCACTATGCCTCTATTTTTAAAACTTTAATAACTCAAATTTTAAAACTTAAATTTCAAAATAAAACCGTTGGATATGATCTACATCATTTTATCAATGTGCTCATAAAAAATTATCACATTTTGATTTTGTTTTTATGTGAATTAATAAGTTGAAAAATCAACGTCTAGAAATTATCCATATTAGTACGTTTTTTACAAGCTCTTGATGACAACTAAAACAAAATTGAAATGTCATAATTTTTTACACGTGTATAGATAAAATGATGTAGATCATATCCAACGGTTTTATTTTGACTTTTAAGTTTTAAATTTTGAGTTATTAAAGTTTTTAAAAATGGAGGCATGGTGGAGGCATGAAAAATGGAGGCATTTGAACCCTCCTCAATAAAGATATAAGCAGGAACTAAAATATTCTTTTTACTTCTCAAAACATAATAGCTCATCTCTCTTATTCGGAAATTATTCGGTCTCACAAGGAAACAAAAAAAAAAGAACAAATAAAAAATGCATTTTTTCGCGTTTTATTCGCGAATAATTCGTAATTCACGTTTTACTCACGAATAATTCGGTCAGCCGAATAATTCGCAGTTCGGTTCAGAAACACCAAAAAAATATTTTATTCACGGATACATACGAATTATGTTACTATAATATTCGTTACTACTGTAAGCCATCCAATACAAAATGGAAAGATTTTAATCATATATAGATACTTTTACTGAATAATTAAGATATCTGAGCAACTTGATCTGATTAGATTATTCAAATCAAATAATGACAGCTTGATGCCTTCATGAATTTGAGAATATATATGGACAATAAATGCGTACTCTCCATGATTAGGAGCAGGAGTGAAAACGGTATAGATAATATCTGATCAATATTCGATATGTATTTGAAAAATTAGATTTGGATATTTGATATCTGAATATTCGTGTGGATATGAATACTGATATAGTTTTATGTTTCAATTATCTGTGTTCGAATAGCAGATATTTCCATATAGTTTAATATATATTATGAAAAATTATGTATTTACTATTATGATTAGATAAATATTATAAATTTTAGTATTTTTAATTATATTTTTATATATTTTTTTAATAAATATCCGACCCGATTCATCCATCACTACTACAAAAACTGGCTTTGTACACTGCACATTGTACACGGATTTGGCAATTATATTAAAAACAGTGTACCAAACATGAGTCCAAAAGATCTGCACGATTTCTACACGGATAATTAGTTAATAATCAGTGTAGAATTATTAGAGAGAGCTACACGGTTTATTAGAAACCACAAATCCGTGTGTAAAGAAGTGGGTGTGCAAATAATTGAGAGAGCTACACGGTTTATAACTAATTATCCGTGTAGGAACATTATACACGGCTTTTTGATAATATAGCCGTGTAGAATTCTTGTCATTGTACACGGCTTTATAACTAAAAAGCCGTGTAGAAATAGGTGGAGAGCTACACGGATATATAACTAAATAGCCGTGTATAATAGTGTAGGGTTTTATTATCTTCCCTTCCAGAGCGCCGTTTTGATCAAGTTTTTAGTTCATACATCTCGAACTGAGCTTTTTATTTCTGCGAATTGATCGAGGCCAGCAGCTGAGATCTGAGATCTTTGAATTAAGTTTGTATTTTCTCCTCTCCATCTTTCTAAGGTTAGTAATATGTATTTAAATCATTTTCTTTCTCTAATTTTCTGTTATTTAGGCTTATTTAATTAGGTCATTTCATGCATTATTCTTGAATTCTTAATTTTAGATGTAATTAATTAGTGTACGTATTGTGGTCCAATAACCGACCTTTAGATGCTTTTAGGTCCATGCCCGTTCAAAATTAATCCAATAGGGATTAATTTTGGATAGTCCCCATTTTGGGACCGCTCTTTGAATATTATGTCTCATTTAGGATGTGAACACATATTAGCGGGATTTAATTAGTATTTGAGGAAAGTTCGACAGTATTTTCCCTTATTGCTCCTACGAGTATGTGGTTCGTACGCATACTTGGGGAGTTAAGGGGAAATGCTGCCGAATTTTTCTCAAATACTAATTAAATCTCGCTAATATGTGTTCACATATGAGACATAATATTCAAAGAGTGGGTTAGGATTGTAAACCGGCCCTTTGTAAGCCCAAAATTTTGTACACGAAGGAGAATGTTGACCATGCATGATTAATTGATCAAATCATTTTTTTAATTTAATTTACAGATGGATCGAAGCTGGATGTATGAAATGCGACGTGACAGTGAAGAATATTTGGTTCGCGTTGATGAGTTTATAAAATTTGCTGAGAGTTATAGAGTGAATAAAAAAGAAGAAGACATTTTATGTTCTTGTAAAGATTGTAAAAATTTATTAAGATTTTTGGACATCGAAGAAATTAGAGCTCATTTGATTTGTCGGGGATTTAAGAAGAGATATACATGTTGGTTCATGCATGGTGAGAAATTTGGGGAAAGTAGTAGTGCCAAAAAGGATTGTAATCGTGAATTGAATGATGAGAATGTTGGAATTTCTGATAATTTTGAACTTGATTGGAACGAGGATTATGAGAGTGCCGAATATTCTGATATTAACGTCGAACCCGAAAATGACGATGATGAGATGGAGAGGAATTTTGATGAAAATGTAGAACACGAGTTTACTGAAAATTTGGAGGATATGTTACGTGATGTGGAAGATGAAATTAGTGATAAAAATTATGATAAATTTCAAAATTTGTCTAATGAATCTAAGAAGCCGTTGTATCCCGGGTGTACCAAATTTACAAAACTGTCAGCTGTGTTGAAATTATTAAACTTAAAAGCAGACAATGGTTGGAGCGATAAGAGTTTCACGTCCTTATTACAGATTTTAGGAGAAATGCTCCCAGATAACAACGAGTTACCCGGTACAACATATCAGGCAAAGAAGTTGATATGTCCAATGGGGTTGAAGATCGAAAGAATACATGCATGTCCGAATGACTGTGTATTGTATCGTAACGAGTACGAGGCCATGCATGTCTGTCCTAAATGCGGTGTTTCACGATATAAACGTCGTAAGGACCAGGACACTGATGATTGTAACGAGGACACAAGTGGCCGACCTCCGGCTAAGGTGTTGTGGTATTTGCCGATAATACCGAGATTCAAACGGTTGTTTGCGAATCCCAAAGATGCAAAATTATTGCGCTGGCACGAAGAAGAGCGCAAAAATGACGGTAAACTAAGGCACCCGGCTGATTCTCCTCAATGGAGAAACATTGACAGACATTTCAAAGAATTTGGTTCTGAACCGCGGAACCTTAGGATTGTGGTGAGCTCAGATGGAATGAGTCCGTTTGGAAGTATGAGCAGTCGGCACAGTACTTGGCCAGTTCTTTTATGCATCTACAATCTTCCTCCTTGGTTGTGCATGAAACGCAGATATATAATGATGTCATTACTAATCCAAGGACCCAGACAACCCGGAAATGACATAGATGTATATCTCGCACCATTAATCGAGGACCTCCAAAAATTGTGGCGTGATGGCGTCCCGGTGTGGGATGCGTATATGAAAGAGACCTTTACCTTGCGGGCCATGGTATTTTGCACCGTAAATGATTTCCCCGCGTACGGGAATTTGTCGGGTTACACTTGTAAAGGAGCAAAAGCGTGCCCGATCTGTGAAGATGACACGCAGGTGCTGAGGTTGAAAAATTGTCAAAAGAATGTATTCATGGGGCATCGTAGGTTTCTTCCTATTAATCACCCATATCGTAAGAAGAAGATGGCATTCAACGGGAAAATTGAGCTTGGAGTGGCTCGTCATCCATTAGACGGGGAGAGTGTCTTCGAACGGGTAAAAAACATTGATGTTGTTTTTGGAAAATGCGCCAAAGCACTACCGAAGAATATTTGGAAAAAAAGGTCCATATTTTGGGAGCTACCGTACTGGAAATATTTAGAAGTGAGGCATTGCCTAGATGTCATGCATGTCGAAAAAAATGTCTGTGACAGTTTAATTGGTTTATTATTGAACATTCCGGGGAAGACGAAATATGGTATTAAAGTGAGAAAAGACATGGTAGAGATGGGGAATACGACCCGAGCTCGCACCGCAGGAGAAAGGGAAGCGCACATACCTACCCCCCGCACTGTGCACAATGTCAAAGAAAGAGAAAACAAGCTTCTGTGAATGCCTCAATGGTATAAAAGTCCCATCAGGATATTCTTCGAATATTAAGAAGTTGGTGTCGATGAAGGACTTGAAACTGGTCGGTCTGAAATCTCACGACTGTCATGTTTTACTGACACATATAATTCCGGTTGCAATTCGGGGAATTTTACCAAAGCACGTTCGTCAAACCATTACGAAGCTTTGTTCTTTCTTCAATGCAATAAATTCCAAAGTGATAGACCCTCTAAAATTGGACTCTTTGCAAAAGGAGGTCGTCGTTACTCTTTGCCAACTTGAGATGTATTTTCCGCCATCTTTTTTCGATGTCATGGTTCACCTTGTTGTTCATCTTGTGAGAGAAATTAAGATTTGTGGTCCCGTGTTCCTTCAACAAAAGGCACATTTTATTGTACTACAACACATGACAGATGTTGCTCCCTATATAGATGAGCACATGACAATCCTTCAACAACAAAACTACACGAGGAGTCAGAAGTGGCTTACTAACGAGCATAATCGTTCTTTTATAGGATGGCTGAAAGAAAGAGTGCAGTCACACCCCGTACCTGAAATTGTTAAACTACTTGGCGCAGGACCCCAAATTGTTGTTAGAACATTCCAAGGATACGAGATTAACGGATATACATTTTATACTAAATCCCAGAGTGATAAGAGCACGATGCAAAACAGTGGGGTGACGTTGGTGGCGACCTCTCAAGAATTCAGTAGATCCGGAGATGGCCGGGCTGTAATAGCATCAAAGTCATATTATGGCGTTATTCAAGAAATTTGGGAGCTCATTTACAGTCCTCGCCTGAGCATTCCCGTGTTTCGGTGTCAATGGGTCGAAGACCGAGGTGTTAAAGTTGATAACGACGGGTTCACACTCGTTGATTTAAACAGGGTTGGGCACGTTGACGATCCGTTTATACTCGCCAAGCAAGCCACCCAAGTCTTTTATGTACAAGACCCGAGTGATGATAGGTTGAGCGTCGTCCTATCCGGAAAAAGAAGGATTGTCGGGGTAGAAAATGTCGTCGATGAAGAAGAGTACGACCAGTTCGACGAAGTACCTCCATTTTGTACCGATGTGCAAACTGAGGTAGCAACACTTGAAGGGGTAGACGAAGCTGACTACATGCGGTCCGACCACAATGAAGGATTATGGGCCGAGGGTACCGTTCAAATAGTGGAAAAAAGGAGAAAAAGGAAAAAAAAAAAGCATAATGTGTAATATTTATTTTGTTTAAGACCGTGTAGCTTGTAATATTGCAACTTTAGCTTGTAATATATCAAATAAAAAAGGAAAAAAAGAGGGAAAAAAAGAAAAAAGCATAATGCGAGTAATAGTATTATCAAATATTATCAAATATTATCAAATATTAGTTTAATGCTTATAATGAAGGATTATGTTTAATGCTTATAATATTTAAAAAATATTAGTATTAGTTTTTGAAAATATTAGTTAAAACATTTAATAATAAAATAAAATAAATATTAGTTAAAATATTAGTTTTCACTAAATATTAGTTAAAATATTTAAGGAAGGATTATGTTTAATGAAAATATTATGTTCAACTTTATCAAACATTTAATACTAGTTAAAATAAATATTAGTTAAAATAAATATTAGTTAAAATATTAGTTTTCACTAAATATTAGTTAAAATATTTAATATTAGTTAAAATATTTAAGGAAGGATTATGTTTAATGAAAATATTATGTTCAACTTTATCAAACATTTAATATTAGTTAAAATAAATATTAGTTAAAATAAATATTAGTTAAAATATTAGTTTTCACTAAATATTAGTTAAAATATTTAATATTAGTTAAAATATTTAAGGAAGGATTATGTTTAATGAAAATATTATGTTTAAAATATTATGTTCAACTTTATCAAACATTTAATATTAGTTAAAATAAATATTAGTTAATATTAGTTAAAATAAATATTAGTTAAAATTGTCAAACTTCGGTATATGAAGTATTGCGGCCCGCAACCATTCAGAGAACTTTACTGAACCTGGGACCCACCTGTCGGACCAATTTATACATGGACATTTAGCTAATAGTCCGTGTAGAAAGGGTAGAGAGGTACACGGCCTTTTAGCTAATAGTCCGTGTAGAAAGGGTAGAGAGCTACACGGCCTTTTAGCTATATGTCCGTGTAGAAAGGGTATTGCACACGGCCTTTAGAGTAAAGTCCGTGTATAAAGATATTTGTACACGGTCTTTTAAGTTAAAAGTCCGTGTATAATGAGAAAAACACTATTATTCGAAATCCTTCTCTTCCAAAATTTTCACAAGTCCGAAAAGAGAATACACATCAGTTTCAAAAACCCTCACAGAGAAGATTTTGCTGAGCCTTCTCCGAGCTCTTCACCGCCTTCCCGCCTCGCCGCCTCGCCGCCTCGGTCTCTCTCCACCTCGGTCTCTCTCTCTCTAACCAGTGGTCTCTCTCACCCGTGGTTAGCTCTCTCTCTCTCGTTATTTTTCTTATTGGGTTTGAACCCGTTAGACATGGTTGGTATTTGTAGTCGGCCACTTCTTCAGAGATGATTCTTACTGGTTTCTCCTATAGGAAATTGTTGCTACTTATTTACATGGAGTTATTAGCTAGCTATAGTAGTTTATTTTTTTTTTATGTTTCTATGTGTTGGAATTATAAAATTTGTTATGTAATGTTAGTTGATTAATGATGAAGGGAGAAATATCATATAGATATCTAAATTTTACTCCTCCCTTTCTTATAAGAATATCTACTGGTAATAGTAATTGATCAATTTGTTTTAAATAACTCATCTTTCGTGGAGGGATCAATTAAAGAGGTTAATTAGCAAGGAGTTGGTTGATTAAATAACTCATCTACTGGTAATAGTAATTGATCAATTTGTTTCTATGTAGGTTAATTCAAATAATCTAGGATATATGTCAACAAGTGATTGATTAATCTCTTGATGAATATAGGTTATATGTCAAAAGTTGGTTGATTAATCTAGGTTATATGTCAAATGATTTGATCTTTAATTTCATGCAGCACCATGTCGAATGAAAATGAGTACGAGGATATGATGGAAGAAGAGGAGCAGCAAGCTACTGCCTCGTCAGAAAGAAGGAGAAGAGGGCCTACAATGTGCACGAGCCATTCTGAGCAGACCCAACCCAAAATCTGGTTCACAGAGGACGGGCGTGCGCAGGGACCAGAACGGCTGAAATACTCAAATTGGTGTACGAGCTTCGTGAAACAAAATGCGAGTATCCTTGTTGAGAGATGGGATCATTTCGAGAAAGAGGTGAAGGACGAGTGGTGGAACACGGTGAAGGTAAAGTGCCTAACAACTCTTCTCTTGAATTTTCACTTATGTATGATCTATATTTAAATACACTAAATTTTTGTGTCAATCAGGCTCAATGGAACATCCAGAGTGATGTTCCAAAGAATAAGACGTTGAAGATTATGAACAATGGATGGAAGCAATACAAGAGCACGTTGAAGACGGAGTTCATGGAGAAAGGGAGAAATCCGGTCGGCTACTACAAATGGCTAAAACAAGAGGACTGGGATGCGTATCAAGTTTTGAAGTCTACTGAAGAGTTCCAGGTATCTAACTCGTGCCAAATTTATGCTTATTCTTTCTCGATTTGTACTTATCTTTCTAAAACTAACTGATCGTTATTGTCTTGTTTCCGTGAAGGCAAAGAGTGATAAAGGCAGGAGGACCGTTGCCTTTAACAAGTATCCACACCATCTAGGGTCAGGTGGTTACGAGGGTAAGTCGGCAGAATGGAGGAAAGTCCTGGATGCGAACAAGGATTCTGACTCACCCGTGGTTAGGATCCAAAATCCTAGGGGCAAAGATTGGGTCATGGGTAGAGCCGAGGTAACCGCTGACGGGAGGATAGTACTCCCAACGGAGTTGCAAAGCGTGGCTCAAAGAATGGTAAGAGTCATTTATAACTCCGAAAGTACGTCAATTGTTCTTTTGCTTTAACTAATTCTTCTACTTGAACAGTTGGAAGTGGAGGAGGAGGTCAACTCGGGTGCCCGGAGTGTCGATCGACAAAATGATTCCTTGTCCGCGGCGCTCGAGAATCCAGAACACCCGGGTCGAGTAAGGGGTGTAGGGGTCTACAGGGGCTGGAAGGAGGTGTTCCGAGTGGAGGGAGAGAAACCTCGAAGAAAATCTCGTGCCAAGGTAAACAAAGACGAGATAGTTGCGCAGATACGCGCGGAGGTGAGCAAAGAGTACGACGCAAGGTTTGCTGAGATGGAAGCAATGTTGACACAAATTAGGTCAGCAACTACGCAGCCATCCGAGCAACCACCTCCCATTTCGCCGGGAATTCGGCGAAGTAGTCAAGCATCCGGCACGTGGGGCGCGAACGACGATTTGGATAATCTCAAGGTAATCAATACTTCTTCATAATCTAAAGGTATTTAAAACCTGTTTGCAACCTTGTTGGACAATATCGCATCACTAGAATAAACAACTTTTCTATAAATTTGCAGGACCCCAGAGCATGCGACCTCGTCCTGCGGAACGGCAGTGTTTCTATGATCGTTGCTAAGGGCGTTGTACATCCACTCGCCAAAAGTGTACACAATACTCAGCTAAGACCCGACCATGCATGCGTGCAGGTTGAGTTAGTCGTGGATGGATGGCAGCGCGTACCCCTTCCTGTCCCTACCGACGACGCGGTTGTGCTTGATGACGCACGGATGTCATTTGTCCAATGGCCCAAGAGTCAGATTGTTTTGGATCAGGTAATTCATAAAAAATTCATTTATTTTTTACATTCAACTCATTCTTTTTGAAATACTAGAATAATACATCTATAACTTGATACAGACACGAGGAGATGATGTTACCGGTACGGCTCTCTCACCGGTACGTCAGGAGGTGGCTTGCGACATCGCGCCTGACGCGCCACAATCACCGCCCCGTCCTATGGTCACAGAAGAAGAATACAGCCGTTTGCCCAATGATTTGCGCCTTCTCCACGACTACTTGATGACGGCGCCCGACGGCATGGAGGCTATCATCATCCCTGTCCCACCTGGGATGTTTCTACACGAAGGCAGGCAGCTCCTGCTGTCGTTCAGAGACTTCAAGGACCTCTTCCACCACTCGTCATCCGACAAATGGCTCGATGTTTCACACATCACCATTTTCCTCATGTTAGTGATATTAAAATATTTTCATTATTGTATAGAACTCAAATATATATTCTAATTACAATATGATGAGTTTTCAGGAAGCTAGTCCGAAACTGTGATGAGATGGTTGAAAGGAAGAACTTGTGCGTGTTTCTGGACCCCGAGAAAGTGAGTTCTACGGCAGCGACATATTATCCGGATATGGCTATCGAGTACATGTGTTCTGCGATGCATCGTGCTAAGGCGGAGGAGAAGAAATTCATTCTCATGCCATACCACGAGGGGTTAGTTCTAATCTTAACTTATTTGTTGTTTATATTTTAATTAAAGAATTGTATAAAGGAATTAAAAGTTAAACATAAAAAAATGAAATCACACCATCAATCATAGCAAATACTCATGTGACTTTTATATGCTAAAGTACTATAATTCTTCTCCTCGATCCAACAGCAAACATTGGTGCACGATTCTCATTGTGCCGTACTTAAGTGTGGGCATAATTATTGATTCTTGTAAGCCAGTAGGAAGGACCGCGGCTGCCGCCAAGTGCAAAGTTATCTTGCCTTTTGTGAATAAGTAAGCAATAATAATTCTATAGGTTTGCATTTCTTTCAATCATATCAAATTATAAAATTGCTAATTACATTCACTCACTTTTGTAAGGGCTTTTGTGAAATATATTAAAGAGGGAGGATCAGATAGCACGGGCACGCGCAAGAAAAGCAAGTTGAATTGGAAGTACATGGTGGTGAGCACACTTTATGAGTTAGAAATTTCATATCTTGTTAAAAAAATTATTGTCATTCTAACAAATGCCGCTAAATGTAAATTTCAGAGCCCGCAACAGAAGGAGGGTTGGGAATGCGCTTATTACACGATGATATTCATGTTTGACTTTGTCGAAAGAATACAATTCGAATTCCCAAAAGCGGTATGTACTTCATATGAATTTCCTATATAATAAGCAATTGATATCTACCTTTTCTGAAATACTAACTATTATAAAATTATAATTTTGTAGAATGTGACAAAGCAAGATCATTACTCTTCGGATCAGATCGACGATGTGCGGTGCATGTGGGCAAGGTGGTTTGCCATGGAATTTTGTAATCCTCGATATGGATTTGCATAATTTTGTATAATTTGGTGTATATGAATATTGTATAATTTATTGCATATGGATTTCTGGCTAATCTGAAAAATATGAATTTCTTGCTAATATGGATTTATTGCTAATCTGGAAAATATGGATTTTGAAATCTGGAAAATCTGGAATATATAGTTCTGTAACAAAAATGGCTAGCAAAACTGGAGGCTAGCCGAAAAACAAAAAATACAAAAAAAAAAAAAATGTACTTTCTACACGGATATTTAACTAAAGTCCGTGTAGAAAAAGGATAGCTACACGGTCATTTAGTTAAATGTCCGTGTAGAAAGAGGAGAGCTACACGGACATTTAACTAAATGTCCGTGTAGAAAGAGTCATGCTACACGGTTTTTTAGTTCAAAGGCCGTGTACAAAAAGAATCGTACACGGTTTTTTAGATAATATCCGTGTAGCTCGGTAAATGGAGCGCGACACATTCTGGTCTTTGTACACGGCTGTTTGTGAAGTTATACGTGTAGAATCTTTAAAATTGCACACGGCCAAAAGTCCGTGTGTAGTTATTGAACTAATCGTACACCCTCGATTTAAACACGGTAGGAAATCCGTGTAGCTCTTCCTTTATTGTCCGTGTATAATCTCTTTTTTTGTAGTAGTGCATATCCGTCTAATATCCGATCAGTATCTATATTTGAAAAATTAGAAAATATATGGATATGATTTTACCAGTATCCGCTCCGCATTTGCTCCGTTTTCACCCCTAAATTTATTTAGGAGGCTCCAAAGAAAATACAGTATAGTATATTTGGAATTCACGGAGAAATCATGTCTTCAATTTGGCTAAAATATTTAATAGTTCAATGAAATTGGGGGTTATACATGGATTGGTGTTTCAAGGTGGTGGTAGTCTGACTGTTTGAACTTTCAAAACAGAGAGAAAGCACAATAAGACATGAAAGATATGATGTATTTGAACCATCATCTTATATTAAATGGATACAAATTATATCAAGAGCTAACAAAATCAATGAACTTAATTTTGTTGATTTAACCCCTTCATTTGATGGCTATCGATATAATGTCAAAATTTTCATGATTTTTTGTATGGATGAAATTGAGATGATATAAAATATATTTAACGATTTAAATTTATTAATTTAAATATGATTAAAAAAGATTGGCACAGTTTGACAGAATTGATCGTTGATCTTCTAATTGGGAAAATTTCTTTCTTTTTCTCTTTGAAGGGTACAATTTTGAGTTTTTTGAAGAGTATACATGAAATTGCCTCTTTTTTATCTTTTTTTTTTTTGGTAAGTAGATCAGACACACGGTAAGCCATATGTATGTTACTCGAGTCTGCCGCATAAAACCACGGACAGGAATTGAAAGGCTACAAATCTCGGCTGTAGGGATCAAAAGTCTCCTGGTAGGTCCATCAACTTTATTTTTCTCATTGAGCATGTGCTAAATTTATCAGAATCGGATACTTGGTCAGATAATATATAATAGTCAATTTTTTTCTTGTGGGACCCATTGTGTCACCCAATTAACGCAAATCGAGTGGGACCCACGTTGCAGTAGCCACAACAGCTGCCTGATTACGAAACGTTTAAGCCCCATTCATGGCATGTAAATGTAGGCATGCCACCGAAAATCTACTGTTTCAGTTTGATTGTTTTATGATTATATATAAGAGAGATTCATTTGTATCGAAAGCAATTCAAGAGAGGTGAGATAAGAGAAGCAGAGTAATGGAGACAACAGAACTGAAGGAGAGGCCAAGAGACTTGGGGGGCTCTATGAAGACGCCAAACGTGCAAGCACTCGCAGCTGATGAGAAGAAATTGACGGTTGAGATCATGGAGAGGTACATCCGGCCAGAGATGAACAGTGACGATGTGTTTTCAGGTGACAGCTCTAAAGAGATACCAGTAATAGATATGAGTCGACTGTTGGATGAGATGTCCAGAGAAGAAGAGGCCTCCAAGCTCAAACATGCTTGTGAAGAATGGGGTTTCTTTCAGGTCAACATACTCAAACTCTTTTATAATTTTTTTCATTTTTAAAGACGCCAGTCGTTCATGCAAAAATTTTAGTTTCTTCAAGAGGGTAACAAGAGAATTTTTAGTTTCTTCAAGAGAATTTTTCGAAAAATAAAATCATTTGTCCACGTAGACATTATTTGTGCACCCCTCATACGTACCAAAAATAGTGCACATATATTGTCTGCGTGCTTGGTAACTTCAATTTTTTTCCAAAGCGATGTTAACTCCATCATTTTAATAGTTTTTAGGGGAATTTCATGTATACCCTTGAAAAACTTCAAAATTACATATTCCCCTTCTGAACTTTGAAGAAACTAAAATTTTTGCAATTTCTTCCCCTAAAAATTACGTATTTCCCCCTCTAAACTTCAAAAACTCACAAATTTATCCAATTTATTTCTAGGCAAATTCTTCTATGGATGTAAGGACCTATTTGTAAAATGAGCATATTTTCATTTTCAAAGTTCAAACAGTCGATCCGACCGTTCAACATTTTCTCCATATTACAATGTACTTGGAGGTCAAATTTTACATTTTTTTGAATTTTTTTACTATTTATTAAGATGGGTACAAAATTCAATGGTCTGAATTTGACTAGTTTTGTAAAGTACTTAATAAATAGTAAAAAAATTCAGAAAAATGTAAAATTTGACCTCCAAGTACATTCTAATATGGAGATAATGGTGAACGGTCGGATCGACTGTTTGAACTTTGAAAATGAAAATATGTTCATTTTACAAATAGGTCCTTACATCCATAGAAGCATCCCTCTTATTTCTATATTAAAACTCATTCTAATCTATAAAATACCTATTTTACCCTTTATTAAAAGCATAAAAAACTCATCGGACCCAAATTTGAATTTGAAGGGTTCATCTACCATCTGAACTGCTTTAAGATCTGTGTCCAAGATCAGCAAGAATCTTAAAGCAACACACACGGATATTGAAGCGACGTACACAAATCTTAATGCGATTTGTGGGGGTCAAAATTGCTTTAATATCCGTGCACGCTAGGTCAGCACGAATCTTGAAGCGAACACGCACAGATATTGAAGCGATGCGCACATATATTAATGCAATGTATGCGAATCGGACGGTAGGGGAACCCTTCAGATTCAAATTTGAGTGTCATGGGCATTTTATGTTTTAATAAAGATTAAAATGGATATTTTATAAATTTAGAACGAGTTTTAATATAAAAGACAATAAAATGGATAAATTTGTGAGTTTTTGAAGTTTGGAGGGGGAAATATGTAATTTTAAAATTTAGAGGGGGAAATGTGTAATTATGAAGTTTTTGAGGGGTATATGTGAAATTCCCCCCATTTTTAAATGTTACATAAAAAATCGAAGAACTAAATAATACACACGGATCAAATATTATCCGATTTTATATCTGGTCCGGATAATTTGGTATACATTTTTTTATTTAATATAAACCGGTTAAATGGGCTAGCTGGTCCATTCTTGAATAATAAACCGGTTTTAGGTTGCTGTCTGGGCCAGCTATATGGGCCAAGTTAATTGAGAAACTATAATTTGGAGAAAATGTTATGGTATATAAAGCATGTGTCTTCTTTACCTTTTCCTTTTGGGCCTAATACTCTCGTCTCTTGAGCTCCGGATCACCATCTTTTTTTTTCTTTTACATTACTAGTAGATCAAACTCATACTGTGATATTACGCTGGTGCATTTCTCCCAAGTACTAAATAGCCATCATTTCCCTCCCTGATTTCACTGAGTAATTAATAATTGTATTCATATCCGCTTCTTTTAAATACTAATGCCCCTTCGGATATTTTTTTTCTCTCCATATTTTGTAATAATTGTATTATATTGAATAACTATATTTAGATATTATCAGTGTAATAAATTATATTTAAACAGAATGAACATTAGTAATTTATTTTTAATTATTCAAATTATATTTGTATCCGCATTCGTATCCATATCCGTTTAATATCCAATCCGTATCCGTACAGCTATACTCGAGACTATTGGTAATTGTATCCATATCCGAAACATTATAACAGATAAGGATACAGGTTGATAACTATTTATCCGTATCCGATCGATTTACACTCCTACCCTCCGCCCATCTAGCTGGCATAAACCAGTTTCATACCTGTACAAACCTCACCATTCCAGTATAATAATCAAGCAAAAGGGTTGCAAACTTGCCACCCGGATATATTAATTAGTAGATCAGGCCAATTTTGGCTCTTGGATAAAAAGTTAAAAACAATGTTTATATAATTAATTTAGTCTGTGGCCTGTATGAATGAAACAGGTAGTGAATCATGGGGTAGCAGAGAAGGTGATAGAGGAAATGAAGGATAATATAAAGGGATTCTTTTGTCTTCCCTTGGAAGAGAGGGAAGAAGTGGCTCAGCTGCCAGGAGATTTAGAAGGCTATGGCCAAGCATTCGTTCACTCTGAGGAACAGAAGCTAGACTGGGCAGACATTCTCGTTCTTTTCACTCAGCCCCCTCATTTTCGCAATTTTAAACATTGGCCGGCTCAACCTCCCACTTTTAGGTAACACTCAAAAAGTTTAATTAGTTATATACCCATTTAAATTCTAGTTTTTGGTATTTTACTATTTTCCAATAAAAGTTCTAAAATTTGATATTTTCAATCTAAAAATATAATTTCTTATAAAAAGGATGAATTAGGCAATGAATGTAGCCATATATACTCTCCAAAATAGGATAGTTCTGGAAAATTGGGCAATAATGTACATGTGAAAATGATATTTTTGTTTTTGTTTATATTTATTTTCTGTGGAAAGGGATTCACTGGAGAGCTACTCAAGTGAGCTCCAAAAGGTAGCACATTGTATTTTAGGCTTCATGGCTACAAACTTGGGCATAAACCGGGAGAAAATATCCGAACTGCTGTTTGAATCACAAACTGTACGAATGAATTATTATCCACCGTGTGCAAATGCTCATGATAAGGTGGTGGGTCTTACGCCACACTCAGATGCCGCTGGATTGACTCTTCTGTTACAAGTAACTCCAGTTGCAGGACTGCAAATCAGAAGAAATGGCAAATGGCTTCCTGTAATGCCACTTTCCGGTGCTCTTGTTGTCAACATCGGTGATATCCTCGAGGTAATTTTAGTTGCCTATGATCGGTGATGCGCGACTCTAAAACCTATCAAATTGACTTCAAACGACATTTCCTATTGGAATTTTTTTACTATTTATTAAGATGGTTTGAAAATCGCTGTTTTTATTAAAATTCTGCACCATTGGAAAACAGCGATTTTCAAACCATCTTAATAAATAGTAAAAAAATTCCTAAAAATGTAAAATTTGGTCTCCAAGCACATTTTAATATAGATTGAACATCTAACGGTTTGGAAATGTCGTTTGAAGTCAATTTGATAGGTTTTAGAGTCGCGCTCACGGAAGGGCTTGGTGAGCTTAGGAGCACCCTAGTTCTACTCTATATATATATATATATATATATATATATATATATATAGAGAGAGTAAGGCTACGGTGCTTTGCAAAGCAAACCGGCCACGGTGCTTCGGGCCATTTTTTGGATTTTGAAAATCCAAACAACCCATCCGAACCGTTCAACATGTTCTAAATATTGAAATGTGCTTGGAGACCAAATTTTACATTTTTTGGAATTTTTTTACTATTTATTAAGCCACTTTGAAAGTGTCTGATCTGGTGGTCCAGAAAATTTTACTGTTATTTACTGTTCACCGTTGGATCAGCGATTTTCAAAGTGGCTTAATAAATAGTAAAAAAATTCCAAAAAATGTAAAATTTGGTCTCCAAGCACATTTCAATATTTAGAACATGTTGAACGGTTCGGATGGGTTGTTTGGATTTTCAAAATCCAAAAAATGGCCCGAAGCACCGTGGCCGGTTTGCTTTGTAAAGCACCGTAGCCTTACTCTATATATATATATATATATATATATATATTGGTTATTGAAATCTTTTTCTAAATAACCATGATTTTTTTATATAGATATTAACAAATGGAAGATACAAAAGCATAGAGCACAAGGCTGTTATAAATGCAAAAGAGGAGAGGATTTCTATAGCTGCTTTCCATAGTCCCAGTTTAGGAAAAACAG
>JAJGRW010001342.1:0-27547 GCA_025461045.1 Carex parvula
ATTATACGCTGAGCTCATCACTCTACAGTCGTCGACAAATGAACAGTATAGTCAATTTGGTACAGTATTATCAATCCAGAGACCCGGGGCCATAAGACTTACCTCACCGGGAGCAATTGAGACAGAGAATCAGTCAGAGGCTGGACCCGGTCAGCCCAACCCTTCGATTCCAGATATATCTTTGACACCTTCGCCGCAACCCACGGCATCTCTGGCCGTGCCACCGGGTCCGCATCTATGCACCGCAGTGCCACCGAGATCAACCTCTCGGCTACCTCAACCGGGTACGAATCTCGCAACCTGGAATCCACCCATTTTCTCACCCCTTCTACCCCTTCTTCTACCGCATTATTCGCGGTGTCAATTAAAGAAGTTCGTTCGTACTCTTTGGTAATCTTGTTTAACTTGAATTTCATCGGTTCTTCGCCGGAGAGCAGCTCTAATAGTACTACCCCGAATGCATATACATCTGATTGTTGCGATAATCTTCCACCTGATAGTAATTCAGGGGCCATGTAACCTCTGGTGCCTTCGATTCTTTTCCGTCCTTTAGGTGACTTGCTCTCCTCCAGCTCTCCGGATAGATCAGACGAGCCGAAATGGCAGATCTTGGCACGTAGACCTGGATCAGTGATGATCACTGCCGAGCTCTTCATCCGGTTGTGAATTGTCCCTGTTTGGCTATGGATGTATTCTAGACCGTCAGATAGATCAGCAGCTACTTGAACGCGCGACATCCAGGTGGAGAGTGGTGTGAAACTAGGGTTTTTAGGGTTTCTAAGGCAATCAGAAAGGGACGCACCAGAAACGAATTCATAGATGAGGTAGATGTGATCCCCACCACCAGCAATGGAAGCGCCAAGAAGGCGGGCCAAGGCGGTATGGTGTGATTTGCCCAAATTGGAGAGATGACCGGAGACGAACACAGTGGGGTCAGAATGGAGATGGAGAGGATGACGAAACGTGCGCTGGAATACAACAGCATCGTGATTTAGAATAGAGCAGCGCCAGGAAGTATTGGACAGACGATTCGAGTGGAAGTGGTTGGTGGCAGTGGAGAGGTCAGAGAAGGAAACAAGGGAAGGAAAGGAATCGCGAAGACAGGAGAGAGTGGCGGAGAGGGAGAGGGAGGAGGAGACAGTGCCGGAGGAGGCGGTGCTGGTTCCGGTGGCGGTGGCAGGAGGAGTAGAGGAAGTAGTGAATTGGTGGTTGTATTTGAACGACGGAGTGGAGGAGGTGGTGGGGGTGGAGGGGAGAGAGCGAGAAGCGCGAGGTTTGGGAGTAGACGCCATGGTGGCGGATCTGGATTTGCACATGTGAATGTGAGAGGAGGGATTTATAATGGGTAACCATTACATTTGAGATAAGAGGGGAAAGGTGGAAGTATGAGGTGGATTCTTTGGAAATTTAGGCAAGAGTGTGAACGGGGAAAGACTTGCCTTCCTTTGCCACTAATAGGAAAATCAAAATAGGAATAGCCTTGCACTAGCAAGCGCTAAGAAGCTGGAGCGAGGAACCGTGAGCGTGAGGAAAGGGATAATGACTGTGATGATTTATGACTTGCTGGTTGAAATGGTAATTCATTGGTTAAAGTAGATCTTTTTTTATTTTGACTATAGTCTCGTGGTACAGATTAAATATTAATTAATTAAATAGTAATTGGGATTCACGAGTGGGTTTAGGAGAAATAAATCTGAATGGAATAACAGCAACCTGTATTTATCATTTTTGTTGAGATTTATCATAATGTCTGAAAAGGAAATTATTTAGATTTACACATAAAAAAATTTGAACGGTTGAAATTGGAATAACAGGTTCCTGTTATTCATTAGAATAATAGCATATTTGTTTCGGGTTTAGGACCTTGGTTAGTGCGAAGACAGGTAGACTATTTGTTGGGCTGTCCACCGTGGTTAAATATATTGAAGGAGCAGTTTTTACTTAATACAGCGCGAGTTATATGCAAAGATGTTTTGTTTCTATTGTTTGTGCTCTGCATGAAGTAAAAACTGCTCTATCAATATATCTACCCCCGTGTGGTGTGGGAGATGAAAGTCTCTTTGTTAGTCCATTGACCACTGTTGACCCAACTTTTAAGGTGATTTTTATCTGTAAATTAATTTCTTCGAAGAACTGGTGTTATTTATCTACTAACTTCTAGTAACTTTTAGCATGAATAGCATTGTATATACTTTTTTTGTAAGGGCTCACTGATGAGCCTTTTAAAAACAAAATTTTCAGTATTATAAGAATTTATCCTGAAAGGTAACTTAAGATTGGATCATAATATAATACTGATAAAACCTTTCTCGAGTATTCTGGTGTAGCCTTCAAATGTCTCAGATTGGTTAACCAATAAGCTTGGACTTAAACTGTACCTCATAAGTACGCTATTTTATGGAAACAGTGCAATAGAATATAGGTGATAATTTGAGGCGTGGCTAATAAGAGTGAATATTCTATTTGGTAAACCTAAACTCTAAAATAAAGTCAAGCAGTCAAAATTAAAAGATTTATAAATTAATTTTAATGTATTTATTTTTTAAATATTTTTTTACCGTTTGACTCTATACAAAATTAATTTGAAAATTTTACATGTGCACGCATTACTCGTAAGTAGATGGATTTCAACTATTCGAATTCGTCATTTGAAACCAATCTGATAAATTTTAGAGTTGAGTTCACAAAAAAACTTATTGAACTTAAAAACACCCTAGTTTTACTCCCAAATGTTAATATAAAAATACACAAAAATTATTGGATCATCACTTACATCCATCTATCTTTAATCCTAGATTGTTAATATAAAAAAGACTCATTTCGGTCATTAAAAAAAAGTCATTTAAAAAGACTCATTTTAAAAACAAATCATTTTCGGTCATTAAAAAAAGTCTAACCTAAACTTAATGAAATTTAAAAAATATTTTCAGTTATCAACGCAACTAACTTAATGCCCAAAATCAAGGAAATTATTGACAATTAATAACCTGAAAATCACCATACATAAAATTATGATATGTACCATTCTTAGAAAATTTTAGATTCAAATCCAACAAATTATGCATAATCTATATATGATGTGTGCCGTGCTTATAAATTAAGGAAGCTGATATGAGTACCCGCAATTGAGTACCCGCATTGTACCCGCACCTAACTGTCATAACTGTTTTTGGGGACCGCAACCTTTCCAAAATTGTAATTTTGTTTTACAAGTATTAATAGTAACATTGTGAAGTATTTATACCTATACAAGACAAGTATTTATATCTATACAATGAACTACATATATGATATATGAATTGGAACCACAACCAAAACCAAAAAGTATTTATACCGTACCCGCACCTTTTTATAACTGTCAGACTGCATTGGGGACCACAACCAAAAAGTCACGTGGATCACACCACCAGTGCTACATTCATTGATTAAATTAATTCACATACAAAATGGAAAGTATTTATACCGAAATTATCAAGTATTCATATATAATTCATCAAGTATTCATATCTAAGATATCAAGTATTTAAAAAAAAACTGGACACAATACCTACTCATCTTTTACACGTTTTTCAAGGTGGTCTTTTTTTTTTCCGTTCAATCTAACCAATTTTTGGGACGATCTATGAGGAATTTTACAAATTTAAAACCACGAACGTGTTCTACACAATTTTCTCTTTCAAATGAGATCCATGATGACATACTTTTACACGTTTTTCAAAGTATCAAATATTCAAATATGGAAAGTATTCATACCTAAGATATCAAATATTCATATATAATTCATCAAGAATTTATACTTAAGATATCAAGTATTTAACGAAAAAAACTGGACTCATCTTTTACACGTTTTTCAAGGTGGTTTATTGATTGACAAAGTTAGTTATACCGTTATGAAAGTTAATTGGAAAAGAATCAACTGCGGGTACGATGCGGGTACTCAACTGCGGGTACCAAAATAATTATTCATAAATTATAGATTCAAATCCAACAGATTATGCATAATCTATATATGTTGGGTGACATGCTTATAAAAAATAATGAAGTTAGGTGCGTATTTAATCATTTACCAAACAATTAAAATTTTAAACAAATCTGTAATTGATGTATAATCAAAAGATATTAATTGCACAAGTTATATATATATATATAGAGTAAGCGGAGTGGTTTACTTTGCAAAGCACCGTAGCCTTACTCTATATATATATATATAGGAAATTGCTAATATGCTATGCATAGCATAGAAGGCCTCCGTGCTACGGCTCAATATTTGAGTTTTCAAAGTCCTTACGGCCGATCCGAACCGTTCAACATGATCTCCATATGAATATGTACTTGCAAATCAAATTTTACATTTTTTAGAATTTTTTTATTATTTTTTTAGATAGGTAGAAAATCACTTGATCTGAAAATTCTGTACCATTCAGATCAAGTGTTTTTCTACCTATCTAAAAAATAGTAAACAAATTTTAAAAAATGTAAAATTTGGTTTGCATGTACATATTGATCATATGGAGATCATGTTGAATGGTTCGGATCGACCGTTAGAATTTTGAAAACTCAAATATTGAGCCGTAGCACGGAGGCCCTCTATGCTATGCATAGCACCGTAGCCAACTCCTATATATATATATATATATATATGGAAATTGCTAATATGCTATGCATAGCACCGTAGCCAATTCCTATATATATATAGAGAGAGAGAGAGGGGGGAAATTGCTAATATATTATGTATAGTATAGAGGGCCTCCGTGCTACTGCTCAATATTTGAGTTTTCAAAACCCTAACGGTCGATCCGAACAGTTCAACATGATCTCCATATGAATATGTACTTGCAAACCAAATTTTACATTTTTTTTTTTAATTTACTATGTTTTTAGATAGGTTGAAAATCACTTGATCTGAAAATTATGTACCATTCAGATCAAATGTTTTTCTACTTATCTAAAAAAATAGTACAAAAATTCTAAAAAAAATGTAAAATTTGATTTGCAAGTACATATTCATATGGAGATCATGTTGAACAGTTCAGATCGACCGTTACAATTTTGAAAACTCAAATATTGAACCGTAGCACGGAGGCCCTCTATGCTATGCATAGCACCGTAGCCAACTCCTATATATATATATATATATATATATATATATATATATATATATATATAGGGGCTGGCTACTATGCTTATATAAGCATATGCCCACATATGCTTATAACTCATTTTTGCGTTTCCAATGTTCAAATGGTCGTCTGACCGTTCATCTTGTTCTCCGTATTAATATGTGCTTGGAGACTAAATTTTACATTTTTCTGAATTTTTTTACTATTTATTAAGCCACTTTGAAAATTGCTGATCTGGGTGAACAGTAAAAACAGTGTTTCCAAAATTCTGGACCATATGATCAGCAATTTTCAAAGTGGCTTAATAAATAGTAAAAAAATTCAGAAAAATGTAAAATTTGGTCTCCAAGCACATATTAATATGGAGAACAAGATGAACGGTCGGATCGACCATTTGAACATTGGAAACGCAAAAATGCTTATTTAAGCATATGTGGGCATATGCTTATATAAGCATAATAGCCAAGCACTATATATATATATATATATATAGAGGAGGGATCAAGTTACAACAAAGTTACAACAACTCTTTTTTTCATTTTCAATGTCCAAATCGTCGATCCAAACCGTTTAACATGATTATCTAAATAAAATGTGCTTGCAGATCAAATTTTACATTTTTTTTGAATTTTTTTACTATTTATTAAGATAGGTACAAAATTCAATGGTCTGAATATGACTATTTTTTGAAATACATAATAAATAGTAAAAAAATTAAAAAAAATATAAAATTTGATCTGCAAGCACATTTTATTGTGGAGATCATGTTGAACGGTTTGGATCGACAATTTGGACTTTGAAAATGAAAAAAATGGTTGTTGTAACTTTGTTGTAACTCAAATTTGTTGTAACTTGATCCCTCCTTATATATATATATATATATAGTGAGGCTATGGTGCTATGCATAGCACGGATGGCTAGTGTACTACGGCTCGATATGGTACTTTTTAAAATCCTAACGGTCGATCCGAACCGTTCAATGTGATATCCATATGAATATGTACTTGCAAACTAAATTGTAATTTTTTACATTTTTTTGGAGAATGTTACTTTACTTTGCATATGTATAAGATGGGTGAAATCGCTGTTTTTTAATTCTGACTTGGAACAACCGCGATTTCAACACGTCTAAATAAAATGTGTTAAAAAATTCCAAAAATGTAAATTTTGGTTCCAATTTTTTACTATAGATTGAATTATACATTTGAAAGTCGTTGGGCAGGCAGAAGGTTTAGAGTCTCACGTGGCGTTGGTTTACAAGCCATTTTCACAAGGGCTTATAAATAGTCTAAATAAAATTCATAAAAATGTAAATTGTCAGATGAGCAATGTGCTATGCATAGCACGATGGTAGACTACGGTTCGGATATGGTATTTTTTAAATCCAAGTCGATGCCGAACCGTTCAATGTGATATCCATACTTGTACAAAACAAATTTTTATTGTTTTACTACTATTTTTTTAGATAGGTAGAAAAATCAGTATTTTCTGAAAATTCTGGACCATCAAAATTCTACCTATCTAAAAAAATATTAAAAAAATTTGAAAAAATATAAAATTTAGTTTGTAAGTACATATTCATATGGTTATCACATTGAACGATTCGGATCGACCGTTAAGATTTTAAAAAGTACCATATTGGACCGTAGTACACTAGCCATCCGTGCTATGCATAGCACCATAGCCTCACTCATATATATATATATATATATATATAGAGAGAGAGAGAGAGAGATGAGCTATGGTGAGACCTGGAGTAAAATAAGTTTGTACTCCACGCCATATTTTTATTTTGAAAATCCAAACAACCGATCCGAACAGTTCAACATGTTCTCTATATTGAAATGTGCTTGGAAACCAAATTTACATTTTTTGGAATTTTTTTACTATTTATTAAGCCACTTTGAAAATCGCTGATCCGGTGGTCCAGAAAATTTTACTGTTTTTTACTGTTCACAGTGGATCAGCGATTTTCAAAGTGGCTTAATAAATAGTAAAAAAATTCCAAAAAATGTAAAATTTGGTCTCCAAGCACATTTCAATATAGAGAACATGTTGAACGGTTCGGATCGGTTGTTTGAATTTTCAAAATGAAAATATAGTGCCATGGAGTACAAACTTGTTTTACTCCACGTTTCACCATAGCTCAATTATATATATCAAAATTGCTAATATTCTATGCATAGCATAGAGGACCTATTTGCTACGGTTCAATATTTGAGTTTTCAAAATTCTAACGGTCGATCCGAACCGTTCAACATGATCTCCATATGAATATGTACTTGCAAACCAAATTTTACATTTTTTACAATTTTTTTATTATTTTTTTAGATAGGTAGAAAATCACTTGATCTGAAAATTCTGTACCATTCAGATCAAGTATTTTTCTACCTATCTAAAAAAATAGTAAAAAGTTCTAAAAAATGTAAAATTTGGTTTGCAAGTACATATTCATATGGAGATCATGTTGAACGGTTCGGATCGACCATTAAGATTTTGAAAACTCAAATATTGAGCCGTAGCACGGAAGCCCTCTATGCTATGCATAGCACCGTAGCCAACTCCCATATATATGGATATATATCATGTTTCATGCCGCAGTACTTCCACAACCTGACATGCACAATTTATTCAAAATTCATAGAAATCTGTTGAAAATCTCATACAAAAACTATATACCATATAAATTTAAAAGTCACGCGGCGCATAATAACTTAATAAGTATACTGTACTTTATTTTTTAATTCAAGATGCTTTTAGCTTTATATAAGAAACACGGTGAGGATTATTAGCAAATTTGGTTGACGATTAACTTCATACCTTAACTAAGTATGAATTTTAAGGTAGGTTACAATGTCAAGGGAAAAACTATTATAGATTATAGCAAATTTAATATATATTACACATGTAATGATGAAATACATCTGTTGACCGAGATCTTTTTCTCAATTTACATGAGTTAGGATAAGCATTACTATTGCTTGTCAAATAAGTTCGCTTTCAATGTATCATAAGAGAACAATACAAGGAAGACTTGGCAATCAATAAAATGATGCAATTTAATTAATTAATGATCTGAAGCACAGGAATTCTGGAATGGTTTTCAAGAGTATGTTAGTGAAGCATACGCCTTTTGCTTATTTTCTTTGGAAAAAAATGACTTGTTTTTATTAGACCTCAACAATTTCCCTTATTCTTGTGCTTTCATTTTAATTTCTCTTCTTTTTTTTCCCCATCTATATTTCAGTTTCTTTAAGAAAATGAACTTTAGCTATGCTAATTGCTCTAAAAAAGTTCACATCCTTTAAGAATAAAAGAAAACTATTATGAAGTTAATCTGAAGACAAGTATTACTATTGAAATATGCTTTCAACTGGGCTGATATTTGATGGCATCTTTTTGTAGGTAATTACTTAGGAAGAGGGAGCAGTTCGATAAGCATCAGATCAAATTTGATTTGATAACAAGTCAGAACTATTTAATTTGTATCAAGATTCATACAAACGAACTATTTTGATGGGCATTGCTCTTGTTTTTTTCTTTTTTGCATATCCTTTAACAATAAAAGAAAACTATATTGAAGTTCCATGCTTAACATAATCTCTTTGCCTAATAACAAAAGCGCGGGCCCAGACGGCTTTTCGGGCGAATTTTACAAATTATTTGCCTCACTGCTAGTCCCGGATCTACACAGGGTTTTCAGAACGGTAATGGATACGGGGGGGCAGCTGCAGCCTCTCAATGTGTCCTACATAGTTCTCATCCCTAAAAAGGAACCGGCATTAACACCGGCAGATTTTCGGCCAATAAGCATGTTGCACGGGGTGCAAAAGATCTTCTCTAAGATATTAGCAAACCGTCTACAGGGACATATGCACAACATAATTTGCGATGTCCAAACGGGATTTCAGAAAGGTAGACAAATGGCCGAGAGCTACATATATGCTCAACAAGTTTTGCACCACTCGAGAAGAAACATGACGCCGCTTGCAATACTCAAAGTCGATATCAAAAAGGCTTTCGACACGATAAGTTGGGACTTCACTTTGCGGGTTATGCAGCACTTGGGATTTCCGCCTATATGGTTAACTTGGATAGAGAATGCGGTTTTACAAGGCTCGTCTCAAGTGTTGATAAATGGGTTGCTTGGTAAGCGCATAAGGTTAAAGCGCGGAGTGCGACAAGGGGACCCGCTTTCTCCACAGCTATTCATAATAGCTATGGACTTCTATGCAAGATACCTGCAAAAACTGAAACAAACAGGCGCAATACGACTGCCGTACCCGGATATGCGCCCATGCCTTCTTTATGCCGACGACGCACTGCTATTTCTCAAGCCGGATCTGCAACAGGCTCAAGTCATCAAGATCTCACTTCTTGTCTTCCAACAGGTGTCGGGATTAGCAATTAATCTTGACAAATCTGAGCTGTTGCTCACTGGTGTGACTGGCCAACAGGGAACTGCACTTGAGAGCATATTGGGCTGCAAACTCAAAACCTTCCCATTTATATACCTTGGAATTCCCTTGTCGGATAAACAGCTACCGAAATCAGCCTATATCCCATTAATTGAAAAGCTCAACAAGAAGTTGGCAGGTTGGGCGGCAAACTTCCTCTCGATAGCAGGCCGTCTGGTTTTACTCAACTCAATACTGACAGCACTTCCTATGCACTACATGTCAGTCTTGAGGTTGCCCGAATGGGTCGTCAATGAAATAGATAAGATTCGAAAGCGTTTTTTGTGGAGAGGCCCAGCACAACAACCAAAAGGGTTCAATCTGATGGACTGGGAGATTGTATGTACACCAAAAGTGGTAGGCGGTCTAGGAGTACTGGATATGCGGGTCTTCAATCAAACATTGCTTCTAAAATGGGTCTGGTGGTGGTTTCACCAGGACCACAAGCTATGGAAAGCAATTATGGAAGACACGGCAGCAATTGAAGACAGCATACCCAGCGCACCAATATTTTTGCAAATCAGAGATGAAATGATAGCCTTCTTCTTTGCCTCAACAATCTTCATACCGGGAGAGGGCTCGGACATTTACTCGTATGTGGTGGACACTAATACCTCCCTCAAACAGATGGCTTCTACACAGGACATAAATGACAGCTTCAGACCAAACCTCTCACTAACGGCACAATCTGAGTTGGTGGCCCTCAATCAGCTGCTGGCAGCAACGACTTTGCAGCCCATGACGAGGGACAGTATAAGGTGGCGATGGACAGCGACGGGGGAATTCACGGTTCAGACCGCTTACAAAGCTCTAAAGACTGGTCCTTATATAGGCGCTTCCATCAACCACATCTGGCAACTTCGGGCACCACCGAGAATGCTGATATTCGGGTGGCTGGCAATACAGAACAGGGTTCTGACACATGATAATCTAAGAAAAAGGGGAATTCAATTAGTGAGCAGGTGCACCCTATGCTTCAAACACGAGGAAACTGTGCAACACTTGTTCCAGGAATGTGAATACACTCATCAGGTCTATACTCAGATCAAGGGTCACACACCGTCCACGGTATGGCCAGCAAACCCTCTGCTGGATGTCACGGACAGAAGCAAAACGAGGGGGCTTACAGCATTACAGAAGGCAACGATACTAATCATGCAATTCGTAATTTGGAGAGAACGGTGTGCGAGGTCATTCTCAGAATCTGTAAAGAATCCGACCGAGATGGTACAAGAAATACGGTGGCAGTTACAATTCTCGAGTAATGAACTGCAGTTCACATAGCGTAAGGTGCTGATACCGGTAACATCGGAGTTGGAGTAGACCAGATAACGCTGGTACGAACCGTGGAGCTCCACCTTACTTCGATGGCTTTTTGCCTTACGTTTACTTTACTGCAACTGTTTCCAAATTTCTGTTTCTTTTAATTTCACTCAGGCTCAATTGTATTGAGCTCTTTCCTTCGCTTCCAATTGTAATTACAAAACTCTTGTAATTGTTAAATGAAATCAAATGAGAGCATGACTCTCATTTTTTCTCAAAAAAAAAAAAAACATAATCTCAAGACTAAAAGTATTATATAGAAATATGCTTCCAAGTGGGCTGATATTTGATGGCATCTTTTTTTTTCCAGGTAATTATTTAGGAATCGGAAAGCCGTTTGATGAGCATTAGATCAAATTTGATTTGATGACATGTAAGAGCTATTTAATTTGTATTAAGATTAAATGTACACGGATTTTAATTAATGCGATCCGACGGCTCCCACTCTAGTCATTATGTAAAATATCAGCTAAAGCGAGGATTGCTCAATTTTTAATTAGATTGTTTGTCTTTGACTTGAACTGGTGTATTAAAGTATTTAGTCAGAAATTTAGAAGGGCAACATCGCTCATCACAGGAGACATTTTCAGACTTAGAGAAAACGACATGAATGCAGAATCAAAGTGGCTCCGTCGTTTTCATAATTATATATTCTTGCTTAAAAAAGGAACGACATTGAAACTATATGATTAAATTAAATGAAACTACCTCATAAAATATGTTCCTATACTTTTTATTTTGCTCCCTACAAAAAAACTGATTTGCATATTTGTTATCACAAAATGTGGGGGCTTAATAATTATATTTTAATTATAAAAAAAATCGTTAGAATGATATATTTTTGTAGATAAAGATTAAATATTCATAAAAGAATCTTGTTTATTTCAAATCTCCTTAGAATTAATGACATAGGAAAAAGACTTGTTTGAACAAAAGATTTGTTCTAAGTTTCAGTGTTGAGGAAATCAAACTAAAGAAAGATTTTTTTTAATTTGGTCACAAAGTTGATAGTTTTTGACCAAATCTATCAAATCACCTGCTCCTTATTCTAGTGAAAATTAACCCCTGTTAAATTAATTCTTGTTAAGACTTAAGATCCAAACAACCTTCTTTCAATTCATTTTGAGGTTTGAGGAGAACAAAGTTTATTTCAATGGACGTCATGTGTGAACTCTATATAATTTCAACAAATTTAAAAGCTGAAATTTAACGCTGAAGTCATGGTATAATTTCAACAAAATTTTGAGGTTTGAGGAGAAAATGACTCTATATAATATCACTATAACGCTGAAGTCATGGTAGGACTTGTTATAGTCGACTTAGACCGTCTGATTAAGTTTTAACATCCCAAATTAGGAGAAGACATTTTAAAGAGCAATGATTGATTTTACTTATTATATTTTATTATATTTTATAACACTCACCCATCATACCATCATGCTCACAATAGCACCTCGCTGTCATAAGGAAGCGTATCCTCTAGAGTACTACATCACTGTATGTAATCTCAATTAAGCGATTTTACGGATCAGTGGTAGATGTAGGAGAGTCTTTGAGATTTGTGCCAAGTTAAATTGGATAACTGAGATTCCTCATTCTACTCGAGTACCTACTAAATCTGAAGCTGTTATCATAGCTCACTATGCAAGAGTCTATATCCTATGAGGTAACATAATATTATTGTTTAAATTCCGGATAGTTTAATCAGAATCTGAACCAATTCGGTCCAAAATAACGTAATATTATGTGTGAATTTTGATCGAACGATCCTAATCTAAACATAAATATTATGTTACCTTAGGTGATATGAATTCCACTATGCAGTGGATATAAACTCTCACAAATACGAGTATATAAATATGAGTAGAACTAGGGTGTGATGTGCTCACCAAGCCATTTGGTGAGCACACTTTCAAAAACCGCATTTTCAAAGTTCAAATAGTCGATTCGAACCTTCTAACGTGTTCTCATATTAAAATGTGCTTGGAGACCAAATTTTACATTTTTTGAAAATTTTTTACTATTTTTTCAGAATTTTTGAAAATCAGCACTTTTCATTAAATAAAAAAAAAATTCAAAAAACACTGATTTTCAAAAATTCTGAAAAAATAGTAAAAAATTTCCAAAAAATGTAAAATTTGGTCTCCAAGCACATTTTAATATGAAGAACACGTTGGAAGGTTCGAATCGACTATTTGAACTTTGAAAATGCGGTTTTTGGAGGTGTGCTCATCAAATGGCTTGGTGAGCACATCACACCCTAGTTCTACTCTATAAATATGGTGTGATTTGCAAGTGCAAAAAAAGAATAAAATTCGCTGCTCTTTTGTTAGAAAAATATATTTTTGTTTTTTGTTTTCCATCTTAACCGTTTAAATATTTTTGACAGTTCAGATTTGATATTCTTCTTTTGAGTTTAGATTTGAGAGTAGAACTAGGGTGTTCTTAAGCTCACCAAGCCCCTTTGTGAGCTTAAGTCAAAAACCTATTGAATTGGTTTTAACGATACATCCAAACCGTTGAAATCGATCTACTTCACGAGTGATGCGTTTACATGTCAAATTTATAAATTTTCAAACTAATTTAGTATAAAATCAAGCGGTAAAAAAAAGATGGTTTATAAGTTAATTTTAATGTGTTCATTTTTTATTATTTTTTTACCGCTTGACTTTATATTAAATTAGTTTGAAAATTTATAAATTTGACATGTAAATTCATCACTCGTGAAGTAAATCAGTTTTAACGATTTGAATGCATTACTTTTAAATGCGTTACTGAAAGCCAATATGATAAAATTTTGAATTAAACTCACAGAGTGACTTAGTAAACTTAAAAGAACACCCTAGTTCTATTCCAGATTTGATATTCTTCTTTTGGAATCTGCTTTTTCAGAAAAAAGAACAGCGGGTTCACATTCCCAACAAAATTAGGAAACAAGAATGATGCTACAAGGATCCAGCATCTATGTAGAAAAAAGCACAAGGCTCGCTTAACGGAAAGTAATTTTCGGAGGATAGGCCCAAATTACCTTTTCAATTTCAAACTGAGGCCCAAGGTGTCGAATAATTGAACATGAGCAAAACTAGGGTGTGATGTGCTCACGCCGTGAGCACACCTCCTACAACATGCATTTTCAAAGTTCAAATAGTCGATTCGAACCTTCCAACGTGTTCTTCATATTAAAATGTGCTTGGAGACCAAATTTTACATTTTTTGGAAATTTTTTACTATTTTTTAAAAATCATTTGTTTTTCAAATTTCAAATTATTGTTTAGTTTAATCAATGATTTTTAAAAAATAGTAAAAAATTTCCAAAAAATGTAAAATTTGGTCTCCAAGCACATTTTAATATGAAGAACACGTTGGAAGGTTCGAATCGACTATTTGAACTTTGAAAATGCATGTTGTAGGAGGTGTGCTCACGGCGTGAGCACATCACACCCTAGTTTTGCTCATTGAACATTGTATTTTTGCGCTTCCTTAATTTCTTTTTTGAGAAAATATTAATTTCATCTTATGCGCTTGTGTACTTTGTCAGTTAATCTCTTTTTTGACCCAGCCTCTTCTTTTCTTGCGTTCCCTGATTTTTCATCTTTCCGTTTTAAGTAATAATTTATTCGTCCTACCGCCTTTTTGTTTAGCACATTATGTCATTTATGTCTTTCTTTTCTTTTATTTTTAATAAAATTCTGAATTTATCATTTACTTCTTATATTGTATGGATTGATGAATTGAGATATTCATTAATAGTATAAACATCAGTTAAGTTTTTTTACAGAAACAAAATATATCATCTACAAACATCAATCATAATAAGCATCAATCATAATAAGTATAGGCATCTGGTTTAAAATTATAAACATCGTTCTAAGTCTCTCACAGAAAAGTTATTTTTTTAAGATAAAAAGACAGAGGTCGAGCCTTCTATCTCTAATTTAGTGTCCATAAAAAATTTCTCATTCGAATTTTGAACCTATAAAAAAAATTATTATTCACTTTCACTAATATAAATATGAGTAGGGTTCGAATGTCTTGTGTCTTTCATACCTTAATCATGCCTCGCATCCTTTTTTCTATTTCAAAGTCGAAACAGTCGATTTAAACCGCTCAACATGGTCTCTGTATTCTAATGTGCTTGGATATCAAATTTTATATTTAATGAAAAAAATTACTTTGTTAGATAGATACAAAATCATTGTTGTTTTTTTTTTTTATGATATGAGACATTTGAATCCTACTCAATTATATATGTAAATACATATTGTAATAATATAAAACTTTTATTATAAAAATATAAGCACCGGTTTAAACTTTTTAATTAAATATTTTTATTATTGATATTTATTAATATAAATATTTATCATAATGATATAATACACTCAATAGATATTTATTACTTATAGGAATTGGTAAGCACAACTTTAAAAATCTATTGGATTGATTTCAAACGACGAATCTAAATTATTGAAATCCATCTATTTTCATGAATGATACATATACATGCAAAATTTTGAAAGTTTTGAATTTATATAGTACAAGGTTAAGAAGTAAAATAAGATGAAAAATGAAAACTAAAATAGTTTATAAAAAGTTCATTTTTTTTAAATGAATATATAAATATTAAAAATATAAATTGACAAAGGATTGAGCACGTAGATTTCCGTTTTCTAAATGATAACAAAATTAATTCAGTTAAGGAATTGCGAATTTAATTCATCTAAATAGCTCAAATTTTGAGTTAAGATCCGGATGTTAGATCTGTTTTGATATTAATGGAGATCTATATATTCCACTCCGGACCGGATTTGTCCGGATTCTGATCGTACGGTCTAGAAAATTTGAGTTACTTCATCCGGAGTCGATATTTACTATTCGTGCTCTATTAGCCGGTGAGTTGCTAGTTGCTAGGTTCTGACGGTTTGTTGGTTTCTTCTTTATCAAGCCATGGCTGCGGTTCGTCTCTTACTTCAGCGGCGGTTCGGCTCGGTTCTCGGCCTAAACCGGACTGGCTTCGCTCTACCTTCACTCGCTACTGGTGCGGAGCTTTGTCTTTTCATGTTGCTTATTTTTTCTGTTATTGATCCCTAATCTTCCTTTTTTTTTCTATTTTTTTTTTTCGTTGCGATCTGGTTGTATTTAGGTATTGGGTGATAACTTAGCCTGGTATTTGGTATCATAGTTTCTCTACTGTTGGAATTAGGAATAACACAATTCCTGTCTAGTATCAGAAATATGCGTGGTTGAAGCAGTAAATTAAGCAAATTAAGTGCTCCTAACTGAAAGGTGAAATTTGCAAGTAATTCTCCTTTTTTTTTTTTTTGCTACACTGTATCTCAGCACCAAGGAATTGACCAGAGATTGATCATATGAAATCCTATTAATTCCAATGTATTCAGTCAAATAAAATTAGAAGAGATATTAATAGTTACCAATTCAAATAAATTCCAAATCCAAAGCAAGTTCAAATACTAGAATATTAATTACATAACAGTACTGAATCCTCAACTCTTGATTCATATTACATCGTTTGTATACGAGGCTAATTATAAACATATGGTGTTCTTCGCATCTGACAGGTGGCATTAGGCTTACCAGTACAAAGGCTGAATCAACAATACCAGCAACTGAACTTCAAGACAACCCAAAATCCCCAGAAACCGAAGAAACAAAAGTGACGTACAAGGCATTTTCAAATTTGAAGATGTCGGCAAGGCATGACATGGCGATGATATTTACATGCACGGTGTGCGATACTCGATCCATGAAGACGGCTTCTCGCGAGTCGTACGAAAAGGGCATTGTGGTGGCGCGTTGTTCTGGGTGCAACAACTTGCACCTGATTGCCGATCGACTTGGTTGGTTCGGTGAACCAGGCAGTGTTGAGGATTTCCTGGCTCTTAGAGGAGAAGAGGTGAAAAAAGGTTCGGTCGATACACTGAATTTTACACTAGACGATTTCACTGGTACCGGCAAGTCTTCATGATTCTCTTTTTTTTTTTTTTTGAGGAGAATGATCTTTATTTTTCAGTTGGATGGTTTAAGTAGAAATTTGTATACTTGGTGGGATACTTGTCTAGATACCTGATGTTGAATTGTTTTAGTAGGTAATTTTGGGGAGAACTCATATCATTTAAGGTACCTCAAACGGTAAGTTTGAATTGGGCCCGTACATTATACCTTCCACGAATCTTAAACCACCACGTGAATAGCTTGGATTAGCTTTGATTCAGATCAAACGGTCTGATTCTAATTCAATTTTGTTGAGGTGCTATTGCAATCCTGTTGGGGGCGAAAAAAGCAAGGTTTTTATAAGACCTGACAGAGTCTGTTTCTTTTTTTTTTCATTAAAATTTGCATAGTCAGCTTAATAACAAATATTACTATATGTACAAATTCTAATTCAGCTTCTGTTGCCTTGCTTTTGTAAATTCTTAATTATTACACCCGGCAATTGCACTGAATCTTAATGACTCAAAATGTTTTTGTTAGATATGAATCCAGTTCATATCTTTCAATCGATGTCCGGTTTTAATAACACTCACCACAAAAGTAACTAGTGAGGTACATTGTACTATATTAAGTTTATATATATGTAATATATCGATAAGTCTGTTGTCTAAGACAACTCGAATATGCATTAATGCATAGTTACTTTGAGGGTTTAGGGTTTAGGGTTGTGATTACTATTAGGAATGAGTTCATAAATTGAAATACAGATAACTAAAACCAATTTACATGCACATTGAATCTCTGCAGCACTTTATTCATAGATTTACTCCTAAGTGCATGTTTATTATCTGTGGTCCACATAAAAATGTACCTATGGTATGTAAATTTACTCATAAACTAATGTAACTTTATCATTTACATAGCATGGAAATATCTTCCTTTGCTAGACTCATAGTGGCACGTGCAGTGATATATCTACACCCAAAAATAATTGTCAACCCAATTTATGTAGAGTACTTGTTTCTGAATGAAACGGGCATTAAATGCCTTTTATAAAAAAAAAAATATGATAGAGTAATTACTCGTATGAAATTAATGCTCATTTTTTTTATTATGATACCTTCAATTGTCATAACTCCTATATTGGTCTTTAAAATTTTCATTTTGAACATCTGTTTTATGTTATTTACTTGAGCAATTAGTAATAACAAATTTTCTCTTTCTAAGCGGAGAAGCTGTTTGGATACGTATCATCCCAGGTACCTGACTCAAGCAAATTGAAACGGACGGCCCAGATTAATCCTATCTGGGTCAAACTCAATCCGGTGCCTATGGGGACTGTAGGGGGTCTGTTTTGAGATTTGTGCCATGTTAAAAGAACCGTCCGATCATAATTTGCTTGAGTCAGGTAACTTGAGGTGATGTGAATTCGAAGCTGTTTGATATCATTTTTGTTTTTCTTTTTATTTTTCGTTGTGTGTTGTGCAACAACTTTCCTTGACTATCTTTTGACGAAATTTTCAACAATTCGATTTGGTCCCATTTTCAAAATGGTAAAGATGTATTTCTGAAAAGCGAAAGTATTATTTGTTTACTTTAGAATTATTTCAAGCCCAATCAAATCAAGTAGCGCACATAAGATAATCCAAATGACTTAATCGGCTTAAACAGGCTTTAACCCAAAAAGAAAAAATCGGTCCGAAGGTGAAGCTCAAATGCACCACCAAATGCAACCCCAAATGTCATTTATAGTGTTTTGGTTATACTGTTTAGGAAATTCAGTATTATTTCACAATCTAAATAGAATATATGAATATCAGAAGAAATCGATCATTGAGTTCTTATAGTTTCTTCAAAGAGTTTCTAAGCTTACAACCATTGTTATTGTCAGGACTAGAACTATACAGTTTGGTAAGTTCGCCGAGTAGAACTAGATTATTCTTAAGCTTATCAAGTTCTTGACGAACTTAACTTCAAGTTTTATCGAATTGGTTCGAACAACAAATTCAAACCATTAAAATTGATAATACTTCACAAGTGATGCATTTACATATAAATGTTATAAATTTTTGAATTAAGTTAGTATAAAGTCAAGTGGTAAAAAAAAAAGCTTATAAGTTAATTTTCATGTGTGAGTGAGGCTATGGTACTATGCATAGCGCGAATTAGTCTGTACGACGAATTAATATCTCTTTTTTCAAAGTCCAAATAGTCGATATGAATTGTTCAACATGATCTTCATATAAAAATGTACTAGTATCGTTACCGTGCATTGTAACAGGGACATACTATAAGAGAAAAAAAAAATTATCATACAAAATGACATATTTTCATAAAAAAATAGACCACTGAAAATAATAATGATTTAATAATAAAAAAATGGATTAACATATTGTCATACAAATGTAAAATTCATTATTTAATGACATACCTATAAGCTTTCTTTTTACCGGTACATACTAGTTTTTTTTATGTTGCTTAACATGGAAACAAGAGCAATAAAAAATCATCAAAATAAGTTGTTTTATTTCTTGATGTCATGTTATGTCACATTCTGTTGTCATATTATGATTTTTGTTATTGTTATAATGGTTATTCTCCTCTCCCTAGAATTTCTATGTGTTTGTGTACCTAAAATAGATAATTGAATCATGTTTACTTAAATGAGATCATTAAATGACAACCAACATTTCTTAAATGATATAAAAAATAGAAAGAAATGAAGACATGACCAATCAATTATCAATCAATCCATAAATTTCTTAAAGGGGGTTTAGGAACCAATCATAAAATCGAGTATCTGACAATCAAATAAGGGGTTCAGGAAAGTTTTCCAAAAAAAATAGAGAAAGAGGAGGAAACGTAGATTATGTGAGATAGAGAGCTCTGGAGAGATGTCGACGAGTACGTGTGGCGAATATATATCTATATAAATTTAGATTTTTACACGTAAAAAAATAAAAAAAAATACATAGAATAAAAAAAAGAGTAGACTATTTTGATCGAAGAGTTGATATTCAATTCGAATTTTAATCTTTTAATCACAGCCGTTGGCGGATCAAGACATCTACATAATTAATAAGAGAGAAGAGATTTGTTGATCAAAATTTACATTTTTTTACTTTTTTTTAGATAGGTAGAAAATCAGTTGATCTCAAAAATCTAGACCATCCAAAAGTAGTGAGTTTTTGTCTATCAACAAAAAATAGTAAAAAAGTTAGAAAAATGTAAAATTTAATCTTTAAGTACATTTTCATATGGAGATTATGTGAACGGTTCATATCGACTATTTGAATTTTGAAAACAAAGATATTACTTCATATTACGGAACAATCCGCGCTTTGCATAGTACCATAACCCACTTTTTATATTTCATTTTTTCATAAAATTTGTACCGCTTGACTTATTATATTAATTCAAAAATTTATAAATTTTATATATAAACACATCATTTATGAAGTAGATTGATTTTAACAATTTAGATAAGTCAAACCGATAAAATTTAGAATTAAGCTAGCTCCTTGATGAGCTTAAGAAACCCTAGTTCAACTCAAGGTAGCTGACATAAATTTTTGTATTTTTGTTTTGGTGACACGGAAGTTCTTGTTTTGGTATTGCAAAAAAAAAAAAATGTTAAAATTTTGTTGATTTTTTTAATAGAGAGATGGAGGAGTAATATGATTTCTTCAAATCAAAAGTCAAAACTCTAGAGAATCAAATTCAATTATCAATTTAAGGCATAGAGCAATTTGAATCTCCGAAGAAATTTTAATATTCTGAAGTACTTGAGATATAATAGTGGTGCTCATGTGCACGAGTGATTGTTACAAAATATTTGATTGTCAATGCCTTAATGGTGGACTTAAGATATATGTTTAATATTAAAAAGTTAATTAATGTCTATATATCTTCGACTTTAATCTTTCTATATCCCAGCCTAAGAACCTTCCCTGATTTGTATCTAGGTTCCTTAAAATTGTTTCTTATTTGTTTGAGATGATGAGCTGTAGCTAGGGAGATAATTAGCTCATCCGACTGGTCCATTTGTTTAGTTTTCTGATAAGAAAATTATAAAAATGAAGCTATTATACCTTATCAACATAGAGACATTAAAAAAAATATTATATATCCGATCCTAACTGAAGCCTTGCTACCTTAAAAGAGTCAGTCTTTTAGCATTATTAGATAATGAGAGGTTATGGTAATATGTATATTACATAGACAGTCTGTGCTATGGATTCATAGTTATGTTTTTAAAGTTGAAATAGTTAATATGAACTATTTAGCATGATTTTCATATGAAAATATACTGGCAAACTAAATTTTATATTTTTTAAAATATTTTATTATATTTTAGATAGATAATCACTTATTTTAAAATTTTGGACCATCTAAAAGTAATAATTTATGCTCTATCTAAAAAATAAGAAAAAATGATATCCGTGTACATTTTTATATGGAAATCCTTTTTAACTGTTCAAATCAATTGTTCAAATTTTACAATTAGAGTGATAAATTCATAGCACAGGTCAATCTGTAATATGCAGTTAATACAGTAAAGCCACAACAGGTCGTTTATTGTTCATCTACGGTAACTGTGCTAAGTGGTTTTCCTGAGTTTCTCTTTTTCTTTTTTCTTTTTTAAGAAAGACAAGATCTAGCCTTTTAAATTTCAATGTCTGTAAAAATCCCTCATCAGAGATTATAAATTTAGAACTAATTTAGTATAAAATCAAGTGATAAAAAAAAAGATTTATAATATAATTTTAATACATTTATTTTTCATAATTTTTTTACTACTTGACTTTATACTAAACTAATTCAAAAATTTATAAAATTTACATATAAATGCATCATAAATGAAATAATCAGTTTTAACGGTTGAAGCCGTCATTTGAAGTCAACATAATAAAATAAAATTTAAAGTCAAGTTCATCAAATAACTTGGTAAGTTTAAAACACCATAGTTCTACTCAAGTAGACGGACATAAATATTTGAATTTTTGTTTTGGTGATATGGAGGATTTTGTTAATAGTATTGGAAAAAAAAAATAGGATATTATTGACCTTTTCTAATAGAGAGGTGGCGGAGTAATATGATTCCTACATATCAAAAGTGCAAAAACTCTAGAGAATCTAATCAAATTGAATTATCAATTTAAGGCATAGAGAATTTTGAATGACCTCCGAAGAAATTTTAATATTCTAAGTTACTTGAGATATAATAGTGGTGCTCATGTGCACGAGTGATTGTCAAAAAATATTTGATTGTTAATGGTGGACTTAACATACATATTAATATTAAAAAAGTTAATTATTGTCTATCTTGGTCAATAATATTTTTATATCCCAGCCTAAGAACCTTCCCTGATTTGTATCTTGGTTCTTTAAATTTGTTTCTAATTTGTTTGAGATGATGAGCTGTAGCTAGGGAAATATACAAGTGCCTTTAGCTCATCCGATAAGAAAAATAAAAAATGAAGCTAATGATCTTTATCTACAATTCTACATAAAGATTAAAAAATATATATATTCTTTTTTACTACTTAACTCTATACAAAATTATTTATTTATTGAAATACATGAATAAAAAATTTTAAATAGTTAGAATCAGAAAAGCAAAATTCTAATTTTCTTTATACCACTGTATGTAGTTATTTCCAAAGAAGAAAGAAAAACTGCATGTAGTTTGTCTTTTCTCCCCTTAATTCATTGAAAAATCCGAAAAGGTGGATCTTGACCATTCTATCCCTACTGGTAAATTGCCACCACGATGTAGCCGTACGTTCTTTTGCATATAAAATATGCTCTGAGTTCGTACCAGTACAAGTATTGAATGGTACTGCATTTATTAATTGTGCTCTTACGGAGGAAGTGCAATTTTTAACAAGAAGAGCCA
The DNA here is from genome assembly GCA_025461045.1 of Carex parvula. Taxonomy (NCBI): domain Eukaryota; kingdom Viridiplantae; phylum Streptophyta; class Magnoliopsida; order Poales; family Cyperaceae; genus Carex; species Carex parvula. Next base: position 22,749 of record JAJGRW010001342.1, read on the forward strand.
CCTGAATCCAGTCAGACGACACATAACTCCAAAATTTGAAAGTCATAGGTGTATGAAGTTGAAAAAAATATCATATACTTGTTTAAATTTTTGTCTAGTCCTTCTCTTGTGTGAAATTCAAATTAGTGTATTTTTTTTCAAATTAGAAAACAACAAAATCTATTTAAAACATCTATTTTTTCGAAGAGGAGGGTTCAAATGCCTCCATTTTTCATGCCTCCACCATGCCTCCATTTTTAAAAACTTTAATAACTCAAAATTTAAAACTTAAAAGTCAAAATAAAACCGTTGGATATGATCTACATCATTTTATCTATGTGCTCACAAAAAATTATTGCATTTCGATTTTGTTTTTATGTGAATCAATAAGTTGAAAAATCAACGTTTAGAAATTATCCACATTAGTACGTTTTTTACAAGCTCTTGATGACAACCAAAACAAAATTGAAATGTCATAATTTTTTACACGTGTATAGATAAAATGATGTAGATTATATCCAACGGTTTTATTTTGACTTTTAAGTTTTAAATTTTGAGTTATTAAAGTTTTAAAAATGGAGGCATGGTGGAGGCATGAAAAATGGAGACATTTGAACCCTCCTCTTTTTCGAATTACATGTTCATTTTTCATATTAGGTTGAAGCTTCTTTATTATTTGTGTTCACATTATAAATTATTAATAATAATAATTTTAGAGTTTGATGCTTTGAAAAGTAAGTGTTGTTTACTTATCGCTCATATTTTCATTTTTAAAGTTCAAATAGTTGATTTGAACATTTCAACATAATCTTCATATTAAAATATGTTTGGAGATCAAATTTGTTATTTTTTTGAATTTTTTTACTAATTTTTTATAATTTTTGAAAATCATAGCTTTTCATTAAATGAAAAATACAAAAAACAGGGATTTTCAAAAATTCTAAAAAAAATAATTCAAAACAATGTAAAATTTGAAATGAATATCGTGTTGAGAAGTTTGAATCAACTATTTAAATTATAAAAATAAATATATGAACGGGAAGTAAAACAACTTATTTACTTTTCAAAACACCATAACTCAATTCATAATTTTAAAGCTCAAAATAAAAAAATTAATTTTGAAGTCAATCCAATAAAATTTAAAGTTAGGTTCATCAAATAACATGCATTTATTTTTTTGGACGGCTTTTGACTACTTGACTCTATACAAAATTATTTTAAAATTTTAAAATTTTTGCATATAGACGCACACTCGTAAGGTAGAAAGATTTCAACGGTTTGAATTCGTCGTGTGAAGTCAATTCGATAAGTTTTAGAGTTAGAGTTCACTAAAGAATTTGGTGCACTTAGGAACACCCTAGTTTCTACTCCAATTATGTATTAGTAAAAGAGTACATACAAATACCCTAGTTCTACTCTAATTACATACAAATATTTTTTTGTAACTGCAGGTTGCAAGTCACTCAATTATTCATATCCACAAGAGATGATCAGATTTTGAACCTACAACTGCCAGAGAGTATTTCCTTCCACCACTAATTCAAAAACTGATATGGACACCATACATGACATATTATTAGAAATACTGGTATTGTGTACAACTTTGATATGATACATAAGTTTTGAATTTAAAAATACAGAAACTACTTCAGGGGCGCAATTAAAATATTTATTTTACCCAAAATTCTGATGCCTCTTTTATAGCTTTTTATTTCTTCTATTTTTTTAGCTTCTTTTGTATTTTTATTCGATTAGTTTAGTTTATCATTTCTCTATTGATCAACCTTTGCTGTTTTTGTCATGAAGGATTAATGGAATATCGTTACGGTTATTTTTGCATTAAAAATAACTATGATTTATAACCAAGTGAGGATATGGTAATATATATACTATGAATTCATATATCTATTTTCAAAGTTCAAATAGTTGATTTAAACATTAGACATGATATGTATATGAAAATGTACTTGGAAACCAGATTGACATTTTTTATACTCTTTTAACTATTTTTTAAAATAAGTAGAAAATTATTATTTTCGGATGGTTTAGAATTTTTAAATCAGGTGATTTTCTACCAATAAATCAGGTGACTTTATACTAAACTAAACTAATTCAGGTGATTTCTAGAATTTTTAAACTAGGTGACTTTATATTAAACTAATTCCAAATTTTATAAATTTTACATATAAATGCATCATAAATATAAATCAGTTTTAACAGTTTCGGTTCGCCATTTGAAGTCAATTCAATAAAATTTGAAGTCAAGCTCAGTAAAGAACTTGGTAAGTTTAAGAACACCATATTTCTTCTCAAGTAGACTGACATAAATATTTGAATTTTTGTTTTGGTGATTTGGAGGATTTTGTTAATAGTATTGGAAAAATTAATTAGGATACTGTTGACCTTTTCTAATAGAGAGGTGGCGGAGTAATATGATTCATACAAAACAAAAGTGCAAAAACTCTTAAGAGAATCTAATCAAATTCAATTATCAATTTAAGGCATAGAGAATTTTGATTGACCTCCTAAGAACCTTCCCTGATTATTTGTATCAAGGTTCTTTAAAATTGTTTCTTATTTGTTTGAGATGATGAGCTGTAGCAAGGGAGATAAGTAGCTCATCCGACTGGTACATTTATTTAGTTTTCCGATAAGAAACTTAAAAAAATGAAGCTAATATTCTTTATCTACATAGAGACATTAAAAAAATATGAGTGTGGCTACGATGCTATGCATAGCACGGATGGGGTCCGTGCTACGGCTCAAAATTTGACTTTTCAAATTCTAACGGTCGATCCGAACCGTTCAACATGATTATAAAATGAATATGTACTAGCAAATCAAATTTACATTTTTTCGAATTTTTTTACTATTTTTTCGAAAATCACTTGATCTGAATATTCTGGACCATCCAAAAACAGCCTATCTAAAAAAATAGTAAAAAATTTGAAAAAATGTAAAATTTGGTTTGCAAGTACATATTCATTTTATAATCATATTGAACGGTTTGGATCGATCATTAGAATTTTGAAAAGTCAAATTTTGAGCCGCAGCACGGACCCCATCCGTGCTATGCATAGCACCGTAGCCTCACTCAAAAAAATATATATCTGATTCTAACTGAAGCCTTGCTACCTTAACAGAGTCAGAGACTTTTAGCATTATTAGAAATAGTAAATATAGTAAAGCAATAGAGCCTCAACATGTGGTTTACTATTTTGTTTTTGCAGAAAGACATGTGGTTTACTGTTAGGGTAATTATAATATCCCCGGCTTCCCATCCCCGTTTCATCCCCGTGGCCGTTAATGATCCAGTTAATTATAGTTAACTGTTTTTACCGGTTAACCCACTTACCCGTTTAATTACCTTTCCTTTTTTGAATTTTATTTCCTTTCTCTCCCCGCGCGCCACTTTCTCTCTCTTTTCTCAAGCGATCGCAGCTGGGATTCTCCGACGCGCGCCGCTTTCACAGGGGAGAGCTAGGCGGACCCTAATTGGACGCTCCGACGCTCCGACGACCTTCCCCGCTCGGACGCTCCTCCGATCTCACCCGCTGGGACTCTCCGACGATCTTCCTTGCTCGGACGCTCCGACGAACTTCCCCACTCATTTCATCTGCGCTGAGGCTATTCTCTGATCAGGTAATGAAATGTTGATGCGATCTGATTTTATTTTTGATCTCTGATCTTCATGGTGTGATTTCTGTTGGTGACATCTGAAATCGCTATTTTATAACATGGATATTGTTGGGATGTATACTTTAGGATTAATGGATGAATACTTGTTACACTTGGGATAAATACTGAGTATTACTGGATATATACTTTACAGTTCATGGATGAATGATTTGTTTCACTTGTGTTTTTACTGTATAAATAGTACTGGGTATTACTGGAATGTATAGCTTGGGTTTTTACTTTAGATTTAATGGATGAATACTTGTTACACTTGGGATGTATACTCTTTTTCGTTTTTGTAATTTCTCTTATTACTGGGATATATACTTCACACTTACTGGATGAATACTTGTTGCAATTGGGATGTATACTTTAAATTTCTTTTATTAAAATTTCATTTACTAACTGACATTATTTTGTTTTTAATTTTTGTAGGAAATGATCAGTGCTGAGCGTCTTCTGCTTGCATGTAGGATACTTACTGATGAGAGGAATGAGTTTAAATTTGCAATTTAGGTTACTCACTGATGTGATGACTTATTTGTTGTGTTAAAATTTTGATATGAAACAGTTTTTGTAATAGATATGAATTGATGTTAATATTGTTGATGTTATATAGTTTGATATGTTATATTCATCCTTCTCGTCGTAATATTGCATGTGGTCCCTCCCCCTGTCCGTTTCAAAAGATGTTAGCGGTCCACAACGCATGTTGTTTGTGGTGATGAGTACCTTCATACAGATGGGTGAATACTAGTTGTGAAACAGATGAATACTTTACCGCAAATTGCTAATAATACAAGCTGACGGTTATGCGGTCCCCCCTCTTATTAACGCATTTTCTTTTGTCGGTTATGCGGTCCCCGCAGTTAATAACGCGTTTTCTTTTGTCGGTTGTGTGGTCCCCCACTTAACAACGCGTAATGAATGTTGTAATTAATCATAATATGCTTCTATTGCAAAAGTGAATACCTGCGTATAGCTGGATGAATACTTGTTGTGTCACAGATGAATCCTTTACCCCCAAGTCATAAAATGAGATGACGGTTATGCGGTCCCCCCACTTAATAACGCGTTTTCTTTTTCGGTTATGCGGTCCCCCCACTTAATCACGCGTTTTCGTTTGTCGGTTGTGTGGTCCC
>JAJGRW010001342.1:31165-66786 GCA_025461045.1 Carex parvula
CACACAACATATACCATAGCCTCACTCTCAACACAATTCTCTAATAACAACAAATGACAACTAACAACAATCAGAAAGGGAACAGGAAACCTTGCCTGAAGTCCTTTGCGATTTAGCTGTTTGACAGCAACTTCAATTCGGGTTACCGGATCCTCGGAATTGCGGATTGTGCCCCGGTAGACGGACCCGAACCCACCTTCTCCAACCATGAATGATCGGCTGAAGTTCTTTGTTGCGGTCTTCAGTTCAGGAAATGTGAATACGCGCAGGTTGGTCGGTCTCTGGGAGAAGCTTGGGTACTGGGTACGGGCCAACGAACTCGCACTTGCATCGGATGCGGATACATCTCGGGAGTTGACATCCGACCCAGATCGGAAGTCCCTGTCTGTGGACGTGGTGCTCACGGACCGCACTGATGCAGATTTTATAATCGCAGTTTCTTCTTTGTTCTCTCCATTTAGTAAGGGGATGCACCACCTCATGGTAGAAGCTTTTCTATTTCCAGAGTTTTATATATGCCTATTAATAAACTACATATGGATTAACTATTTTGCATTAATTAAAATTAATAAATGACATAATCAGCATGCAGGAGATGAACTTTTTCTTCAGTAAGGGAAAGTCGATCAGAAAAGGCAATGCCTGTAATAATTGCATTTAGATATAACAATTACACACAAGTGAAATTTGATCAAATTGATCAGATCCTTTTCCTTTATATGTGAATAGCTAATCAATGTAATTGTTACAATTGAGAAAAGACAACTAATGCAAGTTAATTTGAGATTTTTCTCAAATATGCTCCTTGACTGCAAGGATTTTTTTTTTCTATGGGAATTTTGTGTTCTCTCCATTTAGAAAGGGGATGCACCACCTCAAGTTATTGGTTTTTTTAATATGCCTACGCGGAAAGGATTAGTATAATGTTTACCAATTTGCATTTAAAAAAATATAGTATGAGATACTCAGCATGAGGGAAAGATAAAGATTTGAATTTTTCGTTTCGATATTGTAAGAAATGCTCCATATTAAAAAGTACAATTATTGTAACAAGGAAATATTGGAACAGATACATCAAAGAAAACAATTGATTTTACACAAATATTCCATCTTTGAAGCGAAAAATCGATAAAAATCATCTCGGCCCCTTTTCGTTTTCATTTGAACCACTTAAATTGTAAGATTTGAGCAAAGATAACTAACAGAAAGTAACTTGAGACTTTCAATTAAGCAAAGAGAGCTGAGTTATTGTAAATATGCAACCTTCTCCTCAAATTCAACAGCTCAGAGCAAATAACAAATCCCCAAATAAAAGTAACAAATCAAACCCTGGAAGCAGAACTAAAGTTCTCAACAAAAGCAAGGAATGAACAATTCAACTAAAATCCATCAAAAAGTTAGGTACTGATGAAAGCTATCAATTTAGTAAGCAAATACCTCAGGTCAACTCACAGCTATCCCTGGGTCTCTCCCAGCTTCCAACTCACCACCGACTGTGAGATGTGCTCCAAAGAGACAGAAAGAGAGAGAGAGAAATCAATGACACTTTCTCCTTCAAGCACAGGCCACACAGAGAGAGAGAGAGAGAGAGAGAGAGAGAGAGAGATCAATGACCAGACCCTCAAGAGTCAAAGTTGGGTGCTGGTGTTCTTTCTTTGATTTCTTCTTTTTTATTTTTATTTTCATTTAGAGAGCTGCTGACGCCAACAATGAAATCAGAATTCAATTTCACCCAAGGTAACAGAACATTTCTGTTTAGGCCCTGACCGTCCGATCAGATGCACACGAATATTAAAGCTTCCCCTGATGCCAGATTCTGATCGGACAGTTTGGATCTAAACAGAAATATTCTGTTACCTCAGAGGACATGAACTCATGAAATCATATATGTAGATTCATTCTGGGAGAAAAAAAATATTCATTCGTATTGTAGAATTTAGAATACTTTGTACTTGGACAAGAATACTGAATACATGATCAAATTAAAAAAGAACATATTTTAAGTCACTGAATTTTAATCTATCATTCTTAAATCATTTTATCTTTCAAATTACTTTATTATCATTATCCAAAAAAATAAATTTCCTGGAGATCAAATGTCATTTAAGTGTAATGTTTCTTTTTATGGCATTGTATTAGTTTTTAGACCGAAAAGGTGACGGGACAATTTATTTGAGATGTATTAATACATATATAAAAATGTTAGTGGCTTGAAAAGGAATAAACAAAAGTTCAATAACAAACTCGTGATATATGATATATCTATATTTGCAAAAAATATTAACCAATATATATCGAGAAAGAATAGTATATAAAGTGATGATTGGTGCGTGAGTTTTTATGATAAAGGTATTTCTCTTTATAAGTAGGAAATGTTTACTTTATTTATAAAAATTAGTTTCTAATTTTTAAACAAGGAAAAATATTCATAACAAATATGGATTATTATAACATTACTTTTATATCCTTGTAATTTTATATTATAAAACTTTAATAAAATGATCATCTAATGAAATGAATATGAATATGAATAATCCAACAAAAATTTAATTTATAAGAGCAATTTCTTTTATTTAACTATTATTTTATTTCTTATGACTCTCTTTACAAATTAAAGTAATGTTATAATTAAATTTTATTTCTTATGACTCTCTTATGACTCATATCTGCAGTACACCGAATAAAATTGTAAAATTAGCAGAGAATATTCCAGTACATTTTATTTCAATAATATACTGTATATTCTCATTCCATCAGTGATTGCGGTCGGACTTAATAAAAAAACTGAGCCCTAGATATGAGGCGTAAATCATTTCATTGGAAGCAGTTTTTCTTTACAAATTAAAAAATCAATTTATTGTTAGGAAATAGATTGATGATTTTTTTTCCAAAAAATAGTAAGGACCAAAATATTGATACGGTCACTTCTTTCTGAATATTTGTGTAAATGTGTGACAAAAAAGTAGACCAAACTATTGATTCAAAATCATCGATATGTTTCTGACAAAATATTTTTTTAATTTCTAACAAAAACTGTATAACAATGTAATTGCTGAAATGTCTTACTGGTGAATTTATTGAACGAAGGACTCATTTAAACTTGTGTTTCTAAATCACTAACATAGTCACATGGAGGGGTCCTTAATTTTACCTTTTGTGATTACAGTCGGTTCTTTGTTTATTATTTTTATTCCTGTGTAAACAAGTTGACTACTTTGTTTGCTTTCATTTAATAAAGACACCGCTGCCCCCAAAGTTAGCTTTTGTTTTTGGAGAGGGAGATGATGAAAAGACTTGAGAGAACTATTTCTATTTTATGTCCTCAGAACTGTTTTCATAAAAACTTTTTAGGATGTGTTTTAAATTAAAACATGATCGAATTGTACCATTTATGGTTACTTATTTAATAAATGTTGAAAATTTGAAAATTCAAAATTTTAAATTTTAAATCTAATGGCTAAATCAATATTATCTGTGTGAGAAGTTGTATGTTTAAAATTTGATTGAATTTTGTTAACTAATATTAATTAAAATTTTTGACTCTAATATTTACTCGGAAAATATTTTAATTGTCCAAAATTTCTTTCTGTGGATTTGTGGGTAGTCCTTCAATTTTTCTCTTTCAATCTTTATTGAATTATGTCACTTGAGTTTCTTATATTGGAGCACGCTCTTAGAAAAGACAAACATAAGTAATTATTCTTTTTATGATCTAAATAAGCATTGATACAGTTAAAAAAATAATCATTTAAGTTTTGAACCATATAAAAATGAGAGGTTTTATAGAAATAAATAATTATTTTTTATGATCTAAGTAATCATTCGACATAGTAGAACCGACCACCTTAGTTTTGAACCAGACAAACAAGGAATGCCATTTTTCATGGTCTGAATAGTCACTTCTTGTTTTGTGTTATGAATTTTTTCTGTTATTATTGATTTCTTAAATTATACTTTTTTTTTTGTTTGAGGTGATATGAATCATTACTGCATGATATTGATTTCTTTTCAAATATAAATGTTTGTTTTACCTATTAATTACTTTTTCATAGGAGGTTGGAGTCAAGTCACCGAACTGATTAATATTCACAATAAATTCTTGTACGGATTTCGAACATGTAACCTCTCATATGGTCACAGAGAACATTATCGTTTGTCACTATATCAAATAATGATTCTCTTGTTGCTTGAATTTTTTTTCTATCATAACTCAATCAATAATAAGAGAACAATTTATTTGAAAATTTGATTATCAGTAACCTTTAATTTTGCAGTAACATTTTATCATAGCTCAATCAATAGTTAGAAAATATTATCCGAAATTTTAAATAATATTAAAAAAACAAAAAATTTAACAATCTGCATTCTTTTTCCAGAAAATTCTAAATCTGCTAAAACCAAAGAATTATTCTCCGAATTCAGGCCTTCTTTTTGGAGAATAATTCTCCAGTTCCAGGCATTCTCTTTCCGTAGAATAATTTTCTGGAAAGACGGTTCCAGAAAATTATTTTCTGAATTTGGGCTTTTCTGACGAATTTTTTTTATTTCCTTGAATTTGTTTTTGAATTTGTTTTTGAATTGTTTGTTTTTGTAGTTATTTATTATTGCATATCAATTATTCAAAAAAAAATCATATTTGTTTATTTGTTCGAAATTATTTATTCTATTTATATTTTTTAATGTTTTAATTGTTTTCTTTTAATTATGTGAAATTTTATTTGGCAATTGTTTTTTATAAGAATATGTTGTCAAATGGGAAGTAATAATATTGAAATTCAAATTATGCCAACATAAAAGTTAGATTTAAAATTACTAAATAAAAACATGAAATGTCACTACAAATTAAAATTACAACAACATAAAAAATAAAATTACTAAATAAAAACTCGAATTGTCACTACTACAAATTCAAATTACAATAACATAAAAACTAATCAATGTTGGCGTTTGTTTGAAGAAGATCCTCTTGCTGATCTTCTTGAGAAAGATGTTCCTGCTTCTGCTTGTCTTGCTACTTCCTCTACATTACAACTTAAACATATATAAATTAATTAGTACTTGTTAAAGAGAAAATCAATAAAATTAGTATATGTAAATAATTAAATTATGCATTTTACCTGCTGTATTCCTATCAATGGTCTCATGATGAGCCTGATGTCCGAGTCTCCGACCTTACATACGGTCCATTTCCATCGGTATGCGGTTGTGCTGTCTCCTTCCCTTTTTGATCAATCTCCGCTCCGGGATGATCCTCGGACCGTTGTATCGAGGCCAGTCATATTGTTTCATTTGGCTATCAGTTGACATATTGATCTGGGCTTAAATTTCTAGATTTGCTCGACTACTGGTATACCCAACTCGTGAATATATCTCTCTCTGGAGATGGTCAAAGGTATGGTTCACATTTACTGGCAATGAGTATCTAGGGCAAATACTGTAATAAACACCGTCATCACAGTACTGAATTTCCTCGCCAACATACAGTTTCACACAGATCATTTTTAATTTTGTTTGGTATGAATAACACACTACAATTTTAAAAATAATAACCCTATAAGTATTTCAACTATAAATTAAACAATTAAATAATTTACAATTAAAAAATAAAAAAATTTAAAAAAATCCAAAATAGCCGAATCTCTCTTTTTTCTCTTCCTCTTCCTCTTCATCTTTCTTTGCTTTCTCTTTTCTTTCTTTTTTCTCTCTCTTTTTTCTCACTTCTTTCTCTCTCTTCTCTTCTACCGAGACTCAGATTTTATAAAACAGAACTCTCTTTCCAGAAAATAATTTTTCGGAACCGCGGATCCGGAAAATTATTCTCCGGAAAGAGAATGCCTAAAACTGGAGAATTATTCTCCGGAAAAGGCCTGGATTCGGAGAATAATTCTCCGGTTTGGACAGATTTGGAATTTTCCGGAAAAGTGTGCAGATTCTTAAATTTTTTGTTTTTTTAATATTAATAATTTTTTTGAAAATATTATCTTTGTCACTAGATAAAAAATAATTCTTTTTACTCATAATATGCATTATTTATATAATGCATTGTACTGTTAACATATGAGCCTATATTACCGAACAATAGAAAGGTCCACTCTTCTCTAACCATTCTATTCATATAATCACCCATTTAAATTTTAACCTCCCCACAAGTAATATTTTTCTAAAAAAATATGTAAATTTAATTATTAAGATATGCTTCATCAACTTTTATTAGAATCTTCAGAGAAAAAAAAAATCTCGACTACATCTTATTCGAAACCAAATCTGTTATATGCTCTCTTTTCAGAAAAAAAAAAAACAGAACTTTTTTTCTCATCCTAACCATTTAAATATTTTTTAACAGTTCATATTTGAAGATAAAATATACTTCTCTTCTATTCTCTTCAAAAACTGTTAAAAATATTTAAACGGTTAGAGAAGGAAAATAGATACTTAAGAAAAACAACATATTCTCTGAAATCCGCATTACGTTTTCCAGGATAATATTGTTTTATATTTTCTTTCAAAATATATCTTTTATACCAATTTTTTTACTAACATTTCCGACCGAAAGCTGTGTTTTTTTTATTATTTGATTCCGGGAATCAATAGACGTACTTAAACGAACACAGCAAAGGCGAATTTTTAAATCTACGTCTAAAATTTACAGCTCTTTGACACCTATGCATCTGAGACAAAAACGATTGGATAGGAGAAGTCACTGACAGTGAGCTCACAAATTTGCTTGAATAATTGTAAATATCGGAAACTGGATTGAATTTGGCGTCAAGATTCAAAGATATATTTTATATATATTTTACTTTTTGCTGAATTTTAATATCAATTTGACTGATTCCCCTGCGTTTCAGGAACGCTAGCTGCTATTAACCTGGTAAAATATTTGTGCAAAGATTCTGAAGATGATCAAATTAATAACTATACCACATATATAATTTGACATACAAGTATACAACGAACGTAGACATATTTGATAAAAAAATAAGGTGAACGGGCAATATATATATATATATAGAGTAAGGCTACGGTGCTTTGCAAAGTAAACCCACCCCTTTACTTCGGGCCACTTTTTGGATTTTGAAAATCCAAACAACCGATCTGAACCGTTCAACATGTTCTAAATATTGAAATGTGCTTGGAGACCAAATTTTACATTTTTTGGAATTTTTTTACTATTTATTAAGCCACTTTGAAAATCACTGATCCAACGGTGAACAGTAAAAAACAGTAAAATTTTCTGAACCACCGGATCAGAAACTTTCAAAGTGGCTTAATAAATAGTAAAAAAATTCCAAAAAATGTAAAATTTGGTCTCCAAGCACATTTCAATATTTAGAACATGTTGAACGGTTCGGATCGGTTGTTTGGATTTTCAAAATCCAAAAAGTGGCCCGAAGTAAACGGGTGGGTTTACTTTGCAAAGCACCGTAGCCTTACTCTATATATATATATATATATATATATATATATATATAGAGGAGGGATCCACTTACAACAAATTTGAGTTACAACAAAGTTACAACATTCATTTTTTCATTTTCAAAGTCCAAATCGTCGATCCAACCGTTCAACATGATCATCTAAATAAAATGTACTTGCAGATCAAATTTATATTTTTTTGAAATTTTTTACTATTTATTAAGTATTTTACAAAAATAGCCATACTTAGACCATTGAATTTTGTACCCATCTTAATAAATAGTAAAAAAATTCAAAAAAATATAAAATTTGATCTGCAAGTACATTTTATTTAGATGATCATGTTGAACGGTTGGATCGACGATTTGGACTTTGAAAATGAAAAAAATGAATGTTGTAACTTTGTTGTAACTCAAATTTGTTGTAACTTGATCCCTCCTCATATATATATATATATTTTTAAAAACAGAGTGCGATATAGCTAGTTATATGGAGAAAAGGGTAGTTCTTTATTTTCAAAGGCAGTCAGAATGGGAATTTCTTATACCCGGTCTTTTGTGATGCAAACACGGTGAACTACTTAAAAATTTAGTTTTTTTTATATCCTGAGAATTAGAGTAAACTCACCATCACCAAGACTTTTAGTGAGATTAACTTAAAAAAAATATTAAATTAGTTTTAAATGACAAATTTTCAAACTGTTCGTCTACTTCATGAGTAATATATTTATATGTAAACTTTTAAATTATTTTAACTTTAATATAAACACATTAAAATTAATCAGAGAAAGAAAATCTGACTCTCTCGGCGGGTTGAATCTCCCCAGTTTAAAGCTATTACCAATTTTCTGTAGCTATTCAATGATGCACGGATATAATATTTATAGGCAAATTCTTCTATGGGCATAAGGACCTATATGAGCATATTTTCATTTTCAAAGTTCAAATAGTCGATCCGACCGTTCAACATTTTCTCCATATTACAATGTACTTGGAGGTCAAATTTTAACATTTTTTTGAATTTTTTTACTATTTATTAAGATGGGTACAAAATTCAATGGTCTGAATTTGACTAGTTTTGTAAAATACTTAATAAATAGTAAAATAATTCAAAAAAATGTAAAATTTGACCTCCAAGTATATTTTAATATGGAGATAATGTTGAACAGTCGGATCGACTGTTTAAACTTTGAAAATAAAAATATATTCATTTTACAAATAGATCCTTATGCCCATAGAAGCATCCCTCTAATATTTATATGTATTCTTTTACTAATACATAATTGAAGCAAATTTATCAAGGATAGGAGGAACGCAAGCTGCGTAACCAAAGCGGAGAGAAGTATGACACGTGCATAGGATTATATAGGAATTCAAAACCAGCGCAATATCTGACTGAGTACAATGAGATGTGACATGTGAGTCATCAATTTTAATATGACACAAATCTCAAAACGGAGTCTCTATATCTAAATAGACATTGTATTATTTTTTATCCGACTGAAAGTATTGTACTCGGTCCGATTCCTGAGGAATACAAACTCTGTGCATAGATCAAAAGAGACCAAAAGACCAATTTAAATACAAAGATAATTGAGAATCAATCTTTGATTTAGTGGTTAAATACAATATTTTTTGTGTAAGAAGCTGCAAGTTCAATATCTGATTTAAAGATTTTTCATAGATATTAATAAATGAGTGACTTGATCTCTTGTTCAACACAGAGATACGTATCAGTGTGTGCGTGCGTATGGAGTTGACTAGTATGTTATGGGTAGTTGATTCCTTCATATGCTATTGTATTTCTGCCATCAGATTAACTTTAAAAGTTGTGCAAGGATCGATTAACGTTGATAATTCTATTGGAGACAGAAAATTAAAAAATGAAGCGCTCCGTTAGGAAAATAAATCTGCTGTAATTCTCGGGGAATCACAGAACCCTCGATCTCATCTCAACTGTTGGTCTTTCTCGAGATGCGTGCATGAAAATTTACATTTTCAAGAACGTTTCCGAGATCCGCACACAGAAAAGTTTGAACCGTTGATCTCGGAATCACAGCAGATTCGGACTCCTCCGTTAGAGGGTTAAGCACTGAACCCCTTCTTCTCTCCTTATCGTCTCCCTATCACCTCTCTCTCTCTCTCTCTTGATCGATCCATCGATTGATAAGCCGATCTGAGATCCACCTCGGCGTTTTGTTTGTCGCACTTCCGATCAGACGCTTTCTCTCTTGCTCTCGTGTCAAGAGCGGCGATATGGTTGAGAGAGAAAGCAAAAACTCCAGCATGGGAGAGGAAATGGGAGTGTCTGAGAGGGGATTTTAGACTAACGAAGGCTTGTTGAAACGCATTTATTTTAGTCTCCGTTAAATTCATTTCTGCCAACATATGATCCTTGCACGATTTTTAAAATTAATTCGATGGCAAAAAATACAATAACATATGAAGAAATCAACTATCCGTAGCATGCTAGTTACGTATTAATATATATGTATATACAACCACTAAACAGAACTTGACAGTAACAAGTTAACTATCATATAAGAACCAAAGGCTATCCCCAAAAAAGGATTTTGGAACAACAGAAATTCAAACTATCTTAGACAAATTAATTTAATTCATGACTTAAATTATTAAATAAAATATAAAATAAAATAAACAACTTGGAGGCATCCTAAAACCAACCCACAGAAGCCCGAGCGATTGGCAAAGCCATCAACGCCTCATAAAAGCCTTAGCAAAAAATCTAACGGACAGGAACTCAGGTAAACCACTGAGTACTGTTACTGTAGATTAACAGTAAACCACATGTTGAGGCTCTATTGCTTTACTATATTTACTATTTCTAATAATGCTAAAAGTCTCTGACTCTGTTAAGGTGGCAAGGCTTCAGTTAGAATCAGATATATATTTTTTGAGGGATGCTTCTGTGCACACAAGGATCTATTTGTAAAATGAGCATATTTTTATTTTCAAAGTTCAAACAGTCGATCCGACCGTTCAACATTATCTCCATATTAAAATGTACTTGGAGGTCAAATTTTACAGTTTTTTGAATTTTTTTACTATTTATTAAGTATTTTACAAAACTAGTCAAATTCAGACCATTGAATTTTGTACCCATCTTAATAAATAGTAAAAAAATTCAAAAAAATGTAAAATTTGACCTCCAAGTACATTGTAATATGGAGAAAATGTTGAACGGTCGGATCGACTGTTTGAACTTTGAAAATAAAAATATGCTCATTTTACAAATAGGTCATTGTGTGCACAGAAGCATTTGTCATATTTTTTTTAATGTCTCTATGTAGATAAAGAATATTAGCTTCATTTTTCTAATTTTCTTATCGGAAAACTAAATAAATGTACCAGTCGGATGAGCTACTTATCTCCCTTGCTACAGCTCATCATCTCAAACAAATAAGAAACAATTTTAAAGAACCTAGATACAATCAGGAAAGGTTCTTGGAGGTCAATCAAAATTCTCTATGCCTTAAATTGATAATTGAATTTGATTAGATTCTCTTAAGAGTTTTTGCACTTTTGATTTGTAGGAATCATATTACTCCGCCACCTCTCTATTAGAAAAGGTCAACAGTATCCTAATTAATTTTTCCAATACTATTAACAAAATCCTCCAAATCACCAAAACAAAAATTCAAATATTTATGTCAGTCTACTTGAGAAGAACTATGGTGTTCTTAAACTTACCAAGTTCTTTACTGAGCTTGACTTCAAATTTTATTGAATTGACTTCAAATGGCGAACCGAAACTGTTAAAACTGATTTATATTTATGATGCATTTATATGTAAAATTTATAAAATTTGGAATTAGTTTAATATAAAGTCACCTAGTTTAAAAATTCTAGAAATCACCTGAATTAGTTTAGTTTAGTATAAAGTCACCTGATTTATTGGTAGAAAATCACCTGATTTAAAAATTCTAAACCATCCGAAAATAATAATTTTCTACTTATTTTAAAAAATAGTTAAAAGAGTATAAAAAATGTACAATCTGGTTTCCGAGTACATTTTCATATACATATCATGTCTAATGTTTAAATCAACTATTTGAACTTTGAAAATAGATATATGAATTCATAGTATATATATTACCATATCCTCACTTGGTTATAAATCATAGTTATTTTTAATGCAAAAATAACCGTAACGATATTCCATTAATCCTTCATGACAAAAACAGCAAAGGTTGATCAATAGAGAAATGATAAACTAAACTAATCGAATAAAAATACAAAAGAAGCTAAAAAAATAGAAGAAATAAAAAGCTATAAAAGAGGCATCAGAATTTTGGGTAAAATAATTATTTTAATTGCGCCCCTGAAGTAGTTTCTGTATTTTTAAATTCAAAACTTATGTATCATATCAAAGTTGTACACAATACCAGTATTTCTAATAATATGTCATGTATGGTGTCCATATCAGTTTTTGAATTAGTGGTGGAAGGAAATACTCTCTGGCAGTTGTAGGTTCAAAATCTGATCATCTCTTGTGGATATGAATAATTGAGTGACTTGCAACCTGCAGTTACAAAAAAATATTTGTATGTAATTAGAGTAGAACTAGGGTATTTGTATGTACTCTTTAACTAATACATAATTGGAGTAGAAACTAGGGTGTTCCTAAGTGCACCAAATTCTTTAGTGAACTCTAACTCTAAAACTTATCGAATTGGCTTCACACGACGAATTCAAACCGTTGAAATCTTTTTACCTTACGAGTGATGCGTCTATATGCAAAAATTTTAAAATTTTAAAATAATTTTGTATAGAGTCAAGTAGTCAAAAGCCATCCAAAAAAATAAATGCATGTTATTTGATGAACCTGACTTTAAATTTTATTGGATTGACTTCAAAATTAATTTTTTTATTTTGAGCTTTAAAATTATGAATTGAGTTATGGTGTTTTGAAAAGTAAATAAGTTGTTTTACTTCCCGTTCATATATTTATTTTTATAGTTTAAATAGTTGATTCAAACTTCTCAACACGATATTCATTTCAAATTTTACATTGTTTTGAATTATTTTTTTTAGAATTTTTGAAAATCCCTGTTTTTTGTATTTTTCATTTAATGAAAAGCTATGATTTTCAAAAATTATAAAAAATTAGTAAAAAAATTCAAAAAAATAACAAATTTGATCTCCAAACATATTTTAATATGAAGATTATGTTGAAATGTTCAAATCAACTATTTGAACTTTAAAAATGAAAATATGAGCGATAAGTAAAACAACATCTTTACTTTTCAAAGCATCAAACTCTAAAATTATTATTATTAATAATTTATAATGTGAACACAAATAATAAAGAAGCTTCAACCTAATATGAAAAATGAACATGTAATTCGAAAAAGAGGAGGGTTAAAATGTCTCCATTTTTCATGCCTCCACCATGCCTCCATTTTTAAAACTTTAATAACTCAAAATTTAAAACTTAAAAGTCAAAATAAAACCGTTGGATATGATCTACATCATTTTATCTATACACGTGTAAAAAATTATGACATTTCAATTTTGTTTTGGTTGTCATCAAGAGCTTGTAAAAAACGTACTAATGTGGATAATTTCTAAACGTTGATTTTTCAACTTATTGATTCACATAAAAACAAAATCGAAATGCGATAATTTTTTGTGAGCACATAGATAAAATGATGTAGATCATATCCAACGGTTTTATTTTGACTTTTAAGTTTTAAATTTTGAGTTATTAAAGTTTTTAAAAATGGAGGCATGGTGGAGGCATGAAAAATGGAGGCATTTGAACCCTCCTCTTCGAAAAAATAGATGTTTTAAATAGATTTTGTTGTTTTCTAATTTGAAAAAAAATACACTAATTTGAATTTCACACAAGAGAAGGACTAGACAAAAATTTAAACAAGTATATGATATTTTTTTCAACTTCATACACCTATGACTTTCAAATTTTGGAGTTATGTGTCGTCTGACTGGATTCAGGTGGCTCTTCTTGTTAAAAATTGCACTTCCTCCGTAAGAGCACAATTAATAAATGCAGTACCATTCAATACTTGTACTGGTACGAACTCAGAACATATTTTATATGCAAAAGAACGTACGGCTACATCGTGGTGGCACATTACCAGTAGGGATAGAATGGTCAAGATCCACCTTTCGGATTTTTCAATGAATTAAAGGGAGAAAAGACAAACTACATGCAGTTTTTCTTTCTTCTTTGGAAATAACTACATACATTGGTATAAAGACAGATTTTAACTGTTTAAAATTTTTTATTTATGTATTTCAATAAATAAATAATTTTATATAGAGTCTAGTAGTCAAAAAGATATATATATATATATTTTGTAATTCCTGTGTAGAATTGTAGATAAAGATTATTAGCTTCATTTTTTAATTTTCTTATAGGATGAGCTAAAGGCACTTGTATATTTCCCTGGCTACAGCTCATCATCTCAAACAAATTAGAAACAAATTTAAGGAACCAAGATACAAATCAGGGAAGGTTCTTAGGCTGGGATATAAAAATATTATTGACCAAGATAGACAATACTTAACTTTTTTAATATTAAATATGTATGTTAAGTCCACCATTAACAATCAAATATTTTTTGACAATCACTCGTGCACATGAGCACCACTATTATATCTCAAGTAACTTAGAATATAAAATTTCTTCGGAGGTCATTCAAAATTCTCTATGCCTTAAATTGATAATTCAATTTGATTAGATTCTCTAGAGTTTTTGCACTTTTGATTTGTAGGTATCATATTACTCCGCCACCTCTCTATTAGAAAAGGTCAATAATATCCTAAATTTTTTTTCCAATACTATTTAACAAAATCCTCCATATCACCAAAACAAAAATTCAAATATTTATGTCCGTCTACTTGAGTAGAACTATGGTGTTTTAAACTTACCAAGTTATTTGATGAACTTGACTTTAAATTTTATTGGGTTGACTTCAAATGACGGCTTCAACCGTTAAAACTGATTATTTCATTTATGATGCATTTATATGTAAATTTTATAAATTTTTGAATTAGTTTAGTATAAAGTCAAGTAGTAAAAAAATTATGAAAAATAAATGTATTAAAATTATATTATAAATCTTTTTTTTTATCACTTGATTTTATACTAAATTAGTTCTAAATTTATAATCTCTGATGAGGGATTTTTACAGACATTGAAATTTAAAAGGCTAGATCTTGTCTTTCTTAAAAAAGAAAAAAGAAAAAGAGAAACTCAGGAAAACCACTTAGCACAGTTACCGTAGATGAACAATAAACGACCTGTTGTGGCTTTACTGTATTAACTGCATATTACAGATTGACCTGTGCTATGAATTTATCACTCTAATTGTAAAATTTGAACAATTGATTTGAACAGTTAAAAAGGATTTCCATATAAAAATGTACACGGATATCATTTTTTCTTATTTTTTAGATAGAGCATAAATTATTACTTTTAGATGGTCCAAAATTTTAAAATAAGTGATTATCTATCTAAAATATAATAAAATATTTTAAAAAATATAAAATTTAGTTTGTCAGTATATTTTCATATGAAAATCATGCTAAATAGTTCATATTAACTATTTCAACTTTAAAAACATAACTATGAATCCATAGCACAGACTGTCTATGTAATATACATATTACCATAACCTCTCATTATCTAATAATGCTAAAAGACTGACTCTTTTAAGGTAGCAAGGCTTCAGTTAGGATCGGATATATAATATTTTTTTTAATGTCTCTATGTTGATAAGGTATAATAGCTTCATTTTTATAATTTTCTTATCGGAAAACTAAACAAATGGACCAGTCGGATGAGCTAATTAATTATCTCCTAGCTACAGCTCATCATCTCAAACAAATAAGAAACAATTTTAAGGAACCTAGATACAAATCAGGGAAGGTTCTTAGGCTGGGATATAGAAAGATTAAAGTCGAAGATAGACATTAATTAACTTTTTAATATTAAACAATATATCTTAAGTCCACCATTAACAATCAAATATTTTTTTAACAATCACTCGTGCACATGAGCACCACTATTATATCTAAAGTACTTTAGAATATTAAAATTTCTTCGGAGATTCAAATTGCTCTATGCCTTAAATTGATAATTGAATTTGATTCTCTAGAGTTTTGACTTTTGATTTGTAGAAATCATATTACTCCGCCATCTCTCTATTAAAAAAAATCAACAAAATTTTAACATTTTTTTTTTTGCAATACCAATAACAAGAACTTCCGTGTCACCAAAACAAAAATACAAAAATTTATGTCAGCTAGCTTGAGTAGAACTAGGGTTTCTTAAGCTCATCAAGGAGCTAGCTTAATTCTAAATTTTATCGGTTTGACTTATCTAAATGGTTGAAATCGATCTAATTCATAAATGATGTTTATATATAAAATTTATAAATTTTTGAATTAATATAATAAGTCAAGCGGTGAAAATTTATGAAAAAATGAATATATAAAAAGTGGGCTATGGTACTATGCAAAGTGCGGATTGTTCCGTAATATGGAGTAATATCTTTGCTTTCAAAATTCAAATAGTCGATATGAACCGTTCAACATAATCTCCATATGAAAATGTACTTAAAGATTAAATTTTACATTTTTCTAATTTTTTTACTATTTTTAGTAGATAGACAAAAAATTACTACTTTTGGATGGTCTAGATTTTTGAGATCAACTGATTTTGTACCTGATACGTCCTATCTCGGGAGATGAGGCCGTATGGAAGATTGGACTGAGCTGGATTCGTCCTGCCAAAGGATGGTAGGCCGCGGTATGGATCGAGTTAGGAACTCGGAGTGGGTTGAGAGAGATTCGGACTCTGACCTGTATAATCTCTCTCTTAGTGAAAATTGCGTCCCCTGTTTCATGGGATCACTGCCTTATATAGTCCAGCCATAACTGCCATCTCGGGCGTTTATAGGGAACGTGGGCAGTTATGTCAACCGTTACTGGGACGTGGGCATTAAGCTAGCCGTTACTGGGACATCGGCATTAAGCTAGCCGTTTCCCCGGCTATCCCGTATGTCGGTTGGCGTGGGCCTATATTAAGGCTCTGGTTTGGGGCCGGCATATTGGGCCCCGGCTTAACGAGCTTTTTGAGCTTTTTCATATGACGTCGGGTTGGCCTTGTAAAGGTCCGAATCCCAGTCTTTCATGGCCCAGTTTGGAACAGGTAAAAGGGCCTGTGGAACATGGCCCTATCATTAGCCCCCGAAGTCGGAATGCATCAGCGAGATGCTTTCAACTTGAGGGTAAATAACTCATAAAACATACTTTATTAAATGTTATCTATATCATCTTGGGTTTAAGACATGTCGGTCATCTATCCCGGACACGTAACCCGAAGTTAATGTGTTATCATAGTGAGTAACCTGAGACAGCTAAGCGTACTTAGTGTCGAGGATTTTTGTTTATTTTTTATTTTTATTTTTTAGTGTGCTAGTGATGCTGTAATAACTCGGGGTAACATATGTCGGGTACATGTCTTGTTACAAACCCAACAATTAATGTGTTAATATATACCTATCTCGGTATGTATCCGACAATTGATGTGTTAACATACTTGCCCCAACATGGTTTCCGAGTTAGTCAAAGATCAATAAAAGAAGTGAATCATAGAAATGATAAATAATCATTGATATCATAAAAACAGAACAAGCCTAAATATATAAGAAAACATCGAAATCATACAACGCCTCGATCGAGTAAAATATCGAAATCATACAACGCCTATTTATACTAAACATGAGACATGATTTAATGCAGTGCCTGGAAGTATTTTTCCACTTCTGTCATGTCACGCCTTCCAAGCACCGTTTGGTCCATGCTCAGCAAAAAGACGGGTGTGATGTCGTTTCTCGGACCACTTATACCCTCTCATTGTCGGTGTCTTCAAAAAGATTGTCGGCGTCGAGTTCATCTTGGGTAGCGGTGTACAAACTCGGGCCTCCAGTATTGCGGGATAAACACCCAGGACATTTCCAGAACCGACGACGAGGGTCCGACCGACCTTGGATGTCGTAATGGGTAAAGCAACTCCACTCATAGCACCCCCGACATTTCACCATCTCGTGCTTGGCTTCTTTGTCACGGCAGATGATGCATCTACGCAACTTGGGCTCGAGATCGAATTTATAAATGTCGTTCTCGTCTTCCTTGGTGAACGAGGGTGCGTTAGCAAGGGTGAGGTCAATAAGGTCACCGATTTGGAAGTCCTCATTCGCGAGCATCCAATCCAAATCTTTCTCGGGAAAATGTTGGAGGAGGGTCCATCTCTCAGGCCGAGATAGGGCCCGTATTGTGTCCCGAGAATGTCGAGGATTAGGGGGAGGTATGTTGTGGCCGTGCCTTGATGGTTGGACATCGCGACTTTGACCACGATCAAGGGGTGTATTGTTTTTGGAAACAACTCTCTTGACAGGCATCTCGGAGGTTTTAAGGAAGGAGAAAAAGACAGAGGAAGGATGCGCGATTGACATATGAGCAGCTGGCTATTTATAGGCGTTATCGGCGAAAGTTGCCATAAATACCGTGGGCCATATTGCCTAAACAGGTAGCCGCCAGCTACTAGCCATAAATGTCATTGGGCGTTGTGTAAGTTATACGACATGACAGGCTTTCGGCGTTTCCGAGGTGGTCAAACTGACTCACGTTAGACGGTATCAAGTAGTAATGAAATGCCTATGCGAAATATATATTAATCAAAACAACACGAGGTAAAGACCTCGGCTGAAGGTTACAGCATAAGCAGATAAGTAAATTTTAAAAATTGACATCTAATTAAAAACAAAAGGCGGGCTATTCCCGCGATATTCTATATATAGCTAAGGCTATTCATGGCGGGAGCGCTTGGCTCGGCGTTCTTGATCAAGGCATCTTCTGCAGGTGAAGGATATGAAGCGTGGATCGCCATGGTTCCGAGGTGATCTACGGGCTAAGCACCCGGGATGAAAAACTTCTTCGCATCCGTCACAATGGAACATGTGCCGATAGTTCCCTCTGGATCGGCAAATGGCACATCTATCCCATGCTAATGGGTTGTCCTCGTCTTCCCTCGGGTTAATTGGGGGTGGCTCGTTGTGGATCTCGGGGTTCCGATGTTGGGGAGATGGGTGTGGTGACGGAATGTCTTCCCTTTCCTCCTTAACCTCGTCCTTCATATTTTTGTTAGTTGCCGTATTATTATAGTCCGAGTTGGAAGGTATAATTGGGATCGCCGGATGTTCCGTTAAAGGGAGACGGAGGTAGTATATATAGTATGTCGGCATTAATTACTTTGACGCCTCGTCTTCCGTTAACCGTCATCAGTCGTCAAATCAGCCGTCAAATCAGTCATAAGGACGGGGTTATGGCGCAATCCCCGCATGACACCTGGCATTCTTCAGCTCGGTTCGAGCCCGATGCGCGGAAATCGAGGCGTCGCCATGATGAAGGGTGGCGACGCGTCGTTTGGCGGCTCCTTTTCGAAGTTCGCACAAGTACTGAGCGGGAAAAATAGAGACCCTTATATATATCTCATCCCGTCTCATTCACTCATTATCGTTTATTGTGAGTGAATTGATCTCGGAGCCATAGAGCGAAAGTATTTTTGGTGATAGCGGAGCGAGTTCAGAGTGTTCAGGAGATCTCGGAGAAGACATCATCCGAAGATCGTGTTGAAAAGAAATCTCAACATAAGGTAATTCTTTACCATCTCGGTAGTCGGCCTTATTGATTAAGTTTATTTGGAACTATATATGAATATTTTCGAGGTCAATAGTAATGTAGTTAACCACATAAATATGGTAATGTTATCAACCTTAGGATTAATGACATACCCTCGGCAATTGATGTGTATGTGATAAGTCGGTAAATATAATGCCTTAGAAACAAAGAATAGTGGTTAGCTAAGCCAATCCTGTTTCTTCGTTAATTTAGAAATGGCCGAAGAACAAGAAGGATCTCGGGATTCGTCGTCGGCTACTTCGGGGGAACAGTCCCCGTTTCCACAGCAGGTTTTTCACCCGGGTAGGGGTAAGGGCATTCATGGTGTGACCCTTACTAACCCCGAAGCTTCGGAAGAAGCTGAAGGCGAACAATATAGCGAAAGATATGGGGAACACGAAAAAAGTTCGCCTCGGGGTGAACTTGTTGAAGCCTCGGCGGGAACGTCTCGTGAACCTTTGGAGCCCCGAAAAAGAAATCAGAAACCAAAGGAAAAGGAGGTTCCCCGAGATGGTTACAGTGGTGATCTGGTGTTCCCAGTATCTGCTAGTATTCTGCCAAAACTAGTCGTTCAATGTGAAGCTTATGCAGACGCTTTTTATGACGAACTTGTGCCCGAAGATGACAGAGAAAAATATCCTCGGAATGCCCTCAAGCTGGTAGCTCCGGGTCCTGATTACCGAGCGCATGACTCAGGTCGTGGGATATGCCTGTACTGGAAGATGCCGAAATGCGGCTTCAAAGTCAGGGTATCTAAGTTTGTACGCGAGATCTTGCGACACCTCGACGTAGCCCCAGCACAATTGACTGCGCCCGCATGGTGTTATATCATGAGCTTCAAATATCTGTTTGATATGATGCCGGAGTTGAAGCAGGACTTTCCAAGTGTAGGGTTGTTCTTTCATTATTTCACTCCTTTATACAATAATGAGAGCCATCTCGCAATTCGGAAGCGTGGTAAAGTTGCGCTGTTTGACAAACTGTCGAAGGCGGACGATTGGAACCACGGTTGGGTGTACCTCGCGAATCCTAATGATTTGCCATGCTTCAAAGGAATACGGAGGGATTGGCGTCCTTTGAACAAGGAAAGTCTCATCCCGCGTCCCCCCGATCCTTAACCTCAGATGAACTAAAAGTCGTCCGAACTCTTGACAAATATTTTACAAGTTAGTTTTTTGTTTTTCAGTTCGTACTAACATATCTTTGTATCGTATTCGTTTGTTTATCTCGTATTGCCATAGATAACTTGTTAACTCTTGCATATTTCTAATGTCGCAGGTCGCGGTTTTATGGCATTACCTTGGAAGGCTGTTCGTCCAATTCCTATCTTCGCTAATCCCGATGACGGTTTTGTTAAGAAGACAGGGGTTCCGAATACCTCCAAGTCGGGTTCCGCAAAGGTTCGGAAGGCCCCGAAGTCAGTTCCTGCTACTGCTACAGCGGCTCTCCCTCAGTCGTCTTCCAAATCCAGTGCCAAGGGTGTGAAGGGTAGTGCTTCTGGCTCCTCCCAACCCGGGGCATCGCGAAAGAGGAAGGAGACTTCTGTTGACCCCCCCTCGCGCTTAACGAGGCAAGAGAAGGGAAAAGACGCAGTGGTGGAGGAACCTGAGCCTAAGAAACAAAAGGCTCAGTCCGATATTGCGTTGGTGACACCCAAGGTCACTCCAAAGGAACCTTCGCAAGCCGAGGTTGACGCTGCTGAAGCGGATTTGGAAAGAATCATCGAAGAGGCAGCTGGTGACGTGTGGAATCCCGCAGAGGAACACAGAGCGTTTCTTGAATCGCAGCTTTCTGAACAAGGGCGACGCACTGGGTTCGTGTAGGGAACAGGGATTTCCCAGGGGTTCCCCGACAGCTTTTTAGGCTATCTTCCCGGGTATTCTCGGATGCAAGAAGAGGAAGATCACCCCGAGGTCCGGGCCGCGTATGCTCGGGAAACGTTCAGACTCACGACCACTAAATATCAAAAGAAGTGGGCTGAGGAAAATCCCGATCAAGTCGTAGGCCAGGTTTTGAGGTCGTTGCATGACGCCGGGGTTTATTTTGGGTTCCTCAAGGATTCGCTTAATAGTGAGAAGCGCAGTGCTCTTGCCGTCACAGCTAATCAAGAGGCGCTAAACAGGGCGATTTTAGAGAGGAACCATTTTCTACAACTAGCGCAGCAAAAAGATAAGGAAAGAAGGGTAGCCACTGGCCAAGCTGCCGTGAACTCGGCAAAATATGAGCTGGCGTGTATCACGGGCAGGAAGGCTGATGCCGAGCGCCAAGAAGCCGAGATAAAGGCGAAGCGTTATAAACGCAAAGCCGATAAGTTCAATGGTAAAATCGAGGATCTCAAGTCTGAGCTCGAGGCTCGGACCAAGGAGGCAGAGGAAGCGAGATCCGAAAATGTCCGACTAAAAACTAAAATGCAGGATTTGCGAAAGAACACACTCAGGCGGTTTTTAGGCAGCAAAGCCTTCGCCCAGGCTGTCCCTTATGCTTGCCAGGACGTGATGACGCAAACTATTTATTGCTATCTAGATGAACTGGCAAATCATTACCCGTTCAAACACGAGCATGTTGGTTTTACCAAAGTGGAATCCGAGAGACTTGTTGTCAAAGATCTCTCGGATTACGGCTGGGATGAAGAGAATGATGCACTGTTGAACCCGGATGGTACTTTGTTTTATAGGGAACTCGAACTTGAGAACCATCCGATTTCGAAGATTGTCCATCCTTGGCCTAAAGATAAGTGGCCTAAGCATCTGGACCTACCTGACAATGAAGCCGAGGAGGACGATGAAGACACTCCTTCTGATAGCTCTTCCGAGGGTGAAAAAGAGGACGCCGAGGTGGAGAATGTCGAGGTAGAGAATGCCGAAGTTGACAGTCTCTTACATCAATGCGGGGGGCAAGAGAATGAATCGGATATAAATCCTTTTAACTCTCCGCGTGATGGAGGAGATGATGCTTCCGTGAGGCCGAATCCCCCTACTCCATGTAAGTAAAAAGTCCTATTACTACTATCACCGAAGTGTTTCATGCATGCTTCACCTAGCTAATCGTTTTTGTTTTGTTTGTAGGAAGGATGCAAGCAATGGATGCAACGTCGGCATGAGTAAGACCTTTGTACCCCTGAGATGTGGGGGATTTTAAAGTTGTTGAAATGTATACTGTTTTTATTTGCACCCCCGAGATGTGGGGGTTATAACAGAAATTTTTGTAATCCAGTATTTGATACCCCCGGGATGTGGGGGTTTAATAGAACAATTTATCATTTATCTGCTTGACCGAAATTGAACTCTTTTAATCGCATGTTTCTTTGCCCAAAGTTGAATTCTTTTCTGTCGATTTTATCTCGGTTGTATGATACTATTTTCTTTGTGAACAAGCAAAATGTGCTTGATTGTATATCTTTTGCCCCCCATTTTTTTTCTTTATTTTTGACAAAAATGGTCAATGTAGGGGGGGCAGGTAAGTCGCGCAAACGTATGCGTTACCCCGAGGAGTTTTCGATAAATGTTGTCGACATAATAAAATTCATGTTACTGGTGTAACAGTCGTCGTCCCTTAGGACTATATTAATTTTGTTGTGTATCTCGGGGGTATTATCCGAGACGCATTTCGTTGCCATAAAAGGCTTTCGTTCGTATATCTCGGACCCAATAAATGAAACACAATCATAATTAATACTGTATATATATTGATAAAAAAGCTTAGAACCAAAATTTGCATCTTGGTCTAAGTGACTACATTGAATAAAAAACATAGGCTTATCTCGCCCTGAATACCTCGCGGTCAATAAAAACGACATAAAAAACGACATACATTAAGTGTAGAATTTACGGAGATGGCAAGTGTTCCATGGACGAGTAAGTATAAAACCACTCGGGTCTTCCAATTCGTAAGCGCCTTTACCTCGCGGGCGAATGATCTTAAAGGGACCTTCCCATTGAGGGGCAAGTTTGCTTACATGTTTGCCAGTTGCTTCCACAGTTTTGAGTACCAAGTCACCCGGCTGGAATTCCCGAGGTACAACGTGTTTGTCAAATGCACGTTTAACCCTGCGTTGATACTCCATGGTGCGGATGCGGGCCTTCTCCCGACCTTCTGTGATGAGGTCGAGTTCCGCAGTGCGTGCATCGCGGTTGTTGTCAGCGGAATATGTCAAAGTACGGAGAGATGGTTCCATCATTTCAATTGGAGTGACTGCTTCCATGCCGAACACCAGAGAGTACGGAGTTTACTGCGTGGCTTCTCTAGGTGTAGTGCGGTAGGCCCGTAGAATTCCATCAAGAATGTCGGGCCAATTCTTTTTGTTTTCGGCAACTTTCTTCTTGAGGCCATCCAGAATAGTACGGTTTGTGACTTCTGCTAAACCATTGCTAGCAGGGTGGCTGACCGAGGTAAAGTTGTTCTGAATGCCTAGGTTGGAGAGGAACGTCATAGTGCGTGCTGCGTTGAACTGTGTTCCATTGTCCGAGATGAGAGCATGTGGTATGCCAAAACGACAAATGATGTTTCGCCAGATGAACTTCTCTGCCGCTGCGGCAGTGATAGTTGATAACGCTTCGGCTTCGACCCATTTAGTGAAATACTCGACAGCTACGATAATCCAACGGCGTTGTCCGATAGCTTTGGGAAATGGCCCGACTATGTCTATCCCCCATAAGTCAAAAGGCCAGGCTCCCGAGATGGATATCTGATCGTAGGCCGGGATGTTGCTCAACTTGCTGTGGTATTGACATCGCTCGCATTTTTGGACTAAGCTTGCCGCATCGTGTTGCATGGTTGGCCAATAAAAGCCGGCTCTGAGGATTCGTTTGGCAAGAGTTTTCGCTCCTTGATGGCTGCCGCAGACGCCTTCATGTACCTCAGATAGCATTTTTGAGGCTGTCTCCTCATTGATACACTTGAGCCAAGGTCGCACGTACCCCCTTTTGTAGAGGTGGTTGTTGAATATAGAGTACATTGGTGCGATCCTTTTTAATCGTCGGGCTTCCAACTGATCAGTGGGGAGAACTCCGGTGTTAAGGAAATTCCACATCGGGGTGAACCATGACTCACCGGGTTCCCCGATGGCGAGTACGGCTATGGTGTTAAGGGTGATGCTGGATTCAGGGACATCCATAACAATCACGGGTCGATCTTTGTCAAGGTTGCCCGCGGCGCCAAGTTTGGACAAGGCATCGGCTTGGCAGTTCTTGTTGCGCGAGACATGTTGGATATCAACTTCGTTGAAATGGCTCTTGAGCAGGTGGAACTGCTGTCGGTACTTGCGCAACTTTTCGTCCATGACTCGGCATTCATCGTTTATCTGTTTGACCGCTAACTCGGAGTCACTGCGAAGGTGAACCTCGCGGGCGCCCAATTCTTTAGCTAGCTTAAGGCCTGCTATCATGGCTTCATATTCCGTGGTGTTGCTTGTTACCGGAAATTGAAAATGGAGAGCATAATTCAGGGTTTCCCCGTGTGGGCCAGTGAGGGATACCCCGGCTCCAGCCCCCTGTAACGAAGAGGCGCCATCAACATGGATTATCCAACGTCCCTCGGACTCGGGAGGAACTCCGGAATATTCGGCGATGAAGTCGGCGAACATCTGGGATTTCAGAGCATTTTGGGGGTGGAAAGAAATATCGAACTCGGATAATTCGAGCGCCCAAGCTAACAATCGCCCGGATGAGTCGAAATTTGCGAACGCCTTCTTGAGCGGGATCCCGGTGTAAACCTTTATGGAATGCGACTGGAAATAAGGTCGCAGCTTTCTTGCGGCTATGACGAGAGCATATGCTGCTTTTTCGATCTCGGAATACCTAGTTTCGGCATCCCGAAGCACATGAGAGACGAAATAAATCGGCTTCTGATCTCGTCCCTCTTCCCGAACAAGGGCAGCACTTACCGCATGACCCGTTGTTGCCAAGTACAACACCAGGATATCGCCCGCGGTCGGCCTGCTAAGACATGGTGGATTAGCGAGGTAAGCTTTGACTTTTTCGAAGGCCGTGGCACACTCCTCTGTCCATTCAAATTTGGCTGACTTACGCATGGCTTTGAAGAAGGGGAAACAGACGTCCCCGGATCTCGCGATAAACATGTAGAGGGCGGCTAACTTGCCTGTGAGGGATTGTAACTCTTTGAGGTTCCTCGGTGGTTTCATATCGAGGATAGCTTGCGATTTGGAAGGATGAATCTCAATACCTCGCATAGAAACCATGAAACTAAGGAACTTACCACCGGTTAGACCGAAAAAACTCTTCTTTGGGTTGAGTTTCATGTTGGCTGAATTCAGTGTCGCAAAGGTTTCTCTGAGATCTCGGACATGGTCGAGGTCGGACATGCTCTTGACAAGCAGGTCATCCACGTATGCCTCTACATTTCGCCCAATCTGGTCGTGGAATACAGTGTTGACCATGCGCTGGAACGTGGCTCCAGCATTACGCAACCCGAAAGGCATAACCCGGTAGCAATATAGCCCCGAGTTAGTAGTGAAAGCAGTTTTCTCCTCGTCGTCTTGGCTCATCCGGATTTGGTTATACCCGGAGAACGCATCCATGAAACTGAGATAGGCATGTCCCGAGGTGGAGTCGACCAGTTGGTCAATTTTGGGCAAAGGGAATGGATCCATGGGGCATGCCTTGTTTAGGTCAGTGTAATCGATACACATACGCCAGTCGCCATTGGACTTCTTGACGAGTACGGGATTGGCTGTCCATTCGGGACACTCGACATTCCTGATAAAACCAGCATCGAGAAGTTTCTGTACTTCGCGTTTCACGGCTTGCTGCCGTTCTTCCCCCATGTTACGTTTCCTTTGCCTAACTGGTTTTGAGCCCGGCTTAATATGTAGTCGGTGCTCCGCTATTGACCTCGGAATTCCGGGCATGTCGGCTGCGGTCCAGGCGAAAACGGATTGGTTTTCTCGGAGGAAGCTGATTAGCTCTTCTTTTGCCTGCCCCTGGACTGCCTTCCCGATGTTTAGTGTGTGGTTACCACCTAGATCGAGTTGTTCGATTTCGTCTGCGGGTTCAAGGGGAGCTTTTGCATCAGTTTTATCAACTGGATCTAGTGCCAGGTCGGTGTTTGGAGGTAAAAAGTCAGTACTTGAACGCAACCGCTGTTGGTTGGTTTTGGCGTTAGATTGATCGACCTGGTGGACAGAGCCCCCTTGACCTTGAACAGACATCATGTAGCATTCACGTGCCACCTGTTGTTGGCCACTTTCTTCCCCTATCCCGTTATCGGTATGGAACTTGATCTTCAGGTGTGAAGGGGAAATAACGGCGCCAATTTTGTTCAAGGTTGCTCTTCCCAGGATTGCATTGTACGCAGAAGGAGCATTAACGATGAGGAAGTCTACCATGACTTCCACCGTACGAGGGGACGTGCCAAATGTCACTTTGAGTGGCATCATACCCCGAGGCCGAAGGGCATCTCCCGTAAAGCCTATCAAAGGCGAGATATGCTGTTGGAGGGCGCGAGTGTCGAGGCCCATTTGCGTGAAAGCCGGCAAATACAGGATGTCCGCTGAGCTTCCCGTATCGACTAATACCCTCTTAACCCGGTGAGTATTGATTTTGAGGTTCAGTACCACGGGATCATCGTGCGGGCTGGAAATCTCACCTAGGTCCTTCTCGGAGAAAGATATCGCTTCCTCGGATCGAGGTCGCTTTTTGTCGGTTTCAACCTGCAAAACAGTGGGGTATGGTTTTCGATTGTCGCGAGGTAAGATTCTTCTGATGGTCCCGCGATGACCACCACTGATCACGTTAATGACAGGGCTGCTCTGCCGTTCTTGGTGTCTAGTTTCGGGACCATCCCGGGTGTGAGGACCGACCTCCCCAACCCGAGGTCCCGTATAATCCTGTCTGTAAGGAATAGGTTTCTTGAAAACCTTACCTTTACCGTTGTACTTCCTGGAGAACTTTCGGAAAAAATCAGGGTTGATGAATTCGATCAGCTTACCCTCGCGGGCTAGTCTCTCCAGGATGTCTTTGAGTTGAAGGCAATCCGCAGTGGAGTGCCCATTGAATCCGTGGTACTCACACTTCTGGGAGTTGTCTTGTACCGTGAAAATGCTTTCAGGCAATGGCGGAGGGAGGTCGAACATGCCCTCTACGATGTTGTACATCTCGTGCCGCTTCTTAGTGAAAGGTGCATACCTTACGAAGTGTTGGCGGTATCCCTCGGTGCCTGTTTTGTGTTCTTGCTCGGTCGGTCGGTTGGGTTGGTTTCTTCGAGGTTCTCTTTGGTTGCGAAACTTGTCCTGAGTCGGCTGTTTGTTAGTTCGATGACGGGGAGATCGAGATCTAGGCCTCGCGGGGCTCCCGTTGTCATCCTCGGCACGGATGTAACCCTCCGCAAAGGTTACAAACTCCCTCAGAGTGGTCATCTTCTTCATGTGGGCTTCGTAACGCAAAGTTCCCGGACCCCCTTTACGGAGCCCTTTCTTGATGGCGGCCAAGGCGAATTCTTCATTGAGGTTCTGAATTCGCCGAGATGCTTGTATAAAACGGTTAACAAACGCACCTGTTCTTTCGCGCTGCCCCTGGACAATATCTAGGAGCATTTCACATGTTGCTTGTGGCGGTTTGATAATAGTATACCTCTCCAAGAACAGTTTCGCGAAGTCCTCGAATTTGTTGATGGACCTCCGAGGTAGTGTCATGTACCAGTCCCATGCTTCTCCAGTTAAGCAAGTGGTGAAGACACGGCACATGATGGCATCGGTGGCTCCAAGGAGGCGGAGTCGCTCAAGAAATCCGTACACAAAGTTGTGCTGATCCTGTGTGTCGCCGCTACCCCGAAAGCTTGGAAGGGTCGTCGGATACTTGAAATCCGTCATTGATTGGCGGTAGATGTCTCTGGATAGGGGGCCATCCTCGATTCCCATAGGCTGAGAGTAGGTGTCTGTCTTCTGGGATTCGAGTTCGGCTAGTTTGGCCGCGAGTCTGGTCTGGATCAGCTCTTCAACTTGAGCCATGTCGATACCTCGGGTTGGGGTAGGTGATCGCCGGTTCCTTCTTCGGTCATTGGGCGAGCTCTATCCCGACCTCGGGGTGGGCTTCGTTCGCGTTCTTTACGGGAGTGAGATTGTTCTCTGCGGGATGGTCTGGGCCCTCTGCCATGATTAGCTGATTCTCGCTCGTCGTTGTGGTGAACCTCGGGACCTCTGGGGTGTGGCAGTCTTTCGGGATCAGGTTCCCTGTTCTCATCCTGCCCTTCCGGCCGTTTTCCTTTATCGGGATGTACCCCTGTTGGCAGAACATTTTGGCCTCTGCGTTCGGACTGGACCTGTTGTGCTGATGGAGTAGGTGTATCTGTCTGGTTACCAGTTCGGACCTGTACAAATTCTGGGTCCAGATTTCTTGGAGAGACATTTGCCGGTCGACTGTGGACACGGTATGCTGACAAAGGTCGCAGTATAGGTGCGGTGGGCGGTACGGTCTGGTGTATAGGTCGCGGTGGTACTTGCTGAGAACACGGTATTGGACCTGTCATGGGATATATCCCGTGAGCGCCTCCCGGGCCCCATTGCCCAGAGGGTGTGACATAGGGATACTGGGGAGCCGTTGGTGTGTAAGGTGTGTAAGCGGTCGCGCCGTAGTGATACAACGGCGTTTGCTGAGGATAATATGGTATGTAAGGTATCTGATAGGTACCAGTTACGGGGTTGTGCTCGGTGTAGAGCGGCCTAGTCGTGTTCCCTTCGGTGAACGAAGGTCGATGGGTGATGTCGGGGCCTGTGTGGCGAGACTGTGCAGGTTGGGGACCAGGGGGTCGTATCATTGAGCTGCTTGGCCTCGCCCCTAGAGGCTGACTGTGGGAGGTGTTTCCCGTAGGCGGGGTTACCAAAGGAGGGGGTGTGATCGCTACTCCTGGCGGGATCGTTACCCCTGGTGGAAGCGGGATTGATGTGTTTGGTTGAGCCATCCAATTCTCTGTGTTCGAGCTAGGCGTGGCCCCACGGTGGTTGATACGTCCTATCTCGGGAGATGAGGCCGTATGGAAGATTGGGCTGAGCTGGATTCGCCCTGCCAAAGGATGGCAGGCCGCGGTATGGATCGAGTTAGGAACTCGGAGTGGGTTGTGAGAGATTCGGACTCTGACCTGTATGATCTCTCTCTTAGTGAAAATTGCGTCCCCTGTTTCATGGGGATCACTGCCTTATATAGTCCAGCCATAACTGCCATCTCGGGCGTTTATGGGGAACGTGGGCAGTTATGTCAGCCGTTACTGGGACGTGGGCATTAAGCTAGCCGTTACTGGGACATCGGCATTAAGCTAGCCGTTTCCCCGGCTATCCCGTATGTCGGTTGGCGTGGGCCTATATTAAGGCTCTGGTTTGGGGCCGGCATATTGGGCCCCGGCTTAACGAGCTTTTTGAGCTTTTTCATATGACGTCGGGTTGGCCTTGTAAAGGTCCGAATCCCAGTCTTTCATGGCCCAGTTTGGAACAGGTAAAAGGGCCTGTGGAACATGGCCCTATCAGTACCTATCTAAAAAAACAGTACAAAAATGTAAAATTTGATAAACAAATCTCTTCTCTTATTAATTATTAATTATGTAGATGTCTTGATCCGCCAACGACTGCGATTAAAAGATTAAATTTTGAATTGAATATCAACCCTCCGATCAAATAGTCTGCTTTTTTTTATTCTATGTATTTTTTTTATTTTTTTACGTGTAGAAATCTAAATTTATATAGATACATACTCGCCACACGTACTCGTCGACATCTCTCCAGCGCTCTGTATCTCACATAATCTATGTTTCCTCCTCTTCCTCTATTTTTTTTGGAAAACTTTCCTGAACCCCCTTATTTGATTGTCAAATACTCGATTTTCTGATTGGTTCCTAAACCCCTTTAAGGAATTTATGGATTGATTGATAATTTATTGGTCATGTTTTCATTTCTTTCTATTTTTTTTATATCATTTAAAAAATGTTGTTTGTCATTTAATGATCTCATTTAAGTAAACATGATTCAATTATCTATTTTAGGTGCACAAACGCATATAAATTCTAGGGAGAAGAGAATAACCCTTATAACAATAACAAAAATCATAATATGACAACAAAATGTGACATAACATGACATCAACAGATAAAACAACTTATTTTGTTGATTTTTTATTTCTCTTGTTTCCATGTTAAGCAACATAAAAAAAATTAGTATGTACCGGTCAAAATAAAGCTTATAGGTATGTCATTAAATAATAGATTTTACATTTGTATGACAATATGTTAATCTATTTTTTATTATTAAATCATTATTCTTTTCAATGGTCTATTTTTTTATGAAAATATGTCATTTTGTATGATAATTTTTTTTGTTCTCTTATAATATGTCCCCATTACAACGTACGGGTACGATACTAGTACATTTTTATATGAAGATCATGTTAAACAATTCATATCGACTATTTGGACTTTGAAAAAAATGTTATTAATTCATCGTACAGACCAATTCGCGCTATGCATAGTACCATAGCCTCACTCACACATGAAAATTAACTTATAAGCCTTTTTTTTACCACTTAATTTTATACTAACTTAATTCAAAAATTTATAACATTTGTATGTAAATGCATCACTCGTAAAGTATTATCAATTTTAATGGTTTGAATTCATTGTTCGAACCAATTCAATAAAACTTGAAGTTAAGTTCGTCAAGAACTTGATAAGCTTAAGAATACTCTAGTTCTACTCGGCGAACTTACCAAACTGTATAGTTCTAGTCCTGACAATAACAATGGTTGTAAGCTTAGAAACTCTTTGAAGAAACTATAAGAACTCAATGATCGATTTCTTCCGATATTCATATATTCTATTTAGATTGTGAAATAATACTGAATCTCCTAAACAGTATAACCAAAACACTATAAATGACATTTGGGGTTGCATTTGGTGGTGCATTTGAGCTTCACCTTCGGACCGATTTTTTCTTTTTGGGTTAAAGCCTGTTTAAGCCGATTAAGTCATTTGGATTAACTTATGTGCGCTACTTGATTTGATTGGGCTTGAAATAATTCTAAAGTAAACAAATAATACTTTTGCTTTTCTGAAATACATCTTTACCATTTTGAAAATGGGACCAAATCGAATTGTTGAAAATTTCGTCAAAAAATAGTCAAGGAAAGTTGTTGCACAACACACAACGAAAAATAAAAAGAAAAACAAAAATGATATCAAAAAGCTTCGAATTCACATCACCTCAGGTTATCCGACTCAAGCAAATTATGATCGGATGATTCTTTTAACATGGCACAAATATCAAAACAGACCCCCTAAAGTCTCCATAGGCACCAGATTGAGTTTGGCCCAGATAGGATTAATCTGGGCCGTCCGTTTCAATTTGCTTGAGTCAGGTACCTGGGAGGATACAGATCCAAACAGCTTCTCCGCTTAGAAAGAGAAAATTTATTATTACTAATTGCTCAAGTAAATAACATAAAACAGATATTCAAAATGAAAATTTGAAAGACCAATATAGGAGTTATGACAGTTGAAGGTATCATAATAAAAAAATGAGCATTAATTTCATACGAGTAATTACTCTATCATATTTTTTTTTTTATAAAAGGCATTTAATGCCCGTTTCATTCAGAAACAAGAACTCTACATAAATTGGGTTGACAATTATTTTTGGGTGTAGATATATCACTGCACGTGCCACTATGAGTCTAGCAAAGGAAGATATTTCCATGCTATGTAAATGATAAAGTTACATTAGTTTATGAGTAAATTTACATACCATAGGTACATTTTTATGTGGACCACAGATAATAAACATGCACTTAGGAGTAAATCTATGAATAAAGTGCTATAGAGATTCAATGTGCATGTAAATTACTTTTAGTTATCTGTATTTCTATTTATGAACTCGTTCCTAATAGTAATCACAACCCTAAACCCTCAAAGTAACTATGCATTAATGCATATATCGAGTTGTCTTTGACAACAGACTTATCGATATATTACATATAGAATTATAGAGTGAGGCTACGGTGCTATGCATAGCACCAATTGGGTCCGTGCTACGGCTCAAAATTTGACTTTTCAAAATCCTAACGGTCGATCCGAACCGTTCAACGTGATTATAAAATGAATATGTACTTGCAAACCAAAATTTACATTTTTTTGAATTTTTTTACTATTTTTTCGAAAATCACTTGATCTGAACATTCTGAACCATCCAAAAACAGCCTATCTTAAAAAATAGTAAAAAAATTCGAAAAAATGTAAAATTTGGTTTGCAAGTACATATTCATTTTATAATCATGTTGAACGGTTTGGATCGACCTTAGGATTTTAAAAAATCAAATTTTGAGCCGTAGCACGGACCCAATCCGTGCTATGCATAGCACCGTAGCCTCACTCTTACATATATATAAACTTAATATAGTACAATGTACCTCACTAGTTACTTTTGTGGTGAGTGTTATTAAAACCGGACATCGATTGAAAGATATGAACTGGATTCATATCTAACAAAAACATTTTGAGTCATTAAGATTCAGTGCAATTGCCGGGTGTAATAATTAAGAATTTACAAAAGCAAGGCAACAGAAGCTGAATTAGAATTTGTACATATAGTAATATTTGTTATTGTTATTAAGCTGACTATGCAAATTTTAATGAAAAAAAAAAAGAAACAGACTCTGTCAGGTCTTATAAAAACTTTTTTTTTTCCGCCCCCAACAGGATTGCAATAGCACCTCAACAAAATTGAATTAGAATCAGACCGTTTGATCTGAATCAAAGCTAATCCAAGCTATTCACGGGGTGGTTTAAGATTCGTGCAAGGTATAATGTACAGGCCCAATTCAAAACTTACCGTTTGAGGTACCTTAAATGATATGAGTTCTCCCCAAAATTACCTATTAAAACAATTCAACATCAGGTATCTAGACAAGTATCCCACCAAGTATACAAATTTCTACTTAAACCGTCCAACTGAAAAATAAAGATCATTCTCCTCAAAAAAAAAAAAAAAAGATCATGAAGACTTGCCGGTACCAGTGAAATCGTCTAGTGTAAAATTCAGTGTATCGACCGAACCTTTTTTCACCTCTTCTCCTCTAAGAGCCAGGAAATCCTCAACACTGCCTGGTTCACCGAACCAACCAAGTCGATCGGCAATCAGGTGCAAGTTGTTGCACCCGGAACAACGCGCCACCACAATGCCCTTTTCGTACGACTCGCGAGAAGCCGTCTTCATGGATCGAGTATCGCACACCGTGCATGTAAATATCATCGCCATGTCATGCCTTGCCGACATCTTCAAATTTGAAAATGCCTTGTACGTCACTTTTGGTTCTTCGGTTTCTGGGGATTTTGGGTTGTCTTGAAGTTCAGTTGCTGGTATTGCTGATTCAGCCTTTGTACTGGTAAGCCTAATGCCACCTGTCAGATGCGAAGAACACCATATGTTTATAATTAGCCTCGTATACAAACGAAGTAATATGAATCAAGAGTTGAGGATTCAGTACTGTTATGTAATTAATATTCTAGTATTTGAACTTGCTTTGGATTTGGAATTTATTTGAATTGGCAACTATTAATATCTCTTCTGATTTTATTTGACTGAATACATTGGAATTAACAGGATTTCATATGATCAATCTCTGGTCAATTCCTTGGTGCTGAGATACAGTGTAGCAAAAAAAAAAGGAGAATTACTTGCAAATTTCACCTTTCAGTTAGGAGCACTTAATTTGCTTAATTTACTGCTTCAACCACGCATATTTCTGATACTAGACAGGAATTGTGTTATTCCTAATTCCAACAGTAGAGAAACTATGATACCAAATACCAAGCTAAGTTATCACCCAATACCTAAATACAACCAGATCGCAACGAAAAAAAAAAATAGAAAAAAAAAGGAAGATTAGGGATCAATAACAGAAAAAATAAGCAACATGAAAAGACAAAGCTCCGCACCAGTAGCGAGTGAAGGTAGAGCGAAGCCAGTCCGGTTTAGGCCGAGAACCGAGCCGAACCGCCGCTGAAGTAAGAGACGAACCGCAGCCATGGCTTGATAAAGAAGAAACCAACAAACCGTCAGAACCTAGCAACTAGCAACTCACCGGCTAATAGAGCACGAATAGTAAATATCGACTCCGGATGAAGTAACTCAAATTTTCTAGACCGTACGATCAGAATCCGGACAAATCCGGTCCGGAGTGGAATATATAGATCTCCATTAATATCAAAACAGATCTAACATCCGGATCTTAACTCAAAATTTGAGCTATTTAGATGAATTAAATTCGCAATTCCTTAACTGAATTAATTTTTTATCATTTAGAAAACGGAAATCTACGTGCTCAATCCTTTGTCAATTTATATTTTTAATATTTATATATTCATTTAAAAAAAATGAACTTTTTATAAACTATTTTAGTTTTCATTTTTCATCTTATTTTACTTCTTAACCTTGTACTATATAAATTCAAAACTTTCAAAATTTTGCATGTATATGTATCATGAGGAGGGATCGGATGACACCTCTTTTTGGTGACATCTCTTGTTACCACATTCATTTTTTTCATTTTCAAAGTCCAAATCGTCGATCCAACCGTTCAACATGATCTCCACAATAAATGTACTTGCAGATCAAATTTTACATTTTTTTGAATTTTTTTACTATTTATTAAGTACTTTACAAAAAAACAGCCATACTTAGACCATTGAATTTTGTACCCATCTTAATAAATAGTAAAAAAAATTCAAAAAAAATATAAAATTTGATCTGCAAGTACATTTATTTAGATGATCATGTTGAACGGTTGGATCGACGATTTGGACTTTGAAAATAAAAAAAATGAATGTTGTAAAAGAGATGTCACCAAAAAGAGGTGTCATCCGATCCCTCCTCATGTATCATTCATGAAAATAGATGGATTTCAATAAGTTAGATTCGTCGTTGAAATCAATCCAATAGATTTTTA
Source organism: Carex parvula (assembly GCA_025461045.1). Taxonomy (NCBI): domain Eukaryota; kingdom Viridiplantae; phylum Streptophyta; class Magnoliopsida; order Poales; family Cyperaceae; genus Carex; species Carex parvula. The sequence continues at coordinate 66,246 of JAJGRW010001342.1, forward strand.
AAGTTGTGCTTACCAATTCCTATAAGTAATAAATATCTATGAGTGTATTATATCATTATGATAAATATTTATATTAATAAATATCAATAATAAAAATATTTAATTAAAAAGTTTAAACCGGTGCTTATATTTTTATAATAAAGTTTATATATTACAATATGTATTACATATATAATTGAGTAGGATTCAAATGTCTCATATCATAAAAAAAAAAAACAACAATGATTTTGTATCTATCTAACAAGTAATTTTTTTCATTAAATATATAAAAATTTGATATCCCAGCACATTAGAATACAGAGACCATTGAGCGTTTAAATCGACTGTTTCGACTTTGAAATAGAAAAAGAATGCGGCATGATTAAGGTATGAAAGACACAAGACATTCGAATCCTACTCATATTTATATTAGTGAAAGTGAATAATAATTTTTTATAGGTTCAAAATTCGAATGAGAAATTTTTTATGGACACTAATTAGAGATAGAAGGCTCGACCTCTGTCTTTTTATCTTAAAAAAATACTTTTCTGTGAGAGACTTA
>JAJGRW010001343.1:0-33205 GCA_025461045.1 Carex parvula
GGGCTACAATGCTTCGCGAAGTAAAGCGAGTGTTTTACTTCACACTCATATTTTGCGATTTTAAAGTTCAAAATATTGATCCGAACTGTTCAAATTTATTTCCATATTAAATTGTGCTTGGAGACCAAATTTTACATTTTTGGAAATTTTTTACTATATCTTTAGAATTTTTAAAAATTATTGTTTTTGATAGTCCAGGATTTTTTGAAAAACAGTGATTTTCAAAAATTCTAAAAAAGTAGTAAACAATTTCAGAAAAATGTAAAATTTGGTCTCCAAGCACAATTTAATATGGAGATCAACTTGAACGGTTCGGATCAACGTTTTGAAGTTTCAAATTGAAGATATAGACGTGAAGTAAAACACTCGTTTTACTTCGCGAAGTACCGTAGCCCAATTTAAAAATGATGAAAAATGAAAAATGAATACATAAAACAATTTAAAAAATAACTTATAAAATGTTCATTGTTTTGACCGTTTGACCATGTACTAAATGAATTCGAAACTTCAAAATTTTTGCATGTACATTCATCACTCACGAAGTACATGAATTTTAACGGTTTAGATTCGTAGTTCGAAGTCAATCAGATAGTCTTTTGGAGATGTGCTCACCAATCTCTCTTGATGAGCACATCACACTCTAGTTTTGCTCTATATATATTTAGACCAATATAAAATGCCGAGCATCACACACACAAAACACAAAGATCTTTGGAAAAAGATATGATATGGGACTGTACGTATACAAACTATAAAAACTATATGGAATATATGCACTATTATAAAACAAATTGAGGCCAAATCTTGTTTAAAAAAAACAAACAAACAGTACAAGTTGGGTGGATAAAAAGTGTCATGTTTACCCTTGTACAGAATATATTATGATTACATAGTATTCTTGAAATAGTACATATAACACATCATGTTAGAAAAGAGAAGTGCATGTGATGTGAGCGACAAAGAGACATTCACTTTATATGGGAATATTCTTTTAAGATTTGATATATAGGTGTGCTTGTATATATTAATAACATTTTGACATACATGTATTATGTATACTTGCCAATCTAATCTTGTTAGTTATTATTATGTGGCTCCACTGAGTACTAGGTGTGTGTAGTGTGTGTGGCTCCAATCTAATCTTGTTAGTTATTGTTAGTTATTATTATGATCTTATTATACTTAATAGGTGTGTGTAGTGTGTGTGGGTGTGTGTAAGAGAGAGAGAATGAAGGGGCACAGAAACCCAAGGAGAGGTAGATTTAGGTTAGGTCCCTCAAGAAAATCCATTTAGCAGCCTTAGAACAAGAAGCAAGGACATGCCACATGCACTTGCCAAATTAATTCCTCTCCAGTTGATTCCCAAGTCAAGGCATCATACTTTTTACACACACCCTCTTCATTATACTATTCTAGGTTTGAATATATTTCACTCTCTCTCTATCTCTATGAAAGGAGGGGAGGAAAGAGAGAGAGTGTGCGTATAATGTATAGTGTTTACTGTTTAGTGTATGTTGGAGAAAAGAGAGGAGAGAGAAAGGGGGGAGAGAGAGCGAGAGAATCTGGAATGATGTCAGTGAGATCAGGCTTTGGCGCACTCCGATGCAGTCTCCTCCTTTGCAGCAGAGAGACAGAGAAGAATAAAGCGCCTCCCTCCACCCAGGCCCCATTTCCCATTTTTCAATTACTCCTTTCTGTTACTGTTATTCTTCATTGCTTCCCATTTTTCATTAACTACATAATTATAACTACTTGCAGAGCAATAAGAAAGAGAAGACTTTTGTGAATTTTGAGCAGAGAGAGCGTGCCTTAGATCCACAACTAAATTCTCACCAAGTACACAATCCAAACTCCAAACTCCAAAAACTCAACCCAATAATATGTACAAACATATACATCATATAAAGATTAATTAAATCATCTCCCGTTACACACTTATGCGACGCATACACATATCAACCATAATTATATAATATACCTCCTATTCAACAAGAAATAAAGGGGGAAAAAATAAATAAAACTAAACATCTTCATGAGCTTGTGACAACTGTACTTCAACTAGCTCATGCATGAGACCTGAACCGCGACCTAAACCAAAACCCGAACTGGAACCCGTCTCCTGAATGGATTCCTCCTGCTTCTGTACCAAAAACCGGCTCATCTTCTCAAGTAATAGTGCTGCTTTTCTCTTCCCCCTGTCTGTGCCGTTGACGGCCAAATCCCTTATTGGGCCAAGTAATCCGCATTGCTCGGCCCAGCCCAAGAACTTTCCCCCTTCCTCTCCATTACAAAGGTGCACCAAGACTGCAGCTGCATTCTCTCTATTCCTAGCGGACCCACTTCGTACTGTGTCGACAAAAACCGATACAGCTTCAGCTGTACCAATTGCCATTTTTCCCTCAGGATGGCTTGCCAGTATTGCCAAAATAGCCATCGCCTCATCAATCATTGACCCAACCGGGTCGGTCACCAGACCCATTACAAGCGGTACCACCCCGGATCGTACCGCCTTCCCCTTGTTCCCCTGGTATATGCATAAATTAAATAAAGCTGTAGCTGCATCTTTTTTCCCTCTGTGACTCCCATCACTCAGCAACGATACCAGTGCTGGTATTGCTCCCATTGCACCAATTGTTACCTTATTCTCGTCTATAATTGAAAGACTAAACAAAGTGGCAGCAGCATTTTCTCTAGCCTCCATGTTCCCATTTTTTAACACAAAGACAATCCCAGGGACACAACCGGAGGCCATTATCCCGGCCTTGTTCTCCTCGCAAATAGAGAGGTTAAGAAGAGCTGTAACTGCATGCTCTTGGGTGCGCAGATCGGGGGAGAATAGCAAATCTTTTAACAAAGGGACTGCCCCGGCCTGGGCTATGGAAAGTCGGTTCCCTGCATTTCGCTTTGCAAGAAGTCGAATCTCTCCGGCAGCTGAGTGTTGGGCCTCCGGATCCGATGAACTCAGCTTCACCAAGAGCGCATCAAAATCAGTGCGAGGGGATGATAATGAGGAGGGAGTGGAGGGGCGTTTTGGTGGGTCCAACCCATTAGACTCGCACCATTGAGTGATCAGACTTCTTAAGACATAATTAGTGGTCAGAGATCTGTGTGCCAACCTTTGTTGAGTGCTGGGACAGGTGTCATGGCCTGATGCAAGCCATTTTTCAATGCAAACCCGCTCATATGTCTGAAAATATTCAAATGTTATATTTTTCTTTTTATTTAAAATACATTGCCAATTATATTTATGTTTTACAAGCATCAATTTTTTAATCAAACTAAAATTAAGTAAGATTAAAAAATTACCTGACCAGTAGAGACAATAACAGGGTCCTGCATCAATTCTAGACTAATTGGACACCTGAACTCATCTGGTATTGGTATAGGTACTGAAACCCGACTCTTCATCTTTGCATCAGGCAATATCACATTTGGATTGCCTATGGTACCCATTACTGGGTTTTGGGTCTGGACAAAATCCTTTATCTTTTTTAAAAGCATACAAATTTTTTCTATGCTTTCACCTGGGTCATTGCCTCCAGTGGAGACAACCATCTCATGCATAGCAAGAGATTCTTGTTTTAGGTCGGATATTGTTATTAAATGAAGCTTATCAGATAGATTTTGAAGAATTTCTTGATCCAGGTTAAATTCGTATGGGTTATTGTATATGGATAGTAGATCACGGTGTAGTTCTTCTGACGGTGGGTTATTTTTCTGCTCTTTGGCTCGTTTTAATTGCGAGTGTATTAGCTCAACCTGAGAGAAGAATATTGGAAATGTTAGACAATAAAATCAAAAAGGTAATATATGCAAAATGACATCACAGGTAATAATTTCTTAGCTGAGCTAACATGATCCGACGTCAACCTTTAATACAAATCAAATACAATGGAAGTTATAAAATGATATTAAATCAGCCCAAAAAATATCAAATTTCAGACATGAACTTTTACATACACTCTTTCCCATTAATCACTTACAAACAAATTCAGTCTTTAATGAAGAAATAAGTCTTTGATGCTTTCATGCAAATTTTTTTTGGACCATCGATCGATAAACAAAACTGTTTCAATGTGGGCGGTATGGCATTGTAGGAATGAAAGGATGTATGGAGGGAAGACTCCTGACCTCAAACTGTTTCAAACTTTCCTCAAGCAAGCAAATACGGAGTCTATGTTGGCTTAAGCTGTGGGGATAAGTGCATGTCAGAGGGGGTCGCTATCACTGGTACAGGAATATGAGGCAGATTACCGGTTCACATGCTATACTGACGGCTCCTGGAAAGAAGCATGGCAAGGAAGCATAGGGGTGGTGATTAAAAATGAAGGAACTTTGCTTCTATACAAATCTGAAGGTGTAATGGCGAGCTGCCCCCTTCAGGTGGAGGCCATGGCGATTAAACAAGGCATTTAACAGGTACTGATTATGAGCATTACAAATTGTGTCTTCTACACTGACAGTAAGACACTTGCTGAAAACTGCAACCAGTTGAAGCCCCCAATTGAATCGGACTGGAGAGCATTTACTGAGATGTTTCCTTATGGAAAAGTTTCAAACTAAACAGGGGACTCAGGTGCGAACACATAAGTAGAGGCCAAAACGACTTGGCAGATCATCTAGCAAAACTGGGGAGAATACAAGGATGACAGTATGAGGGTTATACATTTCCACTTTTCAAAGAATAGGAATTGAAATCTTGTAATAGGGTAGACTATTGCTCTAGAAGCTGAGAGAGAGTAGGAAGACGTGCACAAGAGATGCAGGGGAGAGAAGAAGGGAAGGTGAATCGGTGTCAGAAGAAATGAGAGATCAGCAAAGGGAAGGAGGAGGTAAAGGACAAAAATGTCATTTATTTTTTCATTAATATTAAAAGGATTTTTTTAATTGAAATAAAAGATGGGGATATAAATAAATTTAATGAGTGATGGGGAATTAACTAATTTTAAACTTTTGATGGGTAAATATCTAATTGATGAAGTTATAATGGGTATATATATCTAAATTTCTCTATTATCAGCGGCCTGGTCTGACATATGGCATGTAGTTTCCTGTGATGCGCCAGTACAGGTACAGTAATCCCTAATAGGTAAATCAGTTCAAGACTGGTACCGAATCAGTAATCCCTAATAGGTAAATCAGTTCTGACATATGGCAAGTAGTTCCTGTGATGCGCCAGTACAGGTGCAGCAGAGCTTAAGACTGGTACCGAATCAGTCAATCTGGGGCAGACAACAGAGATGTACAACATTAAGATAAGGATAGACATGCCTGTTCTCTGACTTCATCAGAAATACCGAGTTCATCATAGGTGATTACATCAAGAGACTCAACCAACTGAGATATTACTTGTTGATGCCTTTTCATAAAGGCTTCTTTCTCTAGGACCTGCATGCAATGCATATAGTATATTCAATTTGGTAAAATCAATTAAGTATAGAACCTATTAATCAATCATTGCATAAATAATTCATTCTCTGTACCAAATAAATCTTGCTTCCCTCGCTAGCAAAGTTGAGAAAGTCCTTGGCTTCTCCCAGCGCAGCTAGAAGCGGTTCAAGGGTGCGTTGCACCGCCGGGTCAGGGGTGGGGCCGGGTCCTTTATCGAGCAACTCTTCCGCAAGAGGGTCGAGAAGCTTGATGCGACGTGAGAGGGCATGAAGCAGTTTCCTGTAGGAATTTCTGAAATCGGGGATGGCAGCTATCTCCTCCAGCAGCGCCGACAGTCTCGCCGCCGGGGAAGAAAGCGGAGGAGCGGAAGGGGAGTGCAAGGGGGAGTAGTAGAGCTTGTCTTCTTCTTCCTCCATTCAACTTCAACTCGGATAGGGTCTCTCTCTGTATTTCCTTTTGTTTTTGTTTTGTTGTAAGAGACTAGGAGCAGAGAAGGGTTGCCGAGAGAGTCGAAGAAGAAGCAATGAATGAATTGAAGTAGCGTTAGCCGTACTCCAATTCCCTAAAGTAACTCAAATTTTGAGTTTGGATCCAGACGGTGATCTGATGTGCCACGAATATTGACGGTTCTCGTGGATTAGCCGAACTCTAATCGGACGGTCTGGATGAAACCTCAAAAATTGGGTTACTTCAGGAGATTCGGAGCCGCGTTAGGCGTCACATCAGTTTGTGTAATTTGTGTAGAAAACTGGAAATGTGGAATGAAAATTCAAAGAAGCAAACGCATTTGACTTGGTCTTCGCTGAGTTCCAAGATTTTTTTTTTTTTTTTTTTAAAACTCGGTAGAGGAATTCCAAGATTTTCTGCGAATGGATTGAATATATGAATATGATCCGAGCGCGAATCACAGTCTAAGATTCTAAGACCTTTCACATGAATGCTGAGAGCTCAGCCACAGGGAATCAAAATTAATTGACGAAGTATGTGAACACGGCCAGGTGCCATTTGCGCCGAGGCGGGAGGTGGCTAACAGCTATTGGTCCGTACTCGGTAGACCGTAGTCAATCTATTGTGGTGGGTCCCTTCTGCATGCCTCAGTGCTCAGTGCGGTGCATAATTGAACGATGACTATTTCATAGTACAAGCTGATGCAACTAAGAGCATCTACATTCCTGAAACTATCAGAGTTTCCAATCTGATGTGGCAGTTTCTAAATCAGTTTCAGGAATGTAGACCAGTTTCTTATTTAGCAACTGTGCTCAATAATTTCTTAATAAGAAATCGTTTATAAACTGTGAGTTGGCAAAATAATTGGCTGATGTTCGCTGAAATTTTTATTTTATTTTATTTTATTGCTGATGTGGCATTTTAGAAACTCTAAGATTAGTTTCAGGGATGTGAACTCTTAGAAACTCCATAGCCTATAATTTCTAAAAATTAGTTAATAGTTATTTAGAAACTCTAAGAGTTTTTGGGATGTAGATGCTCTAAGATATCCATTTAACATTCCGACTTTTTTTTATTAATCGAGAATAATAATAAAAATTATCGCTAAAGTGGTGTTTTTATGGAAAATAGAAATATAAGAAAAACGAGATGAATTATCTTGTTAAGTGAATAGGACAGAGTGGATAAATAAATAAATTAAAAAAAAATTGCTCTAGCTTTGGACGGGACAGAATACATCGTCTCGGTTTTTTTTTTTTTTTTTTTTGACTAGACGGGACTGGTTTTACCATCCAGATAATTTTTTTTTCTCCGTAGTCAATTAACTGTGGGATCAGGTTTGAATTAGAAGGACGAGATAGATTGTTATGTTATGTGCACGGGATAAATCAATTCGGTTTATCTAGATATCGAAATTTCATAGAATCGATTTCTTTTTGCAATATTTTTTATTTTTATTTTGGATTAATAAAAAAATCGGATCTAACAATGCTAGTTTAATTGTCCGAACTTTGTTTAATTAGCCGGGGTTCCCAAAAAGCTGTATGGTGGCGATCGCATCATCAAAACTGAAATTTGATACTGAAATGCTGAGAGAGATGCTTATCAATGAACTTTATTATCACAGGAGAAGTTCAAGCTCCATTTTTGTTGTAAATTATTTAGATCAATGTACCATTAGGATCAGAACCATCTGCAATTAGCATCTTCTATTAATAGTAATTGCTAATTGAGTGGGGTTAAAATGTCACATTGTTTGTGTGCTCTATTAATGCCCCACATTCTTATATTTGTTTTCAAAGTTCAAATAGGCGATTCCAACCGCTCAACATGATTTTCATATTAAAACGTACTTGGAGACCAAATTTTATATTTTTTTCAAAAATTATTTACTTTTTTTTAGATAGGTACGAAACCATTGTTTTTGGACAAAAAAACAATGATTTTGTACCTATCTAAAAAATAGTAAATAAATTCTAAAAAATATAAAATTTGGTCTCCAAGCACGTTTTAATATGAAGATTATGTTGAGCAGTTTGGATCACCTATTTGAACATTGAAAACAAATATAAGGATGTGGGGCATTAATAGGGCACAAAAACAATGGAGTATTTTGTTTCTTTCTAAATATATGGTAAATAAATTCTAAAAAATATACAATTTGGTCTCCAAACATATTTTAATATGGAGATCATGTTGAATGCTTCGGATCACCTATTTGGACTTTGAAATAGAAGATAACAATGTGAGACATAAATGAGACACAAAATCTGGGCTATTTTAATCCTCCTCTTGCTAATTTTGTCTCTCAAAAAACAAATAAAAAAAAGGATCCCCTGCATCTATCTTAAAATCCTGAAATTTTTTATTTAACCATCTTTGAAAAATAACAAATAATCATTTTCTAAAAATTCTATAAATACCAGGATTTTCGATTCAACTGCGATAATTTTGATTGGGATAGCAGATTGAATCGGCGACCCTAATCTGTGTTAAAATAATACTATCTGGATCGCATGTATATTGGAGTCGCATATTGAATCTGCGATCCCAACTCTTGAATTAAAAAATAAAAGGTTATTTGTTTTTTTTTTTCTGAAGATGGTAAAAATAAAAATTTCGGCTTAAAACCTAGCTTGAATGCAGTCAGCACTGTTACTCCAAAGACTAACCTTATTCAATAGTGGCCACAGACACACTGTTTATATATAAACATATTAAAAGTTGGAAAAATACGAAGGTTGAAAAAGTATTTAGAGAAAAAAAATACTACATTCCTTTGTTATGACTCATGAGTTACGCCTTATGCGTGTAAATTGAGTAAAACTAGAGTGTTCCTGAGTTCATCAAGTCTCTTTGTGAACTCAATCTAAAATCTATCAGATTGATTTCAAACAACAAATTCAAACCATTGAAATCCTTCTATCTTATGAGTTATGTATCTACATGTAAAAATTTTAAAATTTCAAATTAATTTTGTATAGAGTCAAGTGGTCAAAAAAACATTCAAAAATGAATGCATTAAAAGTAATTTATAAACTTTTTAATTTTGACCGCTTGATTTTATACTAAATTAACTTAGAAGCTTGAAATTTTTGCATGTAGACGCAATATTCATAAGTAAGGTAGAAAAATTTCAACAGTTTAGATTTATCGTTTGAAACCAATATGATAAATTTTAGAGTTGAGTTCATGAAAAGGCTTGGTGAACTTAAGAACACCCTAATTCTACTCGTGTAAATTTGTAGATGAAATGGAATTGGTTCATAGTGGGCTTGTTACTTAGAAGATTAAGTCCTAGCATATTTTCTATTTTAGTCCTACAATATAATTTCACATCACAATCAATCTTTCATAAAACAACTCAGTTTATTGGACAAGCAACCAATGCAAATTGTAGCCGTTATGTCATCTACAGGCTACAGCCCTCCATCGCAATTTGCTTCGCATCTTAGTATGAAATTACAAATCAACCGACACAGAATATCCTCATCTGTTCATCGTAAAGTTCAAACTTTTTAATAGAAATAAATTATCTGATCGGGATATGAAGAGGGAATATTTTTATCCATGTAAGTTGTTTGTCCAAATTACAAATTTACGACCCAGATATGCTCAAATAAAAGGCCCGTGGCCCGTGGGTATATCATGGACTTTTCCATACACAAAAGGCCCGTGGCCCGTGGGTCCTAATTAAAAATGGGGCTCTCTCTAATAACAATAAAATGGCTCTTTACAAAGTAAAACTTGTTTATATAAAAGCAAGCACACCCCCCGCCCGCCGACTAGGGTTAGGGTTTTCTGCGCCTCTCAGTCTCAGGTCTGTCTCTCTCTTAATCTCTCTAAAAATGGCACCGAAGCAATATTCTTTTGATATTGATCTTGCTGTTTGTGTGTCGGAAGTCGTGTTAGAAATGGCACCGAAGCAACCGAACACGGGACTGTTGGTGGGGATCAACAAAGGCCACGTCGTCACTAAGCGGGAGCTGCCTGCTCGCCCGTCCAGCAGGAAAGGGGTAATTTTTTTTTCATACATTTTTTTCTAGGTTCGTTTGATTTCGCATATGAGTATCATCGATTGCTCTTGAACTTTAGATAGCGTACTTTCATTAATTATCGCACAAAATCTCGGTTTTTGTAGTTGAAGTATTGCCTGATTCGTATGGTTAGATTATCACTTTTAACAAAATCTGACCTGATAGATTAATTCTGTTGTATTAGTCAATTTACGTTTGCAGCACCATTATTTTTAGGTAATCTGTATTATTATTTTTTCTTATTTCATGATGAATTTTGGGAGCTTATCAGATCAATATATGTATTTGCCTTCATTCGTCTTATAAATTGGAATAGTTGTCTACAGCTTTTCTTAATATCCCATAGTTGCATGAACTAAAATATATTGTTAAAGTATGAGATGCTGAAGTATCATATATCCCTTTACTTGTTATTTATATGGTATCTTCCAACTGATTATGCAGGATGTATGTCATATCTAACTTATGAGTGTTTTCTGGTAAATCATTTGTTTCTTATTAAATATTAACTTCTGAAGGAATTTGTATTTCTCGTCTAAACTGAAGACACTCGTAAGCTTTTATAATATCAAGCATTGCTGATACCAGAATATTAGATCACAAGATGCATTTTTGTTGTTGTGTGATTGGTGTCTCTTACATAATCTTTGATTGTTTGAAATGTATTCAGCAAACAAGCAAGAGGGTTCACTTTGTGAGGAACCTGATAAAGGAGGTAGCTGGCTTTGCCCCTTATGAGAAGCGCATTACTGAGCTGCTCAAGGTGGGAAAAGATAAGCGTGCCCTTAAGGTTGCCAAGAGAAAGCTCGGGACCCACAAGCGTGCCAAGAAGAAGAGAGAGGAGATGGCCAATGTTCTTCGCAAGATGAGGTCACTTTTGTCTCAAAATTCTTCTCAATCTTTTCCATTTTTATGTATCTTTGCTATCTCAATGTTATTGAAGGGCACAAATGAAATTATTCTGTGCATATTTTGATCTATTTAACTTGTTAATAAAAGGGAATAAATAGGCTTGTTCAGGTAGCGTAACCTAATGCATTTTTTGAATGTGGTGTGCAGGTCGGCTGGGCATGGACATGGTCCCACAGATAAGAAGAAATAACTTACCTTTTCTAAATTCCTATATTGGTAGAGACAGCAGTATTTTTGTTTGAACTAGTGTTGAGAAGTTGATTTTTTTGTGATCAAGACATCTGTACATCTATTTTGGTTTTTTTGTTAGCCTCTTTTAATTTTATCAGTGTTACTCTTGAATATCGTGCTGCTCAATTATGTTCGAGTATGGAGGTTTACTTAATCTGTTGAGCCTTGTGGTTTTAGTTTATAGATCTGAAATCTGATTTGGGTTCAATAATTGGTTAGTCTCTATTGATCTGAGAAAGGCTTATTAAGGCATTGGCATTTTATTATCAGGAAATTGTGCTTGATATTTTATGTGCTTGATATGGTATTGTCAGGCATATGTTTTTTGATACTCAAGCTTATTGGGTTCTAGTGAAGGTATCCCAAAAGCAGTAATATGAGGTGTATTTATTTGACATAAGATGATCTTATAACAGCTTCTCTATTGGTAATTTTTGGGATCAACTTCTTTATTAATGGTAGATTAATATTGTTTTTGATGCACGTACAAATCAACTCTAGTTTGACATATAATTTAAATGAAATAATTGACATTTATGTCAATGAAAACAACTTTTCATTTTGATTTATGACTAGAGCCTGAAGTTTCCACAGAAATTGAAAGTTGCTTTTCAGATTGGTTTCGTTGGAACGGTAGTCACCGGACCAAATTTTGTCCGATAAGCATATTGAACCGTTTGATTTGAGATCTAGATCAATTGTCTTGATTACGGATCACCACTGGGATCCAATTTACTTAACTAGCGCTACTGCTCACTAGATGCATGTCTAAAGAAGACATTACTAACCATCACTGCTGTCGCTGGATTTGCATGTCTAAAGAGGATATTAGTCGCTGTCTGTTCGTGATTCGAAGGAAATGATGGTGCAGCCTGGCCAGAGATTCAAATGAGAGAAAGGTGCCGTCTTATTTCTAGGAAGAAAAATAATCATTTGGATAAAATAAAGGGAGAAGAGATCGAAGAAAGAAAGGGCATATAGAGAGAAATGGAAGTTACAGCGGAGAGAACGGTACAAGAGAAGGCACATGTGGTACCAAGTGCACCATTCATTAATGTTATTTCATGTATATGCTTTTCATGTTATCTGTTACTTCTCATCTAAATTAACTGTAAAATAAACCGAGTTCGTTCATGATTTTGACATTCTACAATAAGAGAAAAAAATGAGAGAATTCGTACTATGTTTATATTGCATTTCACAGCATTCTCTACGGTTGGTATTAAGGTACAATTTAATTTTACACTCGAGTCAGGATAAGCATATTTCTGTCATAATTGACCTGGTAACAAGTCTGTACAATTCCTTACCAGATAAATTAACACTACGAACTAAAAAGTACAAGCTACACAGTGTACTCTTTAAGGGGACGAAGAAAAGAAATCAACAAATGCATGTCTTGTCTTGATGATCTCTCTATCAACTAGGTGATATCACATCATTGGCACATGAAACTTATTATATGAACAACACATGGGGCCAAGTGTATGAGTATGACCATGACAATTTGGAGTAACCAAGCGGGTAATAATAAATGGATTTTGTGGCAAAAATTCTATTGTCATTCAGGAGATGAAAATTACTGACGACTTTCGTATTGTATATGTTGAGCTTAATATAGGATTAATAAAACAAATCCTTGATTAGAAAGAACCTTTGTATTTGTTGAGTTATGAAACACCGTTCTTCATTTACTTATTTCCACTGATAATTTATTTGAGAAGGTTCTGTAGAATTACAATCACATGAGCAATTTTGTAATAGCGAGAATTACATAATTTCTAGTGTGCCAATAAGCAAGCTGTGTGATATCAGTGCAGTTACGTTACAACCTTCATTCCTTCTATACCACAAGAAAACGATTTTTTTTTTTAGGAAAAACCATAATTATAAACTATGTGGTATAGAAACTAGCATAAAAAAAAAATTCATTTTTATGAACTTGCAAAATTATAATAGTACATTTGATTGCAAATATGAAGTTGGTACTATTAAACTTTAGCAAAAGATTCTTTTAATTTCAGTGGAACATAATGTTGCAAAATATTCTGGTCTAAAGAAAAGCACACCAATTGTTGCAAATTCCAAACTTTAGCAATTTCCCTAATGTTGCAAATTCCACCCCAATTATTGTTACTAGAAACTCTTACAATTGATATTTCTCATCAGAACTTGTGTGACCATTCCTTAGTGTTGTTTAACATGATTCTGGCAAAAGAAAGAATACAAATTTATAATCATTTTAACACTTATCCATGTTTCAACTTCTTGACAGATCAATTTATGTTAATTCACTCTCATAATGTAAGTCCAATAATAATCAACAACAATAGCTTCAATGTAAAATTTTCCTGTAAAAGTCAGCTCTGACAAATGGTAATATACACCACTAAGATACTTAAATCATAATTTTTTCAGTACCAGACAAAAAGGTACTGAAACTATACTTCCTGGTGTCAGTTTGATCTCATTTCATGTCTTTTTCCCTGGCCTTACGGAGCTACATAAACTTAGTATGACCAGGATCTAGTGAAATAACCCCTTAATAACACGGTTGAAATTTGTATCCATGCATGCTAATACTTGTGCAAAACAAGTAAAAAAGCTATTGTAATAAATACAACATAACTTAAAATACAAGATGACTATTTTGTTTCTAAATTCAAATACAGAGATAAATAAGGACAATTTTTTTTTCTTTTAAGTCAACAAGGGTAAGTTTGGGTGAGACAAATAATAGTGCTAACCCGGGTTAGCGACTATTCAGAACTACTATTCTGTGTAAAAGGTTGTGTTTGGGTTAGCAACTAGGGACTATTCTTTGTTTATCGTTTGTGGGTTAGCATGCTATTCTACTAACCCGACCAAAAGTTGGGTTAGTGACTATTCTCAATCTTTGGGTTAGCGGCTATTCTCACCAACCCAGGCTTTCATCCAAACACAGGTTTGATCAATACCCACCATGTGTACAGTTCCTAGATTTATTATTGCAAAAGAAAACACCCGATCTCCATTTTCATTCCTTCCAAAGCAGCATATGATGTGGTGAAGAAAGGACAGCAAAGACACAGATCAAATTGATGAACCGGATTTAAATTAGCAAAAGCAGGTTTGATTGGGGTGCTCGGTTTATCAAGACACTTAATCTGGATCTTAAAATCAATAAACTTGATAAGCTTATCAAACCAAATTTGGTCCGACGGGCATCAGACCTTTCCCTCATTTGGATCTGTAATTGTAAATTAAGTAAAGTTTTGTGTTCCAATGTTGCTAACACTTCTAATGTTGGTTTTGGAATTTGAACTGAAAGTTCAAGGCTTATCTTATATTGTAGCTGTATACAAGGGCTGAAGTTGCTTGAGTTTGACTTAATGCCCAAAATTTGAGTAAGCTTTAACATTACTTGTATGATCATATATAAATATGTATGCTTCTAGTTGTCTGCTAAATTGGACCTGTTTCTTTTTGAAGTAATGCAAACTTCTTGTAGGCTGTCACTCAAGTAGAGCTCCTCTTGAGTAGTTTCTGAACTAGTGGATACTGATACCTATGAAATACCGTCTTTCGACATTTTTGAAGACGAGCGAAATATATTTCCTGAGATACAGAGGTATATTAACCTAGTTCATCAGAGCACTTTGCATAAAAAGATAATATAAGCATCAAAGAAGTTCAAAAATGAAAATAAATCAAATGTCTCACTACAAAGATAACTTTAAATTATCAGGCAAGCTTGCATATATCCTCATAGTCCACAGCTTGCAAAACCCTTCCGTCATAAACCCCCTTCTCAATCTGAACTTTTGCACAAAATTTACGCGTGTCAACTGATAAAAGCTTCGCATTCAATCCCCTATATGCCCCATTCACTATTTTAACAAGGCCACCAATTTGGGGAATAACAGTCTCTAATTCATCTTGATCAATTCTTAATTTGTGTTTTGTTTCGAGCATTTCAATTTCTCCTACGTACTTGTCTATTACCCTTTTCACCACCCCTTTCTCCTTGTAGTATCCCTTCTCAGCCAGTGACTTGCTCATCACCTGTTAATTATTTTTTTAAAATAGTGTAATTAGCATTAAAATTTCCAAAATCTACAGTAATATAATTCCTGTCTTATACAGTAAAAAAGAAGGCATCACCTTGACTATAATTCCTTCACAGAGCCAGTAATCCTTTCTATTACTCTTCTCCTTCTTCTTCTCTTCCTCTTGCATCAACAGATCCAAAGTTGACATCCCAGTACCCTTCCCCCTGTAATCTTCTCCCTTTATTCTATTACTGGACCCCTCTATTTCATCCTCCAACCCTAATTTCACACCTCCCTTAACAACCGCCTTCGCTTCTGCTGAGGTGGGCTGGAGCAAAAATGCAACTTTACCACCAGATACAGATACATTGTTAATATCGGGTTTTGGATCTTCTTCTTCCGGGTTCTGACTACTGGATCCGTCTGTTTGAATTGCCTGGGCCCGCTCAATCTGGGCTTGAATTGCTTTCTCTTGTCTCTCTTCGTCAACCAGGTCAGCTTTGAGCCGTTTGGCCTTTAACCTATCCTTGAATAAAGTCTCGGAGTCTTTGTCAACGTAGGTTATGAACCAACCTTTGGGTGTATCTTCCACCTTGCACTGACCCGTACGACCCAGGTACTTCACAAAATCAGTCAGTGTGGCCCACCTATATAAATTACACAATGTGCCAAAATCCTATGAAAATTATTTGTATAAATATGATGGAAAGTTGAACCCTAATGTCATATATCTTTACAGATTGGTATGGCATGTCTGAAATTAATTAGACAAGTTTGACCACTATGGTATAAGAATTTGGGTATAATTAAAGATGAGTTCAGGGAGACTTAGTTCAGATTATGAAGACTACTACTTTGTTATATACTTACCTCAGCCCTATGTTTAGTGGCTTAGTTTTAGACAGAGATATGTTTTGGCAATTATTAGACTCATGTTCTTTTGTGCTGGCAGGGTATGCAGCAATATTTTGGTTCCTTGATGACTATATTTTGCTCTCACAGCAATGCAGCTTGAGAGTAGGGACAAACTTTACCATAGGGTAGATATTAGCAGATATTGGGTGCAAGTTAAACTCTATTTCAGGTTAAATGAATGGGCATTGTGCCTTTTATAAAAAATAAAAAATAAAAAATAAAGATTAGTTCAATTTTGGTTGAGCAACATATATAATATTGCTCGACTCGGCTCCCACCACTTAAATACTTTGTATAGCAGATAATACTTAACTTTGATAGAGAAAATGATTGATATCTAGCTAGAAAAATCAAAGAATTAGGGACAATCTCAAACGAATTCACTTATAATTTATTACCAGACCTACACAGAACAGGGGAAAAAAAGATTTAATAATAAATTAGGGTAGTAACTAACTTTGTGGAATTCATGTGCACATGATGCCTATCATTGATATATTCATTGTAGACGACGGTGGCTGCAATACGGGAGAAGCGGTGGGAGCGGCGCATATGATCGAGAAAGGTCTGCTCGAACTCCTCGGAGAACCCGTCGACGATGCGATCGGAGTTCTCGCCAAAGATCTGCATCTGGCGCTGATGGGATTCGCTCATGCAGTGGCATTTGAAACCGTTTTCGTCTCGACACTGCTTTTGACACATCTGGCAGTACCACCGCAGCTTTTGCAAACCCTTGGCTTTGATTCGATTGGCGATTGCCTTCGGGGTCAAAAAATCATTTTTCCCCATGGAAGATGCGAGAGAAAACAAACGAGAAAGAAAGAGAGAAATCAGGTGGGGTGCTTCGCTTTTGGAGAGAGAAAGAGGAGAGGAGATGCGAGGGAGGAGAAAGACGGGAGCATATGAGACTGGATCGATCGGACCTGATCCGTGCGGCCTCAAAACAACTATTTTCTTTTAATGTCGGTTGAGTTGGATGGGCCATGACGGGCTGGGCTGGGCTTGGTGCTTACTATCTATTTATATATCTAATCTATTTATATATCACCAATTAATTACCTTCCTGTGTTTTTATTGGGTAGGTTTAGTTCATCACATTGTCAAGGAAAGATGAAGAAGTGGGTCCGTCCTGACAATGTAGGATGTGCAAATTGACAAGTCTGAATTATATAAAACATAAACACAAAGTTAATATTTTAATCTGATCCATGAGTTTAAAAATCAAATTTTGATATTTTGAAGAAAAATGATTTAATTATCTGATCAGAGAGTATGAGCCTCCAGCCCTCCATCTTACTTGAAATAAAGTAATTAGACTATTTTAATAATGGTGTACCCGTCTCTGGATTTCTGTCTAATGGGTAACCAATCTCTTTGTAAGATGACCAAAAAGAAGGTCTTTATATAATTATATACATATATCTCGGTTGATCCTTTTTATGTTAATTCCTCGATTCTGGTCAAACGAAAAGAAGGTTTACTGTCAGCAGCGGACCCAGACTAGTTCAGGAGTCAACTGTCCTCTCTGAATTTTGAAATTTTATACAAATTTATAGGTTCGGATCGACTTTGCTCCTCTCTAAAATTTTATTTGCCCCCCCCCCCCACCTCTAGACTTTTGGTTAGTAATTAATGTTAAATCTAGAGTTAAAAATTATGATAATTTTTTTTGAATTCTAATTGATAATTAGAATTACAAGTCAGAGTATTTAAAATTAAAAGTCAGAGAGCGTTGAAAATTAAAAATTAGAGTATTGTTTTTTATCTAATACGATAAGCTAATAGGTTTGAATCCAATTAACTATTCAAATCCGATTCGTTATTTTCTTGCTCCTTTGACAAAAATTCTGGTTTCACTCTTGTTCACTGTCTTTGTTTGTTGTTTGAGCTATTCTGACATGCTACCAGTCAATACCATGGTTTTCATATTGTTCTGGTATGCTTCAGGGTGTTCGGAGGGTTTCATTCTGAATAAAAATGTATTGGGGTTTGCTCTGTAAGTGAACAAGTATCCTCTCCAATATGTGTAAAAGATTCCCTTCACTTTGGGGTTTGAGATTTACTCTCAGCCCTTTGAGATTCGGACTAATGCAGGGGAAGTATTATTGGCCTTTGAGATTTGTGCAAAGTTAAAAAGGAACGGTTCAGAGTCTACTAATTCTAAAAGATTTCCTTTTACAGTACCGGCAGGGACGATGTGAATTCTCTGTAAGCAGATTTAATTTGTGTCCGACCTTTTTTTTTAGTTTGTGAAACAGAAATGAATAGAGGAGAAAAAAAAAATATGAAAAAAGGTGTCTGCTAGAGGTGTCAACGGGTATGGTAAGGATCGGATGGAAATATTTTTGTATCTTTTACCCGTTACAAATTGTTCTTATTCATACTCTATCTTTACCCACTACAAATTACTTTACCTGTACCCATATCCTTACCCGTTATGGTTGTCGGATAACGAAACGGTAGCGGATAAATAACGGATAATGTTAATATAATAATTATTTTTATTATTTACTAAATAAAGCATTAAAACACATTCATTTCACACATAAATTTCTATGGTCTAAACTTTATTGGAATTTGATGGAATTCATTTACGCATTTTAATGGTCAATTAAGTGTAACACAACTATCAAGAGTAGTTGAAAAATGGATATTTATTGCTCATTAATATATATAATATATATAATTTTTTTAAGAGGAGGGTTCAAATGTCTTCATTTTTTGTGCCTCCACCATGTCTTCATTTTTTAAAACTTTAATAACTCAAAATTTAAAACTTAAAAGTCAAAATAAATCTGTTGAATATGATCTACATCATTTTATCTATGTGCTCATAAAAGATTATCACATTTTGATTTTGTTATTATGTGAATCAATAAGTTAAAAAATCAATGTCTAGAAATTATCCACATTAGTACGTTTTTTACAAGCTCTTGATGACAATCAAAACAAAATTGAAATGTCATATTTTTTACACGTGCATAGATAAAATGATGTAGATCATATCCAACGGTTTTATTTTGACTTTTAAGTTTTAAATTTTGAGTTATTAAAGTTTTTAAAAATGGAGGCATAATGGAGGTATGAAAAATTGAGGCATTTGAACCCTCCTCTTTTTTTAATTACCCGATCGGATAACGGGTACGGAATAGGCTTTATCCGTACCCTTATCCGTTTAGATAACATTTTTTTTACCGTACATGTACCCGATTAGTTTATGAAATAAAAATCTTACCTGTTCCTATCTTATTGAATACGGTACGAGTCGGATAAACTAATAAAAAAATGTCATCGACACAGTGTATGCTCTCACTTCCTCATGTATCAATTAAACTACTTTCTCTCTCTCACCAATTAAACTTCGCACCTTTTTTTGTTCAAAGACAACACCTATCAAATTGAACGGAGGCCCTTTACTTTTTGTGTCCCAAGGAAGCTTAGGAATTCAGATCCTCCCGGTATGTAACAGGGAATCTTTTACAATTACTGGATCTGGACAGTTCTTTTTAACTTGGCATGACTCTCAAAGCCCAATAATATTGGCCCCTGCGCTAGCCAGAATCTCAAAGTGGCTGAGAGTTAATCTCAAACCGTAAAGTGAAGGGAATCTTTTAAAGTATTGGAGAGGATACTTGTCCGAAAGCTTAATGGGTTAAAGAAAAAAAACTAGATTAGTGGGTTCATTCAATTTGACAGGCAGTTCCAAGACAGTAGGTTCAGATAAAAAAATGGAGCTTAACGGGTTCAACGAACCAAAAAAAAAAATATAACATGCCCGATGCAGAGCTATTAAGAGAAAATGGGAATCAATTCATCTCTATTTGAATAAACTGCTACGGGTATTATAAAATTAATTTTTATTTCACAACATAAAAATTTTACATAATTGATCTCTATTTATGTTTGATCTCATAACCAGAAAGTTAGCTAGGCCTGTGTGTCTTGAGGCGTGCATATTTAGTCTGCGTACTTATTTGGGGTGTGCAAACTAGATCTGCGCTAAATTCTGAGTATTGTAAAATATCTGACTAACTTTGAATCTTTATTTGTTTTAAATGCTAACTAAAAAAAATTCAGTTGTGGGAAAGACTGACAGATGATAATATAATATCAATAATAATTTGTTCTTTCGCAAAATTCTCCTATACCTACTAGTGGAGACTTTTTTTTCTATAGAAAATATTAAAAAAAAAAGAGAGAGAAACAAAAAAAGTACTAACATATTTGAATTGGTTGGAATTCTACTTATTTAAAGTTTAATTAAGTTTGGATCGATAGAAATTAGTTTAGATCTAAAGTTTGAATTAGTTTAGATCGTTAGAAATTTTCAACCGATTCAAACTAATTTTTTAGACTTTTAAGTTTTAAGTTTTGAGTTATTAAAGTTTTTAAAAATAGAGGCATGATGTAGATCATATCCAACGGTTTTATTTAGACTTTTAAGTTTTAAATTTTGAGTTATTAAAGTTTTTAAAAATAGAGACATGATGGAGATATGAAAAGTGAAGGCATTTGAACCCTCTTCAAACTAATTTCTTTTTTTAATTTTCTCTATTAAAATATAATTTTTTTTAAGAAAATAATGGAGTCATTCAGACACTTCATCTAAATAAATGGCGTACTACCAAGACCACCAAGATCAACTAGCAATTAAACAAAGGTATGCGATTAAACAATGGCGGGAAGCAAGAAAAGATATCCTACTCATAGTCCTGGTTCATCTACTCCCATTTCGAAACAGTGCTCCCACCGCAATCGACCTGAATTCGTATCTCTGCATTAACTCAAAAGGGAATCTTTTGAGTTAATGAATTTCGATCATTCGATCTATCTTAAAATTCGTGTAGACTAGATCCGCACGAATATTGAAAATATTTCTAAGTTATAGTCGGAAGCCGAATTGGCTCCGTTTAAAATTCTTTTTTGAGTTAATTCAGAGGATACGCGTTCAATGGAGTATTGAAACTTTCGCGCGGGAATCCACCATCTCCTCTTTTATCAAAGATATCCATCTGCATCAGGTCTATACCGTACAGTGCATATGCTGTAAAACAAAATGATATCCTCTCATATGTCATAGGCAGATATGCCTTTGGCTTACATAATACAATATAGAATCTGGTTCACAGACCTAACTGTCTTTTCCAACATTGCACTTGTGGCTCTTTGACTTCCTAGAGACACTTCTTTTGCATTCCCACAACATAAATATTTCGAACTACAACTGGTGTACTAAATCCAGACTCACTGACAGGTGGGTCATCTACGTCTTGGTCCTATTATTCAGTGAATGGGGAAGAACATCCCACTATCCAATTGCAGGGATTTTTTTTTTTTTTTCAATAATTGCAGGAATTGAATTACTCAAAGAGGGGAGGCATTCACTGCTAAAAAAACCGAGTCACTTGCGAGTTACAAACAAACACAAAAGAGAAAAGAGAGAGAGCGAGCGAGAGAGAGAGGGAGAGATGGCGCCCAGGAGAAAGGCGAAGGGGGAAGAGACGACTGCTCCAGCGGCGGTGTCGCTGTCGCCGAGGAGGACCAGGAGCGGCGCCGTCGGGAAAAGGGTGGCTCCGCCGCCAGCTGCTCCGGCGAAGCCGAAGAAGAAGACCCGAATTGCTGGAGTGAAAGATAAATCTGTCAAGGTGAAGGAGGAGAAGAAGAAGGAAGCCAGAGAGGCCGCCCCGGCAACTGGAGAGGCTAAATCCATAATCATTGAGGCTTGGTAATGCTATTTTGAACTTATTTTTATTATTGAATCAAAACCTAGGATTTTCTCACATTAAATACAAAGTTTCCTTTGATCTCCTTTATTTTTATATTATTATTATGCATTTATATGTCACAATGATTTTAATTTTTCTGGATGCATTACTCGATCAGAAACTGATAAATTTTTCTTGATTTTTTTTTTATTGATTGATTGAATTAACATTAGCAAGCAATGTAACGCATTCAAGACAAGGGCTTTGAAGGTGAAGGAAGGGTTAGAAAGTGGTGTCCCTGGTATCTCTGTGACCATTAACCCAGAGAAGGTGTGTCTTTCTCTCTTCTTCTTATTCCATTTTGAGATATTATATTGCTACAATAAGTCAATGAGTTATGAGTCACATACTCACATCACATCACTATTGCCATGTCATCTCGGAAGACTCTGTCAAAACCACAGTTTTTCTGTTTTGGTAAAGAAATATATAATGAATTTCTTTTGAATGCAAGTTATTTAGTTGTTAGGAGGCCAAAAAGTTTGATGCTTATGCAAGTCAGTAAATTTTATAAATGTCAAATATTGTTGTTGAAATCTGGTAGAGGAGAAAAACTAATTTTATTGATTTATGATATTATTTTCAATCTCTTATACGGGGCTCATTATAGGTTACATAATTTAAGGAGCCATTAAAATATTTTCTAATTACGTGATTTGCTATATCTGCTACTCTGCTATCAATGTAATTGATCTCTAAATGATTCTTTGTCTTCAACAATTGTTTCAATTTTCAAAGTTGAAGGCATTCATTACTTGAGTAAAATTACAGTGGCTTGGCTTTTATCCTAGAGTGGCTTTTAACTCGATAATGTTGACAATATTTTTTAAATCTGGCAAAACTAGCTTCAAAAATAGAGAAAATAATTATAGACGCAGGGGTGGAACTAGAAAATTTAGATAGAGAGGCTAGAAAATAAAATGTAAAAATATATAATGTGGGAGGTGGAATTTGAACCCAAGTTTTCCCACAACTGGAAGTGTAAACGAATATGGATTATCCGCTTCGAATCCGATCCGTATTTGGATGGGATCCGAATTTGGATTAAACGATTCGGATAATTTTGGATCCAGATTCGGATATGTATGGGATATGAGAGAAAGTTTCGGATACGAATTTGGATAATTTCCTACATACCTAAACGGAGCGGATATCCGGATAATCCGAATCCCATTATCGATCCAAAATCCATTACGACGCAATCTCTTATATCAATGATTTCTCTCCTTGCTGACTACAGATCTTCAATTACATAGGGCGGAGGGGTTATATATAAAGGGTTCTGTAATCAACATCTATTGTGGGACTAAGGAATCTTGAGAATCTGGACATCAACATATGTTTGGGTCAACTCATTTTCTGGGCCAACATTAACTCTATACCTATTAACGTTGCTATATCTCTCCCTTGCCCTTTTTTTGTTTTAGCTATATGATTTAATGTAAGAATTCATTGATAGAATCATGTAAAAAGAAGTGAATTTAAATTATATTAATTTATTTTTATATTTGACATGAGAGGAAGCAGTAAAAAGGGATTTGAAGAAATGGAATGTATCCAAAGAGTTGGCTTCGGACAGGAGTGCGTGGAAGTTAGTGATTCACGTACCAGAACTGTGACTTAGGAAATATTGTTTAGGCGTGTTTAGGAGTAGTATTATAGGATTTAGGCCATATAACTAGGGATTTGGGATTAAGGACGTATAGCTTAGGACTTTGACTCGTACGATTTACAGTGTAGGCATGATATAATTAGTATATTATTAGTATTATTACTATTATTACTATTATTGGTGGTATTATCATTACTATTGGTAGTACTACTACTATTACTATTTTATTAGTTCTACTTCACCTTGTGACCACGATTGGGTTTCATTTCTAGCCTACCTCAACTTGTTTGGGACTAAAGGCTTGGTTGTTGTTGTTGTATCTTAAAGTCCATGTGACTCAATTATTCGACAATTATTCGAATCTGTATTCGTAGATTATCCGCTCTGTATTCGTATCCGTTTAAGGTGAATTTTGTTTTAAATTTTAATATCCGTTTACTATTCGTATTCGTATCTGCTCACTGAAAGATAAATATGGACATGAACTAGTACACATTAGAAATTGTATAGTTTCTCTTTATCCATGCATTCTGAATTTCCTAATCCTGCGATGCTGACTTCTTTGCCAAAACTCAGCCACGGAGAGGATGCTTTGAGATCCGTGAGGAAGGTGGTGAAATATTCGTCTCCCTCCTGGTAATTGTTCTTTGAAAGCTTTGTTGTTATTCGAGTAATTGTTAAATCAATATAACATGAAACCTGAATTAAACTAAGTACAAAGATGCATGATGTAATGTACAACCAAGTAGTGTTTACTTTTTTATTTGTGTTTGATTAATATTCAGAACATGCCTCGGCCATTTTCACCAATGAAGAAGCTGGACATGGATGAACTAATTCAGGATATAATCGAGAAGATTGCGTGAATTTCTGGCAATTCACTAGCTAGTCTAATTTTTAGAATTCAACATTATTAGGCCTAATTCATGTAGTGCGTGATTATTTTTGTGTGTAATTTCGGCCAATTTCTAATGGTGTTTATGCGCGCGCGCAGTGCATGGAGGTTGGTAATATTTAAAATCTGCTTTTGCAATGGTAATGTTTTCTTGAGTCCATTAATGGTAGTATGTGCACCCATCATGCACCGTTCTTAACTTCTTATTAAATTTAGAAAACTTTCATAAGCCAGTTTTAGTTGTCCACACAAAATAAAAAGAAACGGAACACCACCCGTAGTTCTGTTCTTAAGCTCACCAAGTACATTGTGAGCTTTAGTTCAAAATTCATCGGATTGCTTTTTATAAATGATGAATTCAAACTATTGAAACTGATTACTTGATGTATGTACATGTTAAATTTATAAATTTTCGAATTAATTTAGTATATAAAGTCAGTTAGTTAAAAAATAATGAAAAATAAACATAGTAAAAGTAATTCATAAACAATTCTTTTTTTTACTGCTCACTTTATATAAAATTAAGATGAAAATTTATAAATTGAGATGTAAACACATCAATCATGAAGTAAATCGGTTTCAACGATTTGAATTCGTTGTTTGAATACATTCCGATAGATTTTGAAGTTAAGTTCACCGAAAGACTTAATGAGCTTAAACACATCCTAATTCTATCCTATGATGAACTTTTAGTGCTACAGTGAACAAAAATTATGTTTTGAAGAAGCTTGCTTGATGATGCAACACAGGGACAATGATTAACCTTTAGAGGAGAACGGAGTAGGTCCGATGTCCATCGGACCTATTTTTAGGTTCAACGAGCATTATGACCGTCTGATCTAATTTAAAATTTGTGCGTACGAAAATTAAAACAAACATGCACGAAGTTTAAAGTATTTTGCACGAATCTTAAAGTAAATTGATGGTGATTAAACCATCAAACTATAGTAGGTCCGATGCCCATCGGACCTGCTCTCAAGTGCTTTTAGAGACTCGCGGTTTGTATTATTTATTGTTGTTATTTGGTCTTTTGTTTGTCGGAATCTTTTTTATTGAATTCAAGCAAGCTGTATTCCCGGCTATATCCTACAAATTTTATGCTTCGCGCTGCCATACACTTATTTTTATTTTGTCGGCAATCAGAGAGTTTATTTTTTTTTTAAAGGAATCGTTTTGGGTTTCAAATAAAATGAAAATGCAACACTGTCGAAAAATTTCAACTCAATTTTTTAGGCTTCTAACTATCTTTTTTGGGTTCAAAATCGTTAGTTATGGGCTGTGGACAATAATAAGAAATTGAAGTTTCTATACAATGTTAGTCTATTTAAAGCCTGAATTTTCATTTGTATTTTTGTCGAATTTATTCGACCTTGTTCTCATTTTTATTTATCATCCAGAAAACCTTCGCCCCCCTCTTAATTTTTGTAATTAATAATGCTAACTTCAAGTATTAAATAAATGGTAAAGGATTTTGTGTGATCAAAGTTAGCCGCATTAAATTTTTTAAATGTGCCTAAAGTACTGAATGAGCGATTTTGTTCCTTCTGTGACATCGAAAAAAAATTCCATCTATCCCTTTTCCGAAAGAATATTTAGTGAATTTTTAAAAATAAAAAATTCTGCTTGTATCCATTACCAACCACCATAGTGACATAACTCGCGTATGCGTATAATTCGTTTTTTCGACGTAACCGAACCGAACTCCGAATAAAACGCAGAAAAAGGTATAATACGTTTTATTCGCGAATAAAACGCGAGTTACGAATTATTCGCGATGAAAACGCGAAAAAAATGCCAAAATTTTTTTTTGAATTTTTTTTTTATTACGGATTTTTTGGGTTTTTTTTTTTGCTTCTTTGTTGTACCGAATCATTCCCGAATTATACTCGAACTATACCTGAATCACAAATTTTTTGACCTCGCCGAACCGAACCCGAACTTTTAATTTGTCACTATGCCAACCACCAATGTTTTTTAAATTACGTTACCGGAATTTGCTAGACAGCTGGGTTGCAGAGGATCCATCCAATCTAGGATCGTTATGAAGAAAAAGGAGAGAAGAAGAAAGTTGGAAAGGCACATCATCCCTGACTAGAAAGGAAAAAGAGAAAATATCAAATATGAGATTGCCTAATGCCTATTTAAAATAAAAAAAAGGCTGAGTTTGTTTTCTTCAATATTAAGAGGAGAAAAGAAGCATTCATTAGATGTTATTAGTTTTTTTCTCTGAAATTGTAGCTTATTTTTAATTTCATTGAACTGTATGTTACATTCTATCACCGTCTAACATTAATTAGTCTTTGAAGCAATTTAGTCCCAGCTTGGGTCCGATTATATTTCGATGCTTAGGGCTGATATTGGCGCCAATAAAAACAAAAATTAATAAAATAAAATTTTATTGTCCCATCATTAATTTCAATGAAGCAGACTTGAATACTTTTGTGTAATTCCAATTAAAAATTAATCCATATTTAATTTTATCACGAATTCCCAAATTTCCATTTAGCAGCAATATTTAGAGTGTTAAACCCCCTACAAAACCAATATTTGGAGTATTAAAGATTTATGATATCTCTTTTATCTAAATATTATTTGTATGGACATGTTTATGGATGACTCATTAGTTAAGAATAATACATTATTTTTCTTAATTCATTGTTTTTATTGAAAAAGAAATTATCTTATTCTATCTAATGTTCTGTATATAATATCTAAGTATTATTATATCAATTTTTTACTTTGCAAATTATTTTATGAATATTATGGAAGCAACTAGTTGATGGATGAAGCACTAATGTTGGTTTCTTTGTCGGAGACGAATGAATCAGAATATATAACAATTTGTATTTTTGTTGAAAAATATAAATTGAAAATTAAAGGCACAACTATCAGATTCATACACAGTTTGCACCCAAAATAAATTTGTTGGAATAAATATACCAGAATGGACATTATTTCCCCTTATAAAATTCAGATCTGGTCTTGGGCACCACAAGCTAGCCTCATAGAACCATCATATACCTTGGCACACAGTTACTACATAACCAAAAAGGAAAAAAAAGAAAAAGAAAATGGAAAACTATGGTATTCTTTTGTAATTGTGAGAGTTCATAATTCCACAATATTTCAGTCACACACTCAAAATCAATCCAAAAGAAGAGACCAAATAAAGTATAGTACACAAATGAAGCACAATACCAGAATATCACTTATGTTGTAGTCTTGCCTTTTTACACATCCGTCCCGCTTCAATCTCACAACCAAATAATGAAATGATCTGTTCATCTGGTACCAGAATTCGCCTACGCGTAATTCCAATTCTACCCTTTCTCTTTATATACCTTACCCATTTAAGTCTCTTGGGTGCCGGCGGACACTTCAAAACAGGTGCAATTGTACTTGCCGGAGATGTCGGTGTGTGGTATCCACTATCGTTGTCATCTTGTCGTTTACACCCTTCTTCTTCGGTTTCATTATCTTTCTCAAATCTATCATGTTTTGTCAGCTCCTGATCAGAAGTGGTAGAATGTGTTTGGAATTGGAGATTTGTGTCTTTTTGTTTCTGTGTTTCATCTTTGGAACTCATGTATGTTTGGTTGCTTGATTCTGGACTTTCAGGTCTGTTAGGGAACTGTGTCGTAAAGAACAATTTATAGTCTTTCTTGGGGATGTGTAGCTTTGCTTTGTACATTCTTAATTTGAGTTCATAGAGCATGGAGAAGCGATTAATGGATGAACAGGATCAAGATAAGATGCGAGAGTGAGAGAGAGAGAGAGAGAGGGGAGGGTTGGGGGATGTAATGTAATGTAGCCCCTCTCTCTCTCTGAATCTCTCTTATATATATATAGAGAGTCCACATCGTCTGCATTAACTCAAAAGAGCATCTTTTGAGTTAACCCATCTCGGCCGTTTGATTTTAAACAGAGCCAATCCGACTCTAACCTATAACACAGAGGTCCTTTAATATTAGTGTGAATCTAGCTCACATGAATCTTAAAGCAGATCGTACGGTCCAGATATATTAACTCAAAAGATGCTCTTTTGAGTTAATGAGAGGATACGAATTCATATATACGAAGGGGAAGATAATAGTTGAGGTGTTGCGGCTGTTCTATATGTAACAATTTGTGTTTCAATTCCTTTTGTAGTTGGTTATACACACTAGCTAGCTGCCATTCCACTTCATAAAATTTACCAAGAAATATATATACCATTTCATGGAAACAAATTGGAAAAACGAAAGCAAAATGCCACCTAGAGAAGTTCTAAATGGGTTACATTTTACCACAAATGCATGCGCCTTAAAAACCTGGAGGTATTAATTATATATTGCACAAGTAATTGTGCTTTACATAGTGTACGTACAACAAATAAGCACTTTATTCCATTCTTTTATATATTATTATCTGACAGTTTGCACTGGAGAATCTTAATTTCCTCTTTATTAGCTTTAGATGATCTTAAATAGATTGATTGATTGAGAATGGTGTGAGATTTAATTGTGTAATTAATAGTCTCTTATGGGGTCCAATAGCTAGATCTGCTCAGAGATCATACCCCTATTATTTTTTTTTTTTTATTATTATTATTATTATTATTATTATTATTATTATTATTATTATTATTATTATTATTATTATTATTATATATATATATATATTACAATTAGAACTACAATTATAACTAGGGATATATACAGTACCACATGATCAAACTTGATTGATGCAATGAAACTCAATTTAATCTGCAAAGCTGTGTGGAACAATCTTATTACATCTCAAGTATAATCTGCCTCCTTTGCCAGAATAATTTGTCAGGTAGAGATATACTATGATTACTTGCAGATGATGTATTTGCTTAAAGCTAGAGATAGCTGTTAATTAATTTATGAGCATGATATAACCTCTATCTCATGTATATTCTTTTTCTGTATTGTATATTAAACGTCTTTTATTTAATAAAAATTAAAGTAGACTTGGACCTACTTTATGAAAATAATAATAAAAAAAACTTTATATACACATGGTGCTTGTATATAAAAAAAACTTTATATATATATAATATAGATGCCCAGTACTACTGGATAATAATACAAGCACGCTAACTTTTAACTTTCTTCTAGCGATAGATGCAATTTTAGCATCAACATAGAAAATGAAGCCAAACTATAAATAAGATAATGCTGTTCTAAAATATATAAAAAGAAATTACATAATGTGAAGAGATCTGCTTGGAATCTGGAATAGTAGCAATAGTACGAACGACGTACCACGCACTACACAATCCCATCAAGTATCATAATTGTAGAGTATGTGCTAAGAATTAGAAAGGTATACTTTGAAGGTAAGAAAATTTCAATGCATTCCAATTTGTCGACACTAGATAGTGCAGCAATAGGGAAATGACAATTCATTGGTGCGTTTTTCTATTTTTGTGCCACAAGAGTTTCGCCGTTTTTTTAACTATAACACACACACACACACACAAAGCCAATTCGATTCATACTATTAATTTCGTCAGATTTCAAAAATACCACCACTGCTAACTTCACCAGCAGGTTGCATAGGACATACTGCCGATAAAGTTAGCGGTCAAGACAAACCCTATCTGCGGGGAAGGTTGGCCCTATCCACGGGGAAGGTTTGGCACATAGGGA
Source organism: Carex parvula (assembly GCA_025461045.1). NCBI lineage: Eukaryota > Viridiplantae > Streptophyta > Magnoliopsida > Poales > Cyperaceae > Carex > Carex parvula. The sequence goes on from JAJGRW010001343.1 coordinate 29,894, forward strand.
CTATTTTTGACTTTTTTATTATAAATTTTTAATTCTCTCTCCTCATCCTCATAACACATCCATTTTACTCAACCTATACAATAATACAATGTCGAGCAATAATAGAGGTTCACAGTCTGGTCGTGAGGAAGCAAGATGACCGTTAAGCATATGCTGGCGTTACAGGGACGAGAGTCGAATGCGACCGCTACCGACAAACACCTCTCTGATTCCTTTGGAGGACTGGTTGTACTCTGATCGGGCATTCTGGATGTACATGAATAAGAATATTAGACATAATCAGAGTGGTGTACTGACATTTTGTGTGTGTTATAATTGTAGTTGTCAGTGTTTTGATTGTGACCGTATATGCGTATGCAGTCTGCTACTACATTGAAAATGTCAAGTGTTTTAATTGCGACTGTATATGCGTATGCAGTCTGCTACTACATTGAAAATGTCATGCAATTCATGCGGACTGCATAATAACAATTCATGCGGACTGCATAATAAATTAAGTAACAAATAGATTTAAATTGGGATTCGTATAATTTTATTAATAAAAATACGAATCGGCTATCAAAATTCAGTTCCATATGCTCATCCGGACTTCGTCCAGTTAAGTGATTTTTCTTATAGTCCCTATCTTGTTTTATAGGCTCTCTAACGGTTCCAAGTATTATGTTTTGGAGTTGTGGGACTAAGGGTTGATTATCTCGAATGAGTACTTGAAATTGGACCGAATTTTAACTAAAGACGCACTGATTCATTCACCTAGAGAACTCATTACTTTATTACAAATATCAATTTAACGATTTTGGGCGAGTACGTAAGTGTTGTAAATAATGGTAGGCAGTCGTCGGACGGAAATGGTATTGCTAAATGATTAATCGGGAATCGAAAATAATCGGCTATAATCGGAAATAATTGGCCGATTAGTCAGGAAATTTACTGATGGTTTTAGTCACCGCCAATGACTAATCGGCGATTAATCGGCCTAAACGGACATTTAGTCACCTATTAATCGGCCGATTATCTTCCAAATTGTACATTTAATTATGGTTTGCAATATCAATGTTTTAATATATTGTCCTTCTTCATATTCAGCATATTGCTTTATTTTTTCACCAAATATTTACAATTAACTACTTACGATTATGCTGATCTTTTTCATTATCTTCCGCTGGAATAAACTCAGTCTTGATCCCAACTACAAGTATTGGAAACAGTAGTCCTAATATAATTTCCTTCAGAATAATGATGGTTCCGATTCTAAAATATAGTGATGCGCATTATGAAGAAAAATTGCAAGAAGGTGTAAAAAAAAAAAACTAATTTACATAGGGCTCCAGGAGAGAAAAGTGTTGATCTGAATTGAATTTATGTTGAAGCATAATGGGGCCGGGGACCAATGACCAAGAGAAAATAAAGGATGAAGAGAAGAAAGAGTTGCATGTTAAGGTAAAGGAAATGGTTGTGACTTTAGAAGGCATAATGGAATGAACAAAGAAACAATATCGATCCATCCTCGTGCCATCATTCATTGTCAATTTGTCACGCCATCGGTTCCCCATCGTCACATTATGCCCCATTGTCATCATTATGGTCCCAAACAATTTATGTTTGCTGTGCAAAGTAAAATTTTCGCTGTCAATAGCGCAACCCATGGAATAAACTCAAGAAACTTTCCAAGTAATTTCGTCGTGGGACAGAGAACAAAGCCCTCAAAACTCAAAAAGTAATAAAAAATGTTACGCATTTCTGTGGCCTATATGAGACATAAGAATAAGGGTATAGATAGGGGTGTTTAAATGGTTGTTTATGTTAAACCCGAATTAAAATAATCAAATTAAAGTTTGATTAACAAAAATCTAACCGAATAAAACTTGCCAATTGAATAACAATGACATCAAAAGAACCAAAGTAAATTTCAATTTGTTTGGTTGACCCGAAATCAGGGAGATTAAATATCAAAAAGTCAGAAACTCAATACACACAAATACATTAAGAATTATAGAAACCGAAATAATTCAAATAAATATAAGTAAATTTCGTTTAATTGGTTAATTAACCGAAGTAAAGAGTGTCCACCTAGATACTTTTCTCCAAGAAAAAACAATTTCACCCCTGAACTAATTGAATTATGCGCCATTAACGTGAGCTGTCATGTGAGGGTCATTTTTAATAATTCAACTTATCTCTTTTCCTGGTTAAATTCTTTCTTGTTTGTTCTGAAAAGGTAGATTGGTGGGTCTGATTCTAATACCAGGCGCGTGAATTATTAGGACATAATCATCAGTCAAGCGTTCTTCTTGACTAGGTTACAGGACCATTAGTGAATGAAATTATATATAATGAAGGTACATCTATTAAAAGAGAGAAACAAAAATAGATCATATATATATATTGGATCTACGTACTGTGCTTTTTCAGATTTTTAAATGTTTGTTATCTTCAAATTAGTTGTAAACAAGTTTCTTTTTAAAAAGGGATATTGGATTTCCATGTACGCACGTAACGCAATTAGTTCACATAATCACATTATAATTTGGGATAGCTAATAATAGGGATTGAAATCGTTGCAGTATATATGTGCTCTAGGGCTGGCAACGAGCTGAACTGAATCGAGCTAGACGTAGCTCACGGCTTGCTCATTTTCCAAAACGAGCGAGCGAGCTAAAAAATGGCTCGTGACTCACTTGGTATTGAACCGAGTTAGAAAACGAGTGAGCTTTAGCGAGCCACGAGCCGCAAGCTTTTTTGCCACCTGGCTGACAATGAGCTGAGCTAGTCGTAGCTCGTGGTTTGCTCGTTTCCTAAACGAAACAAGCAAACCAACTTTAGAATTCGAGTTAAAAAAGTGGCTTTGGCTCGCTCATTCTCAAACTGAGCCAGAAACGAGCAGACTTTTTCCGAGCGAGCCACGAGCCGCTATTTTTTTTGTCATCCCTAATGTGGAGTGTGCTCAATATTGTCAACGTGATTGAGTGTCAATATTTGTGCAAAAATGTTTTAATTTTCTTGAAAACAGCCTCACAAATCAAAAATAAATCTGTTGTTATTCCAATGGCAGATTCCTGTTATTCCGATCTCAATCGTTGATCTTTGTTAAGATTCGCGCATGAAAAAAAATATCATTGGAATTTGCACATGGAAAAATTTAAACGGTTGGAATCGGAATAACATGTTCCTGTTATTTTAAGGTCATGTTTTGTTATGGAGTAAAGTTAATGAGGATTGAATTGCTTACTCCATATTACTCCTCAAATTTTAAAACTCGTTTGGTAGCTTAAGTCGTGGATTAAATTAATTCATATGAAGGAGTAAGTTGTT
>JAJGRW010001343.1:37384-132349 GCA_025461045.1 Carex parvula
AAAATGGGGCTCTCTCTAATAACAATAAAATGGCTCTTTACAAAGTAAAACTTGTTTATTAAAGCAAGCACACCCCCCGCCCGCCGACTAGGGTTAGGGTTTTCTGCGCCTCTCAGTCTCAGGTCTGTTTCTCTCTTAATCTCTCTAAAAATGGCACCGAAGCAATATTCTTTTGATATTGATCTTGCTGTTTGTGTGTCGGAAGTCGTTTAGAAATGGCACCGAAGCAACCAAACACGGGACTGTTGGTGGGGATCAACAAAGGCCACGTCGTCACTAAGCGGGAGCTGCCTGCTCGCCCGTCCAGCAGGAAAGGGGTAATTTTTTTTTTCATACATTTTTTCTAGGTTCGTTTGATTTCATATGAGTATCATCGATTGCTCTTGAACTTTAGATAGCGTGCTTTCATTAATTATCGCACAAAATCTCGGTTTTTGTAGTTGAAGTATTGCCTGATTCGTATGGTTAGATTATCACTTTTAACAAAATCTGACCTGATAGATTAATTCTGTTGTATTAGTCAATATACGTTTGCAGCACCATTATTTTTAGGTAATCTGTATTATTATTTTTTCTTATTTCATGATGAATTTTGGGAGCTTATCAGATCAATATATGTATTTGCCTTCATTCGTCTATAAATTGGAATAGTTGTCTACAGCTTTTCTTAATATCCCAAAGTTGCATGAACTAAAATATTGTTAAAGTATGAGGTGCTGAAGTATCATATATCCCTTAAGTTGTTATTTATATGGTATCTTCCAACTGATTATGCAGGATGCATGTCATATCTAACTTATGAGTGTTTTCTGGTAAATCATTTGTTTCTTATTAAATATTAACTTTTGAAGGATTTTGTATTTCTCGTCTAAACTGAAGACACTCGTAAGCTTTTATAATATCAAGCATTGCTGATACCAGAATATTAGATCACAAGATGCATTTTTGTTGTTGTGTGATTGGTGTCTCTTACATAATCTTTGATTGTTTGAAATGTATTCAGCAAACAAGCAAGAGGGTTCACTTTGTGAGGAACCTGATAAAGGAGGTTGCTGGCTTTGCCCCTTACGAGAAGCGCATTACTGAGCGCTCAAGGTGGGAAAAGATAAGCGTGCCCTTAAGGTTGCCAAGAGAAAGCTCGGGACCCACAAGCGTGCCAAGAGAAGAGAGAGGAGATGGCCAATGTTCTTCGCAAGATGAGGTCACTTTGTCTCAAAATTCTTCTCAATCTTTTCCATTTTTATGTATCTTTGCTATCTCAATGTTATTGAAGGGCGCAAATGAAATTATTCTGTGCATATTTTCATCTATTTAACTTGTTGATAAAAGGGAATAAATAGTTCAGGTAGCTTAACCTAATGCATTTTTTTAATGTGTGTGCAGGTCGGCTGGGCATGGACATGGTCCCACAGATAAGAAGAAATAACTTACCTTTTTTAAATTCCTATATTGGTAGAGACAGCAGTATTTTTGTTTGAACTAGTGTTGAGAAGTTGATTTTTTTGTGATCAAGACATCTGTACATCTATTTTGGTTTTTTGTTAGCCTCTTTTAATTTTATCAGTGTTACTCTTGAATATCGTGATCACATATGTTCGAGTATGGAGGTTTCCTTAATCTGTTGAGCCTTGTGGTTTAGTTTATAGATCTGAAATCTGATTTGGGTTCAATAATTGGTTAGTCTCTATTGATCTGAGAAAGGCTTATTAAGGCATTGGCATTTTATTATCAGGAAATTATTCTTGATATTGTATGTGCTTGATATGGTATTGTCAGGCATGTGTTTTTTGATACTCAAGCTTATCGGGTTCTACTGAAGGTATCCCAAAAGCAGTAATATGAGGTGTATTTATTTGACATAAGATGATCTTAGATCAGCTTCTCTATTGGTAATTTTTGGATCAGCTTCTTTATTAATGGTAGATTAATATTGTTTTTGATGCACATACAAATCAACTCTAGTTTGACATATAATTTAAATGAAATAATTGACATTTATGTCAATGAAAACAACTTTTCATTTTGATTTATGACTAGAGTGAGGCTATGGTGCTATGCATAGCACGGATGGGGTCTGTGCTACGGCCAAAAATTTGACTTTTTAAAATTCTAATGGTCGATCCAACCGTTCAATGTGATAACCATATGAATATGTACTTGCAAACTAAATTTATATTTTTTCAAATTTTTTTACTATTTTTTTGGATAGATAGAATTTTGATGGTCCAGAATTTTCAGAAAACACTGATTTTTCTACCTATCTAAAAAAATAGTAAAAAAATTCAAAAAAATATAAAATTTAGTTTGCAAGTACATATTCATATGAGTTATCACATTGAACGGTTGGATCGACCATTAGAATTTTAAAAAGTCAAATTTTTGGCCGTAGCACGGACCCCATCCGTGCTATGCATAGCACCATAGGCTCACTCTTTATGACTAGAGCCTGAAGTTTCTACAGAAATTGCAAGTTGCTTTTCAGATTGGTTTGTGATGGAACAATAGTCACCGGACCAAATTTTTGTCTGATAAGCATATTGAACAGTTTGATTTGAGATCTAGATCAATTGTCTTGATTACGGATCACCACTGGGATCCAATTTGCTTAACTACCGCCACTGCTCACTAGATGCATGTCTAAAGAAGACATTACTAACCATCACTGCTGTCGCTGGATTTGCATGTCTAAAGAGGATATTAGTCGCTGTCTGTTCGTGATTCGAAGGAAATGATGGTGCAGCCTGGCCAGAGATTCAAATGAGAGAAATGTGCCGTCTTATTTCTAGGAAGAAAAATAATCATTTGGATAAAATAAAGTGAGAAGCGATCGAAGAAAGAAAGGGCATATGGAGAGAAATGGAAGTTACAGAGAAGAGAACGGTACAAGAGAAGGCACATGTGGTACCAAGTGCACCATTCATTAATGTTATTTCATGTATATGCTTTTCATGTTATCTGTTACTTTTCATCTAAATTAACTGTAAAATAAACAGAGTCCGTTCATGATTTGACATTCTACAATAAGAGAAAAAATGAGAGAATTCGTACTATGTTTATATTGCATTTCACAACATTCTAAGCATATTTCTGTCATAATTGACCTGGTAACAAGCTTGTACAATTCCTTACCAGATAGATAAACACTACGAACTGACAAGTAAAAGCTACACAGTGTACTCTTAAGGGGGCGAAGAAAAGTAAATCAACAAATGCCCGTCTTGTCTTGATGATCTCTCTATCAACTAGGTGTTATCACATCATTGGCACATGAAACTTATTATATGAACAACACATGGGGCTAAGTGTATGACCATGACAATTTGGAGTAACCAAGGTTACCAAGCGGGTAATAATAAATGGATTTTGTGGCAAAAATTCTATTGTCATTCAGGAGATGAAAATTACTGACGACTTTCGTATTGTATATGTTGAGCTTAATATAGGATTAATAAAACAAATCCTTGATTAGAAAGAACCTTTGAATTTGTTGAGTTATGAAACACCGTTCTTCATTTACTTATTTCCACTGATAATTTATTTGAGAAGGTTCTGTAGAATTACAATCACATGAGCAATTTTGTAATAGCGAGAATTACATAATTTCTAGTGTGCCAATAAGCAAGCTGTGTGATATCAGTGCAGTTACGTTACAACCTTCATTCCTTCTATACCACAAGAAAACGATTTTTTTTCAGGAAAAACCATAATAATAAACTGTGGTATAGAAACTAGCATAAAAAAAAAATTCATTTTTATGAACTTGCAAAATTACAGTAGTACATTTGATTGCAAATATGAAGTTGGTACAAGAAACTTTCGCAAAAGATTCTTTTAATTTCAGTGGAACATAATGTTGCAAAAGATTCTGGTCTAAAGAAAAGCACACCAATTGTTGCAAATTCCAAACTTCAGCAATTTCCCTAATGTTGCAAATTCCACCCCAATTATTGTTACTAGAAACTCTTACAATTGATATTTCTCATCCGAACTTGTGTGACCATTCCTTGGGTGTTGTTTAACATGATTCTGGCAAAAGAAAGAATACAAATTTATAATCATTTTAACACTTATCCATGTTTCAACTTCTTGACAGATCAATTTATGTTAATTCACTCTCATAATGGAAGTCCAATAATAATCAATAACAATAGCTTCAATGTAAAATTTTCCTGTAAAAGTCAGCTCTGAAAAGATGGTAATATACACCACTAAGATACTTAAATCATAATTTTTTCAGTACCAGACAAAAAGGTACTGAAACTATACTTCCTGGTGTCAGTTTGATATCATTTCATGTCTTTTTCCCTGGCCTTACGGAGCTACATAAACTTAGTATGACCAGGATCTAGTGAAATAACCCCTTAATAACACAGTTGAAATTTGTATCCATGCATGCTAACAAAACAAGTAAAAAAGCTATTGTAATAAATACAACATAACTTAAAATACAAGATGACTATTTTGTTTCTAAATTCAAATACAAAGATAAATAAGGACAATTTTTTTTTCTTTTAAGTCAACAAGGGTAAGTTTGGGTGAGACAAAGAATAGTGCTAACCCGGGTTAGCGACTATTCAGAACTACTATTCTGTGTAAAAGGTTGTGTTTGGGTTAGCAACTAGGGACTATTCTTTGTTTGTCGTTTGTGGGCTAGCATGCTATTCTACTAACCCGACCAAAAGTTGGGTTAGTGACTATTCTCAATCTTTGGGTCAGCGGCTATTCTCACCAACCCAGGCTTTCAACCAGACACAGAGAGGTTTGATCAATACCCACCATGTGTACAGTTCCTAGATTTATTATTGCAAAAGAAACACCCGATCTCCATTTTCATTCCTTCCAAAGCAGCATATGATGTGGTGAAGAAAGGACAGCAAAGACACAGATCAAATTGATGAACCGGTTTAGATTAAGCAAAAGCAGGTTTGATTGGGGTGCTCGGTTTATCAAGACACTTAATCTGGATCTTAAAATCGATAAATTTGATAAGCTTATCAATCCAAATTTGGTCCAACGGGCATCAGACCTTTCCCTCATTTGGATCTGTAATTGTAAATTAAGTAAATTTTTGAGTTCCAATGTTGGTTTTGGAATTTGAACTGAAAGTTCAAGGCTTATCTTATATTGTAGCTGTATACAAGGGCTGAAGTTGCTTGAGTTTGACTTAATGCCCAAAATTTGAGTAAGCTTTAACATTACTTGCATGATCATATATAAATATGTATGCTTCTAGTTGTCTGCTAAATTGGACCTGTTTCTTTTTGAAGTAATGCAAACTTCTTGTAGGCTGTCACTCAAGTAGAGCTCCTCTTGAGTAGTTTCTGAACTAGTGGATACTGATACCTATGAAATACCGTCTTCCAACATTTTTGAAGACGAGTGAAATATATTTCCTGAGATACAGAGGTATATTAACCTAGTTCATCAGAGCACTTTGGCATAAAAAGATAATATAAGCATCAAAGAAGTTCAAAAATGAAAATAAATCAAATGTCTCACTACAAAGATAACTTTAAATTATCAGGCAAGCTTGCATATATCCTCATACTCCACAGCTTGCAAAACCCTTCCGTCATAAACCCCCTTCTCAATCTGAACTTTTGCACAAAATTTACGCGTGTCAACTGATAAAAGCTTCGCATTTAATCCCCTATATGCCCCATTCACTATTTTAACAAGGCCACCAATTTGGGGAATAACAGTCTCTAATTCATTTTGATCAATTCTTAATTTGTGTTTTGTTTCGAGCATTTCGATTTCTCCTACGTACTTGTCTATTACCCTTTTCACCACCCCTTTCTCCTTGTAGTATCCCTTCTCAGCCAGTGACTTGCTCATCACCTGTTCATTATTTTTTTAAAATAGTGTAATTAACATTAATATTTTTAATTATTTATCAGTGATATTGAAAACCAAATCCATGACTTATACAGTAAAAAAGAAGGCATCACCTTAACTATAATTCCTTCACAGAGCCAGTAATCCTTTCTATTACTCTTCTCCTTCTTCTTCTCTTCCTCTTGCATCAACAGATCCAAAGTTGACATCCCAGTACCCTTCCCCTTGTAATCTTCTCCCTTTATTCTACTACTGGACCCCTCTATTTCATCCTCCAACCCTAATTTCACACCTCCCTTAACAACCGCCTTTGCTTCTGCTGAGGTGGGCTGGAGCAAAAATGCAACTTTACCACCAGATACAGATACATTGTTAATATCGGGTTTTGGATCTTCTTCTTCCGGGTTCTGACTACTGGACCCGTCTGTTTGAATTGCCTGGGCCCGCTCAATCTGGGCTTGAATTGCTTTCTCTTGTCTCTCTTCGTCAACCAGGTCAGCTTTGAGCCGTTTGGCCTTTAACCTATCCTTGAATAAAGTCTCGGAGTCTTTGTCAACGTAGGTTATGAACCAACCTTTGGGCGTATCTTCCACCTTGCACTGACCCGTACGACCCAGGTACTTCACAAAATCAGTCAGTGTGGCCCACCTATATAAATTACACAATGTGCCAAAATCCTATGAAAATTATTTGTATAAATATGATGGAAAGTTGAACCCTAATGTCATATATCTTTACAGATTGGTATGGCATGTCTGAAATTAATAAGACAAGTTTAACCACTATGGTATAAGAATTTGGGTATAATTAAAGATGAGTTCAGGGAGACTTACTTCAGATTATGAAGACTACTATTTTGTTATATACTTACCTCAGCCCTATGTTTAGTGGCTTAGTTTTAGACAGAGATATGTTTTGGCAATTATTAGACTCATGTTCTTTTGTGCTGGCAGTGTATGCAGCAATATTTTGGTTCCTTGATGACTATATTTTGCTCTCACAGCAATGTAGCTTGAGAGTAGGGACAAAACTTTACCATAGGGTAGATATTAGCAGATATTGGGTGCAAGTTAAACTCTATTTCAGGTCAAATGAATGGGCGTTGTGCCTTTTATAAAAAAAAATAAAAAAATAAAGATTAGTTCAATTTTGGTTGAGCAACATATATAATATTGCTCGACTCGGCTCCGACCACTTAAATACTTTGTATAGCAGATAATACTTAACTTCGATAGCGAAAATGATTGATATCTAGCTAGAAAAATCAAAGAATTAGGGACAATCTCAAACGAATTCACTTATAATTTATTACCAGACCTACACAGAACAGGGGAAAAAAAGCTTTAATGATAAATTAGGGTAGTAACTAACTTTGTGGAATTCATGTGCACATGATGCCTATCATTGATATATTCATTGTAGACGACGGTGGCTGCAATACGGGAGAAGCGGTGGGAGCGGCGCATATGATCGACAAAGGTCTGCTCGAACTCCTCGGAGAAACCGTCGACGATGCGATCGGAGTTCTCGCCAAAGATCTGCATCTGGCGCTGATGGGATTCGCTCATGCAGTGGCATTTGAAACCGTTTTCGTCTCGACATTGCTTTTGACACATCTGGCAGTACCACCGCAGCTTTTGCAAACCCTTGGCTTTGATTCGATTGGCGATTGCCTTCGGGGTCAAAAAATCATTTTTCCCCATGGAAGATGCGAGAGAAAACAAACGAGAAAGAAAGAGAGAAATCAGGTGGGGTGCTTCGCTTTTGGAGAGAAAGAAAGAGGAGAGGAGATGCGAGGGAGGAGAAAGACGAAAGCAGATGAGACTGGATCGATCGGACTTGATCCGTGCGGCCTCAAAACAACTATTTTCTTTTAATGTCGGTTGAGTTGGATGGGCCATGACGGGCTGGGCTGGGCTTGGTGCTTACTATCTATTTATATATCTAATCTAGGGTTAAAAGTTAAAACGCTTGCTTAGAAATATTATTCATCACCAATTAATTACCTTCCTGTGTTTTTATTGGGTAGGTTTAGTTCATCACATTGTCAAGGAAAGATGAAGAAGTGGGTCCGTCCTGACAATGTAGGATGTGCAAATTGACAAGTCTGAATTATATAAAACACAAACACAAAGTTAATATTTTAATCTGATCCATGAGTTTAAAAATCAAATTTGATATTTTGAAGAAAAATGATTTAATTATCTGATCAGAGAGTATGAGCCTCCATCTTACTTGAAATAAAATAATTAGACTACTTTAATAATGGTGTACCAGTCTCTGGATTTCTGTCTAATGGGTAACCAATCTCTTTGTAAGATGACCAAAAAGGTCTTTATATAATTATATACATATATCTCGGTTGATCCTTTTTATGTTAATTCCTCGATTCTGGTCAAACGAAAAGGTTTACTGTCAGGAGCCGACCCAGACTAGTTCAGGAGTCAACTGTCCCTCCCTGAATTTTAAAATTTTATACAAATTTATAGATTCGGATCGACTTTGCTCCTCTCTAAAATTTTATTTGCCCCCCCACCTCTAGACTTTTGGTTAGTAATTAATGTTAAATCTAGAGTTAAAAATTATGATAATTTTTTTTGAATTCTAATTGATAATTAGAATTACAAGTCAGAGTATTTAAAATTAAAAGTCAGAGAGCGTTGAAAATTAAAAATTAGAGTATTGTTTTTTATCTAATACGATAAGCTAATGGGTTTGAATCCAATTAACTATTCAAATCCGATTCGTTATTTTCTCCTCCTCTCCGACAAAAATTCTGGGTTCGCTCATGTTTACTGTCTTTGTTTGTTGTTTGAGCTATTTTGATATGCTACCAGTCAGTACCATCGTTTTCATACCGTTCTGATACGCTTCAGGGTGTTCTGAAGGCTTCATTCTGAATAAAAATGTATTGGGGTTTGCTCTGTAAGTGAACAAGTATCCTCTCCAATGTGTAAAGATTCCCTTCACTTTGCGGTTTGAGATTTACTCTCAGCCCTTTGAGATTCAGACTAATGCAGCGGAAATATTATTGGCCTTTGAGATTCGTGCAAAGTTAAAAAGGGACGGTTCAGATCCACTAATTCTAAAAGATTCCCTTTTACGGTACCGGCGGGGACGATGTGAATTCTCGGCAAGCAGATTTTAATTTGTGTCCTACTTTTTTTTCAGTTCGTGAAACAGAAATGAATAGAGGAGAAAAAAAAATCTGAAAAAAAGGTGTCTGCTAGAGGTGTCAACGGGTATGGTAAGAATCAGATGGAAATATTTTTGTATCTTTACCTGTTACAAATTATCCTTATCCATACTCTATCTTTACCCGCTACAAATTACTTTACCCGTACCCATATCCTTACCGTTATGGTTGTCGGATAACGAAACGGTAGCGGATAAATAACGGATAATGTTAATATAATAATTATTTTTATTATTTACTAAATAAAACATTAAAACACATTCATTTCACACATAAATTTCTATGGTCTAAACTTTATTGGAATTTGATGGAATTCATTTACGCGTTTTAATGGTCAATTAAGTGTAACACAACTATCAAGAGTAGTTGAAAAATGGATATTTATTGCTCATTAATATATATAATATATTATAATTTTTTTAAGAGGAGGGTTCAAATGTCTTCATTTTTTGTGCCTCCACCATGTCTTCATTTTTTAAAACTTTAATAACTCAAAATTTAAAACTTAAAAGTCAAAATAAATCTGTTGAATATGATCTACATCATTTTATCTATGTGCTCATAAAAGATTATCACATTTTGATTTTGTTATTATGTGAATCAATAAGTTAAAAAATTAATGTCTAGAAATTATCCACATTAGTACGTTTTTTACAAGTTCTTGATGACAATCAAAACAAAATTGAAATGTTACATTTTTTACACGTGCATAGATAAAATGATGTAGATCATATCCAACGGTTTTATTTTGACTTTTAAGTTTTAAATTTTGAGTTATTAAAGTTTTTAAAAATGGAGGCATAATGGAGGTATGAAAAATTGAGGCATTTGAACCCTCCTCTTTTTTTAATTACCCGATCAGATAATGAGTACGGAATAAGCTTTATCCGTACTCTTATCCGTTTAGATAATATTTTTTATCGTACCTGTATCCGATTAGTTTACGAAATAAAATCTTACTTGTACCTATTTTATTAAATACGGTACGAGTCGGATAAACAGATAAAAAAAATGTCATTAACACAGTATCTGCTCTCACTTCCTCACGTATCAATTAAACTACTTTCTCTCTCTCACCAATTAAACTTCGCACCTTTTTTGTTCAAAGACAACACCTATCAAATTGAACGGAGGCCCTTTACTTTTTGTGTCCCCAAGGAAGCTTAGGAATTCAAATCCTCCCAGTACCGTAATAGGGAATCTTTTACAATTACTGGATCTGGACAGTTCTTTTTAACTTGGCACGAATGTCAAAGCCCAATAATACTGGCCATGCTCTAGCCAGAATCTCAAAGTGGCTGAGAGTTAATCTCAAACCGCAAAGTGAAGGGAATCTTTTAAAGTATTGGAGAGGATACTTGTCCGAAAGCTTAGTGTGTTAAAGTAACTAGATTAGTGGGTTCATTCAATTTGATAGGCAGTTCCAAGACAGTAGGTTCAAATAAAAAAATGGAGCTTAAAAAAGAAAGTATAACATGCCCGATGCAGAGCTATCTAAGAGAAAATGGGAATCAATTCATCTCTATTTGAATAAACTGCTACGTTCTGTAAAATTAATTTTCATTCACTACATAAAAATTTTACATAATTGACTACCATTCACGTTTGATCTCATAACCAGAAAGTTAGCTAGGCCTGTGTGTCTTGAGGCGCGCATATTTAGTCTTCATACTTATTTAGGGGTGTGCAAAATAGATCTGCGCTAAATTTCGAGTATTGTAAAATGTCTGACCAACTTTGAATCTTTATTTGTTTTAAATGCTAACTAAAAAATTCAGTTGTGGTAAAGAGTGACAGATGATAATATAATATCAATAATAATTTGTTCTTTCGCAAAATTCTCATATACCTACTGGTGGAGAATTTTTTGTCTATGGAAAATATTAAAAAAGAAAAGAGAGAAACAAAAAGAGTACTACCATATTTTGAATCGGTTAGAATTCTACTAATTTAAAGTTTAATTAAGTTTGGATCGATAAAAATTAGTTTAAATTTAAAGTTTGAATTAGTTTGGATCGGCAGAAATTTTCAACCAATTCAAACTAATTTTTTAGACTTTTAAGTTTTAAGTTTTGAGTTATTAAAGTTTTTAAAAATAGAGGCATGATGTAGATCATATCCAACGGTTTTATTTAGACTTTTAAGTTTTAAATTTTGAGTTATTAAAGTTTTTAAAAATAGAGACATGATGGAGACATGAAAAGTGAAGGCATTTGAACCCTCTTCAAACTAATTTCTTTTTTTAATTTTCTCTATTAAAATATATATATTTTTTAAGAAAATAATGGAGTCATTCAGACACTTCATCTAAATAAATGGCGTACTACCAAGACCACCAGGATCAACTAGCAATTAAAAAAAGGTCTGCGATTAAACAATGGCGGGAAGCAAGAAAAGATATCCTACTCATAGTCCTGGTTCATCTACTCCCATTTCGAAACAGTGCTCCCACCGCAATGGACCTGAATTCGTATCTCTGCATTAACTCAAAAGGGAATCTTTTGAGTTAATGAATTTCGATCATCCGATCTATCTTAAAATTCGTGTAGACTAGATCCGCACGAATATTGAAAATATTTCTAAGTTATAGTCGGAAGCCGAATTGGCTCCGTTTAAAATTCTTTTTTGAGTTAATTCAGAGGATACGCGTTCAATGGAGTATTGAAACTTTCGCGCGGGAATCCACCATCTCCTCTTTTATCAAAGATATCCATCTGCATCAGGTCTATACCGTACAGTGCATATGCTGTAAAACAAAATGTTATCCTCTCATATGTCATAGGCAGATATGTCTTTGGCTTACATAATACAATACAATATCTGGTTCACAGACCCTAACTCTCTTTTCCAACATTGCTCTCGTGGCTCTTTGACTTCCTAGAGACACTTCTTTTGCATTCCCACAACATAAATATTTCGAACTACAACTGGTGTACTAAATCCAAACTCACTGACAGGTGGGGTCATCTACGTCTTGGTCCTATTATTCAGTGAATGGGGAAGAACATCCCACTATCCAATTGCAGGGATTTTTTTTTTTTTCAATAATTGCAGGAATTGAATTACTCAAAGAGGGGAGGCATTCACTGCTAAAAAAACCGAGTCACTTGCGAGTTGCAAACAAACACAAAAGAGAGAGAGAGAACGAGCGAGAGAGAGAGGGAGAGATGGCGCCCAGGAGAAAGGCGAAGGGGGAAGAGACGGCTGCTCCAGCGGCGGTGTCGCTGTCGCCGAGGAGGACCAGGAGCGGAGCCGTCGGGAAAAGGGTGGCGCCGCCGCCAGCTGCTCCTGCGAAGCCGAAGAAGAAGACCCGAATTGCTGGAGTGAAAGATAAATCTGTCAAGGTGAAGGAGGAGAAGAAGAAGGAAGCCAGAGAGGCCGCCCCGGCAACTGGAGAGGCTAAATCCATAATCATTGAGGCTTGGTAATGCTATTTTGAACTTATTTTTATTATTGAATCAAAACCTAGGATTTTCTCACATTAAATACAAAGTTTCCTTTGATCTCCTTTATTTTTATATTATTATTATGCATTTATATGTCACAATGATTTTAATTTTTCTGGATGCATTACTCGATCAGAAACTGATAAATTTTTCTTGATTTTTTTTTTATTGATTGATTGAATTAACATTAGCAAGCAATGTAACGCATTCAAGACAAGGGCTTTGAAGGTGAAGGAAGGGTTAGAAAGTGGTGTCCCTGGTATCTCTGTGACCATTAACCCAGAGAAGGTGTGTCTTTCTCTCTTCTTCTTATTCCAGTTTGAGATATTATATTGCTACAATAAGTCAATGAGTTATGAGTCACATACTCACATCACATCACTATTGCCATGTCATCTCGGAAGACTCTGTCAAAACCACAGTTTTTCTGTTTTGGTAAAGAAATATATAATGAATTTCTTTTGAATGCAAGTTATTTAGTTGTTAGGAGGCCAAAAAGTTTGATGCTTATGCAAGTCAGTAAATTTTATAAATGTCAAATATTGTTGTTGAAATCTGGTAGAGGAGAAAAACTAATTTTATTGATTTATGATATTAGTTTCAATCTCTTATACGGTGCTCATTATAGGTTACATAATTTAAGGAGCCATTAAAATATTTCCTAATTACGTGATTTGCTATATCTGCTACTCTGCTATCAATGTAATTGATCTCTAAATGATTCTCTGTCTTCAACAATTGTTTCAACTTTCAAAGTTGAAGGCATTCATTACTTGAGTAAAATTACAGTGGCTTGGCTTTTATCCTAGAGTGGCTTTTAACTCGATAATGTTGACAACATTTTTTAAATCTGGCAAAACTAGCTTCAAAAATAGAGAAAATAATTATAGACGCAAGGGTGGAACTAGAAAATTTAGATAGAGAGGCTAGAAATAAAATGTAAAAATATATAATGTGGGAGGTGGAATTTGAACCCAAGTTTTCCCACAACTGGGAGTGTAAACGAATATGGATTATCCGCTTCGAATCCGATCCGTATCTGGATGGGATCTGAATTTGGATTAAACGAATTCGGATAATTCCGGATCCGGATTCGGATATGTATGGGATATGAGAGAAAGTTTCGGATACGAATTTGGATAATTTCCTACATACCTAAACGGAGCGGATATCCGGATAATCCGAATCCCATTATCGATCCAAAATCCATTATGGCGCAATCTCTTATATCAATGATTTCTCTCCTTGCTGTCTACAGTTCTTCAATTACACTGGGCGGAGGGGTTATATATAAAGGGTTCTGTAATCAACATCTATTGTGGGACTAAGGAATCTTGAGAATCTGGACATCAACATATGTTTGGGCCAACTCATTTTCTGGGCCAACATTAACTCTATACCTATTAACATTGCTATATCTCTCCCTTGCCCTTTTTTTGTTTTAGCTATATGATTTAATGTAAGAATTCATTGATAGAATCATGTAAAAAGAAGTGAATTAAAATTATATTAATTTATTTTTATATTTGACATGAGAGGAAGCAGTAAAAAGGGATTTGAAGAAATGGAATGTATCCAAAGAGTTGGCTTCGGACAGGAGTGAGTGGAAGTTAGTGATTCACGTACCAAAACTGTGACTTAGGAAATATTGTTTAGGCGTGTTTAGGAGTAATATTATAGGATTTAGGCCATATAACTAGGGATTTGGGATTAAGGACGTATAGCTTAGGACTTTGACTCCTACGATTTATAGTGTAGGCATGATATAATTAGTATATTATTAGTAGAGGAGGGTTCAAATGCCTCCACTTTTCATGCCTCCATCATGCCTCCATTTTTAAAAACTTTAATAACTCAAAATTTAAAACTTAAAAGTCAAAATAAAACCGTTGGATATGATCTACATCATGTTATCTATACACGTGTAAAAAATTATGACATTTCAATTTTGTTTTAGTTGTCATCAAGAGCTTGTAAAAAATGTACTAATGTGGATAATTTCTAGACGTTGATTTTTCAACTTATTGATTCACATAAAAACAAAATCAAAATGTGATAATTTTTTATGAGCACATAGATAAAATGATGTAGATCATATCCAACGGTTTTATTTTAACATTTAAGTTTTAAATTTTGAGTTATTAAAGATTTTAAAATTGGAGGCATGATGGAGGCACCAAAAATGGAGGCATTTGAACCCTCCTCTTATTAGTATTATTACTATTATTAGTGGTACCATTTTTACTATTATTAGTACTACTACTATTACTATTTTATTACTATTACTTCACCTTGTGACTACGATTGGGTTTCATTTCTAGCCTACCCCAACTTGTTTGGGACTAAAGGCTTGGTTGTTGTTGTTGTATCTTAAAGTTCATGTGACTCAATTATCCTACAATTATTCGAATCCGTATTCGTAGATTATCCGCTCTGTATTCGTATCCGTTTAAGGTGAATTTTGTTTTAAATTTTAATATCCGTTTACTATTCGTATTCATATCTGCTCACTGAAAGATAAATATGGACATGAACTAGTACACATTAGAAATTGTATAGATTCTCTTTATCCATGCATTCTGAATTTTCTAATCCTGCGATGCTGACTTCTTTCCCAAAACTCAGCCGCGGAGAGGATGCTTTGAGATCCGTGAGGAAGGTGGTGAAATATTCGTCTCCCTCCTGGTAATTGTTCTTTGAAAGCTTTATTGTTATTCGAGTAATTGTTAAATCAATATCACATGAAACCTGAATTAAACTAAGTACAAAGATGCATGATGTAATGTACAACCAAGTAGTGTTTACTTGTTTTATTTGTGTTTGATTAATATTCAGAACATGCCTCGGCCATTTTCACCAATGAAGAAGCTGGACATGGATGAACTAATTCAGGATATAATCAAGAAGATTGCGTGAATTTCTGGCAATTCACTAGCTAGTCTAATTTTTAGTAATTCAACATTATTAGGCCTAATTCATGTAGTGCGTGATTATTTTTGTGTGTAATTTCGGCCAATTTCTAATGGTGTTTATGCGCGCGCGCAGTGCATGGAGGTAGGTAATATTTAAAATCTGCTTTTGCAATGGTAATGTTTTCTTGAGTCCATTAATGGTAGTATGTGCACCCATCATGCACCGTTCTTAACTTCTTATTAAATTTAGAAAACTTTCATAAGCCAGTTTTAGTTGTCCACACAAAATAAAAAGAAACAGAACACCACCCGTAGTTCTGTTCTTAAGCTCACCAAGTACATTGTGAGCTTTAGTTCAAAATTCATCGGATTGTTTTTTATAAATGATGAATTCAAACTATTGAAACTGAATACTTGATGTATGTACATGTTAAATTTATAAATTTTCGAATTAATTTAGTATATAAAGTCAGTTAGTTAAAAAATAATGAAAAATAAACATAGTAAAAGTAATTCATAAACAATTCTTTTTTTTACTGCTCACTTTATATAAAATTAAGATGAAAATTTATAAATTGAGATGTAAACACATCAATCATGAAGTAAATCGGTTTCAACGATTTGAATTCGTTGTTTGAATACATTCCGATAGATTTTGAAGTTAAGTTCACCGAAAGACTTAATGAGCTTAAACACATCCTAATTCTATCCTATGATGAACTTTTAGTGCTACAGTGAACAGAAATTATGTTTTGAAGAAGCTTGCTTGATGATGCAACACAGGGACAATGATTAACCTTTAGAGGAGAACGGAGTAGGTCCGATGCCCATCGGACCTACTTTTAGGTTCAACGAGCATTATGACCGTCTGATCTAATTTAAAATTTGTGCGTACGAAAATTAAAACAAACACGCACGAAGTTTAAAGTATTTTGCACGAATCTTAAAGTAAATTGACGGTGATTAAACCATCAAACTATAGTAGGTCCGATGCCCATCGGACCTACTCTCAAGTGCTTTTAGAGACTCGCGGTTTGTATTATTTATTGTTGTTATTTGGTCTTTGTTTGTCGGAATCTTTTTTTATTGAATGCAAGCAAGCTGTATTCCCGGCTATATCCTACAAATTTTATGCTTCGCGCTGCCATACACTTATTTTTATTTTGTCGGCAATCAGAGAGTTTATTTTTTTTTTAAAGGAATCGTTTTTGGTTTCAAATAAAATGAAAATGCAACACTGTCGAAAAATTTCAACTCAATTTTTTAGGCTTCTAACTATCTTTTTTGGGTTCAAAATCGTTAGTTATGGGCTGTGGACAATAATAAGAAATTGAAGTTTCTATACAATGTTAGTCTATTTAAAGCCTGAATTTTCATTTGTATTTTTTGTCGAAATTTATTCGACCTTGTTCTCATTTTTCTTTATCATCCAGAAAACCTTCGCCCCCCTCTTAATTTTTGGAATTAATAATGCTAACTTCAAGTATTAAATAAATGGTAAAGGATTTTGTGTGATCAAAGTTACCGCATTAAATTTTTTAAATGTGCCTAAAGTACTGAATGAGCGATTTTGTTCCTCCTGTGACATCGAAAAAAAATTCCATCTATCCCTTTTCCGAAAGAATATTTAGTGAATTTTTAAAAATAAAAAATTCTGCTTGTATCCATTACCAACCACCATAGTGACATAACTCGCGGATGCGTATAATTCGTTTTTTCGACGTAACCGAACCGAACTCCGAATAAAACGCAGAAAAAGGTATAATACGTTTTATTCGCGAATAAAACGCGAGTTACAAATTATTCGCGATGAAAACGCGAAAAAAATGCCAAAATTTTTTTTTGAATTTTTTTTTATTACGGATTTTTTGGGTTTTTTTTTTTGCTTCTTTGTTGTACCGAATCATTCCCGAATTATACTCGAACTATACCTGAATCACAAATTTTTTGACCTCGCCGAACCGAACCCGAACTTTTGATTTGTCACTATGCCAACCACCAATGTTTTTTAAATTACGTTACCGGAATTTGCTAGACAGCTGGGTTGCAGAGGATCCATCCAATCTAGGATCGTTATGAAGAAAAAGGAGAGAAGAAGAAAGTTGGAAAGGCACATCATCCCTGACTAGAAAGGAAAAAGAGAAAATATCAAATATGAGATTGCCTAATGCCTATTTAAAATAAAAAAAAGGCTGAGTTTGTTTTCTTCAATATTAAGAGGAGAAAAGAAGCATTCATTAGATGTTATTAGTTTTTTTCTCTGAAATTGTAGCTTATTTTTAATTTCATTGAACTGTATGTTACATTCTATCACCGTCTAACATTAATTAGTCTTTGAAGCAATTTAGTCCCAGCTTGGGTCCGATTATATTTCGATGCTTAGGGCTGATATTGGCGCCAATAAAAACAAAAATTAATAAAATAAAATTTTATTGTCCCATCATTAATTTCAATGAAGCAGACTTGAATACTTTTGTGTAATTCCAATTAAAAATTAATCCATATTTAATTTTATCACGAATTCCCAAATTTCCATTTAGCAGCAATATTTAGAGTGTTAAACCCCCTACAAAACCAATATTTGGAGTATTAAAGATTTATGATATCTCTTTTATCTAAATATTATTTGTATGGACATGTTTATGGATGACTCATTAGTTAAGAACAATACATTGTTTTTTATTGAAAAAGAAATTATCTTATTCTATCTAATGTTCTGTATATAATATCTAAGTATTATTATATCAATTTTTTACTTTGCAAATTATTTTATGAATATTATGGAAGCAACTAGTTGATGGATGAAGCACTAATGTTGGTTTCTTTGTCGGAGACGAATGAATCAGAATATATAACAATTTGTATTTTTGTTGAAAAATATAAATTGAAAATTAAAGGCACAACTATCAGATTCATACACAGTTTGCACCCAAAATAAATTTGTTGGAATAAATATACCAGAATGGACATTATTTCCCCTTATAAAATTCAGATCTGGTCTTGGGCACCACAAGCTAGCCTCATAGAACCATCATATACCTTGGCACACAGTTACTACATAACCAAAAAGGAAAAAAAAGAAAAAGAAAATGGAAAACTATGGTATTCTTTTGTAATTGTGAGAGTTCATAATTCCACAATATTTCAGTCACACACTCAAAATCAATCCAAAAGAAGAGACCAAATAAAGTATAGTACACAAATGAAGCACAATACCAGAATATCACTTATGTTGTAGTCTTGCCTTTTTACACATCCGTCCCGCTTCAATCTCACAACCAAATAATGAAATGATCTGTTCATCTGGTACCAGAATTCGCCTACGCGTAATTCCAATTCTACCCTTTCTCTTTATATACCTTACCCATTTAAGTCTCTTGGGTGCTGGCGGACACTTCAATACCGGTGCAATTGTACTTGCCGGAGATGTCGGTGTGTGGTATCCACTATCGTTGTCATCTTGTCGTTTACACCCTTCTTCTTCGGTTTCATTATCTTTCTCAAATCTATCATGTTTTGTCAGCTCCTGATCAGAAGTGGTAGAATGTGTTTGGAATTGGAGATTTGTGTCTTTTTGTTTCTGTGTTTCATCTTTGGAACTCATGTATGTTTGGTTGCTTGATTCTGGACTTTCAGGTCTGTTAGGGAACTGTGTCGTAAAGAACAATTTATAGTCTTTCTTGGGGATGTGTAGCTTTGCTTTGTACATTCTTAATTTGAGTTCATAGAGCATGGAGAAGCGATTAATGGATGAACAGGATCAAGATAAGATGCGAGAGTGAGAGAGAGAGAGAGAGAGGGGAGGGTTGGGGGATGTAATGTAATGTAGCCCCTCTCTCTCGCTCTCTGAATCTCTCTCTTATATATATATATATATATATGAGAGTCTGCATCGTCTGCAGTAACTCAGAAGAGCATATTTTGAGTTAACCCACCTCAGCCGTTTGATTTTAAACGGAGCTAATCCGACTCTAATATTAGTGTGAATCTAGTTCACATGAATCTTAAAGCAGATCGTACGGTCCAGATATATTAACTCAAAAGATGCTCTTTTGAGTTAATGAGAGGATACGAATTCATATATACGAAGGGGAAGATAATAGTTGAGGTGTTGCGGCTGTTCTATATGTAACAATTTGTGTTTCAATTCCTTTTGTAGTTGGTTATACACACTAGCTAGCTGCCATTCCACTTCATAAAATTTACCAAGAAATATATATACCATTTCATGGAAACAAATTGGAAAAACGAAAGCAAAATGCCACCTAGAGAAGTTCTAAATGGGTTACATTTTACCACAAATGCATGCGCCTTAAAAACCTGGAGGTATTAATTATATATTGCACAAGTAATTGTGCTTTACATAGTGTACGTACAACAAATAAGCACTTTATTCCATTCTTTTATATATTATTATCTGACAGTTTGCACTGGAGAATCTTAATTTCCTCTTTTATTAGCTTTAGATGATCTTAAATAGATTGATTGATTGAGAATGGTGTGAGATTTAATTGTGTAATTAATAGTCTCTTATGGGGTCCAATAGCTAGATCTGCTCAGAGATCATACCCCTATTATTTTATTATTATTATTATTATTATTATATATATATATATATATATATATTACAATTAGAACTACAATTATAACTAGGGATATATACAGTACCACATGATCAAACTTGATTGATGCAATGAAACTCAATTTAATCTGCAAAAGCTGTGTGGAACAATCTTATTACATCTCAAGTATAATCTGCCTCCTTTGCCAGAATAATTTGTCAGGTAGAGATATACTATGATTACTTGCAGATGATGTATTTGCTTAAAGCTAGAGATAGCTGTTAATTAATTTATGAGCATGATATAACCTCTATCTCATGTATATTCTTTTTCTGTATTGTATATTAAACGTCTTTTATTTAATAAAAATTAAAGTAGACTTGGACCTACTTTATGAAAATAATAATAAAAAAAACTTTATATACACATGGTGCTTGTATATAAAAAAAACTTTATATATATATAATATAGATGCCCAGTACTACTGGATAATAATACAAGCACGCTAACTTTTAACTTTCTCCTAGCGATAGATGCAATTTTAGCATCAACATAGAAAATGAAGCCAAACTATAAATAAGATAATGCTGTTCTAAAATATATAAAAAGAAATTACATAATGTGAAGAGATCTGCTTGGAATCTGGAATAGTAGCAATAGTACGAACGACGTACCACGCACTACACAATCCATCAAGTATCATAATTGTAGAGTATGTGCTAAGAATTAGAAAGGTATACTTTGGAGGTAAGAAAATTTCAATGCATTCCAATTTGTCGACACTAGATAGTGCAGCAATAGGGAAATGACAATTCATTGGTGCGTTTTTCTATTTTTGTGCCACAAGAGTTTCGCCGTTTTTTTAACTATAACACACACACACACACACAAAGCCAATTCGATTCATACTATTAATTTCGTCAGATTTCAAAAATACCACCACTGCTAACTTCACCAGCAGGTTGCATAGGACATACTGCCGATAAAGTTAGCGGTCAAGACAAACCCTATCTGCGGGGAAGGTTGGCCCTATCCACGGGGAAGGTTGGCACATAGGGACTATTTTTGACTTTTTTATTATAAATTTTTAATTCTCTCTCCTCATCCTCATAACACATCCATTTTACTCAACCTATACAATAATACAATGTCGAGCAATAATAGAGGTTCACAGTCTGGTCGTGAGGAAGCAAGATGACCGTTAAGCATATGCTGGCGTTACAGGGACGAGAGTCGAATGCGACCGCTACCGACAAACACCTCTCTGATTCCTTTGGAGGACTGGTTGTACTCTGATCGGGCATTCTGGATGTACATGAATAAGAATATTAGACATAATCAGAGTGGTGTACTGACATTTTCTGTGTGTTATAATTGTAGTTGTCAGTGTTTTGATTGTGACCGTATATGCATATGCAGTCTGCTACTACATTGAAAATGTCAAGTGTTTTAATTGCGACTGTATATGCGTATGCAGTCTGCTACTACATTGAAAATGTCATGCAATTCATGCGGACTGCATAATAAATTAAGTAACAAATAGATTTAAATTGGGATTCGTATAATTTTATTAATAAAAATACGAATCGGCTATCAAAATTCAGTTCCATATGCTCATCCGGACTTCGTCCAGTTAAGTGATTTTTCTTATAGTCCCTATCTTGTTTTATAGGCTCTCTAACGGTTCCAAGTATTATGTTTTGGAGTTGTGGGACTAAGGTTTGATTATCTCGAATGAGTACTTGAAATTGGACCGAATTTTAACTAAAGACGCACTGATTCATTCACCTAGAGAACTCATTACTTTATTACAAAATATCAATCTAACGATTTTGGGCGAGTACGTAAGTGTTGTAAATAATGGTAGGCAGTCGTCGGACGGAAATGGTATTGCTAAATGATTAATCGGGAATCGAAAATAATCGGCTATAATCGGAAATAATTGGCCAATTAGTCAGGAAATTTACTGATGGTTTAGTCACCGCCAATGACTAATCGGCGATTAATCGGCCTAAACGGACATTTAGTCACCTATTAATCGGCCGATTATCTTCCAAATTGTACATTCTAATTATGGTTTGCAATATCAATGTTTTAATATATTGTCCTTCTTCATATTCAGCATATTGCTTTATTTTTTCACCAAATATTTACAATTTAACTACTTACGATTATGCTGATCTTTTTATCATTATCTTCCGCTGTAATAAACTCAGTCTTGATCCCAACTACACAAGTTATTGGAAACAGTAGTCCTAATAGAATTTCCTTCAGAATAATGGTTCCGATTCTAAAATATAGTGATGCGCATTATTGAAGAAAAATTGCAAGAATGTGTAAAAAAAAAAAAAAAAAAAGTAATTTACATAGGGCTCCAGGAGAGAAAAGTGTTGATCTGAATTGAATTTATGTTGAAGCATATATAATGGGGCCGGGGACCAATGACCAAGAGAAAATAAAGGATGAAGAGAAGAAAGAGTTGCATGTTAAGGTAAAGGAAATGGTTGTGACTTTAGAAGGCATAATGGGAATGAACAAAGAAACAATATCCATCCATCCTCGTGCCATCATTCATTGTCAATTTGTCACGCCATCGGTTCCCCATCTTATCATCATTATGCCCCATCTTGTCATCATTATGGTCCCAAACAATTTATGTTTGCTGTGCAAAGTAAAATTTTCGCTGTCAATAGCGCAACCCATGGATTAAACTCAAGAAACTTTCCAAGTAATTTCGTCGTGGGACAGAGAACAAAGCCCTCAAAACTCAAAAAGTAATAAAAAATGTTACGCATTTCTGTGGCCTATATGAGACATAAGAATTAGAGTATAGATAGGGGTGTTTAAATGGTTGTTTATGTTAAAACCGAATTAAAATAATCAAATTAAAATTTAATTAACAAAAATCTAACCGAATAAAACTTGCCAATTGAATAACAACGACATCAAAAGAACCAAAGTAAATTTCAATTTGTTTGATTGAACCGAAATAAGAGAGATTAAATATCAAAAAGTCAGAAACTCAATACACACAAATACATTTAATAATCATAGAAACCGAAATAATTCAAATAAATATCAAGTAAATTTCTGTTTAATTGGTTAATTAAACCGAAATAAAGAGTGTTCACCTAGATACTTTTCTCCAAGAAAAAACAATTTCACCCCTGAACTAATTGAATTATGCGCCATTAACGTGAGCTGTCATGTGAGGGTCATTTTTAATAATTCAACTGATCTCTTTTCCTGGTTAAATTCTTTATTGTTTGTTTCCTGAAAAGGTAGATTGGTGGGTCTGATTCTAATACCAGGCGCGTGAATTTATTAGGACATAATCATCAGTCAAGCGTTCTTCTTGACTAGGTTACAGGACCATTAGTGAATGAAATTATAATATGTAAATGAAGGTACATCTATTAAAAGAGAGAAACAAAAATAGATCATATATATATATTGGATCTACGTACTGTGCTTTTTCAGATTTTTAAATGTTTGTTATCTTCAAATTAGTTGTAAACAAGTTTCTTTTTAAAAAGGGATATTGGATTTCCATGTACGCACGTAGTTCACATAATCACATTATAATTTGGGATAGCTAATAATAGGGATTGAAATCGTTGCAGTATATATGTGCTCTGGGCTGGCAACGAGCCAAACTGAATCGAGCTAGACGTAGCTCACGGCTTGCTCATTTTCCAAAATGAGCGAGCGAGCTAAAAAATTGACTCGTGACTCACTCGATACCGAACCGAGTCAGAAAACAAGCAAAACAAGTTTTTTTGCCACGAGCCACGAACTTTTTTGCCACCCGATTGGCAACGAGCTGAGCTAGACGTAGCTCGTGGTTTGCTCGTTTCCTAAACGAAACAAGCGAACTAACATTAGAATTCGAGTTAAAAAAGTGGCTTTGGCTTGCTCATTCTCAAACCGAGCTAGAAATGAGCAAACTTTTTTGGAGCGAGCCACGAGCCGCTAGTTTTTTTGTCATCCCTAATGTGGAGTGTGCTCAATATTGTCAACGTGATTGAGTGTCAATATTTGTGCAAAAACGTTTTAGTTTTCTTGAAAACAGCCTCACAAATCGGAAATAAATCTGTTGTTATTCCAATGGAATAACAGTCCTGTTATTCTGATCTCAATCGTTGATCTTTGTTAAGATTCGCGCATGAAAAAGTTTCGTTGAATTTGCACATGGAAAAATTTAAACGGTTGGAATCGGAATAATAGGTCTTATTATTTTAAGGTCATGTTTGGTTATGGAGTAAAGTTAATGAGGATTAAATTACTTACTCCGTATTACTTCTCAAATTTTACATCTTGTTTGGTAGCTTAAGTTGTGGATTAAATTAATTCATTTGAATGAGTAAGTTGTTGAAAAATGAACACATGTCTATGATAGTGGACCCTACAGATGAATTAAGTGACTTACTCCATCTTAACTCACCTCTTACTCCATCTTATTCCTTCTATTTTACTTGTTTGACTCTTTAAGTATGAAATAAGAAATTTACTCCACCTCTTACTCCACAATTAAACATATAACAGCAGATTTATTTCCTCACAAATCAATTAAATGGGACGGTGTCGTAATTAGGCCGTCACATGGTATGTAATGTATGCAAGAAAACAGCGAAAAGGAAAAAGGAAGAGCAATATGCCTACTCAATACGATTGAAAGGATATATTGGTCCATTTATTGAGTGACACTAGGCTGGCATCAAACTGAGCCCATTTAGACTGGATACATGTGGATATGTTTATAGACGGAATAAACAAACCGGCTACTACTCATCTCAAAATTTGCTTCTAAAATAAAATCTCAAAATTCAAACGAGTGACGGGATTGGACACATTGATTCACTGACTCATTTAGGTATACACTTACCAAATTTAAAACATCAAATATGTCTCTGAACAAACTTATTAGTTTACAAATTTATGATGTAATTTCCTTTGATCAAATAAAGTTCCTCATAATCATTATACTACAAAAAAAATACTCTTTTCTTCCTTAATTAGGAAAACAAATTCATTGAGGCATTCTTCAAACTATCAGTCAGGGGCCCCACGTTCAGCCCCCCCCCCCCCCCCCCCCCCCCCCCCCCCCGCGGATTTTGAAGCTTAATAGAAAATATGGATCGCATTCTATTTTGCCCCCTCTGAAAATGAACTTGCCCTCTCTGAAACCATTGGAGCGGCTGGAAGAGAGCTGAAGAAACGAAAAGGAAAGGAAGCAGGTGAAAAGGAACTTTCCTTTTTCTTGTGAGTTCTGGGCCGGACTTTTAGAGGCCTTTTATTTAATGAAACCTACTGTTAATGGGTATCTAGCAGTGGAGACAGATAACGTACAAAGAAAGATTAATATATCAGGCCCATAAGACAGATAACTCACAAGAAAGCCTCGAACATGTCTATCACAGATTTTGTTGCTGTTGTCTAATTCAAATATGAAATATTATATATGAGGCCTTCTTATTAATAAATATTACCAATTAAGTACATTAATTCTGAAATTCACATGCTCAAAATTTATGGTAGTTAAATTATTATATTAATTGTTTTTATATAGTACCCGATTAGCTAATGAATTTGAGTCCAATAAGCTATTTGAATTTGATTTCTGCCTCCCTCTGACAAAAATCCTGCGTCCGCCCTTGCTATCAGTGCCAACAATATGAAAGTTTTCGAGACAGGAAACCAGTACTCAGTTGCGATCATTGATTAAGATTGTAGTTGGTTGCAATTTTGGGGAAGAGGACCAATACCAGGTTGCGATGGTGGCATACAACTCTTTGACAACATGGGTAATCTAATTTTTGTTTTTGCTATGACTATGAATATAATCATTGATTAAGGTTGTACTAGGTGTTAATTTTGGAGACGAAGGACCAATACCAGATTGCAATGGTGGCACCAAATTCTTTGGTAGCATGAGTAATCTAAAATCTTTATCATGGACCGATAAATGACCGATACTCGACTGTGATGGTGGCATCAAATTTTTTAGCAGCATGGAAAACTTGAAATCATGTTTCTCTTAACCACGATACTTTTTCCTTACTTTTACCTTTTTTCTGCAAAATGAATTGACAGAACAAATTTTAAAAAAATTGATTTAACACATATAGATACCATACAAAAAATCATTTAAACTTACATTATTGAGCGTTTAAAATTCACACAAAAAGAAAATAAATCATATTATCAAACTTTTGAAATGACACACACAATTAACATATAAAGTTCAATAAAAAAAGAAAAAAAATCTTACGTGCCCTCTTAGAATCCTCCTCTTCTTTTGTGAAGTATTTGTTCTCTACATCATTAGCTTTTCATTTCATTTCTTTCCTTTTCTTTTCTGTTTTTTTATCAGTTTTTACATTTTCAATATTGATGGAGAATCTAGAGAATGAAATCTATACTAAAAGAGAGAGTTATAGAGTGTAATATCAGAATGGGAGATGAAAAGACAATCAACGATATTCAATTTTATAATTAATAAATAATACACAGATTAAATAACCAAACAGTGCTAATTTACGAAAAGGCGCATATAAACATTATCAAAACTGCCCCACTTAAATATCAACTATTAAGTATTTCATGATGCACTAACTACTAAACATATAAATCTCAATTGTTAAGCATGTAAACCTTACATATTACGCATGTAAATCTAAACTGTCAAGCTTTTTAATCAATAAGATCATATATATCAATTTGCAGTATATAATCAGATCCAACATTTAAATAAAAACAGAAAGCATTTAAACATCATCAATCAAGCATTAGAACTTCACGATAGACTAAATCATCATCAATATTCAACCTACATGTATTAAGCATCAAACTACACTAATAAGCATCTAAACGTCAAGTATAAAACATGAAAAAATAAATCATCAATTATTTACATCTATAAGTTTATCTAAATCAATTTGCACGTACAGTCAAATCTTACATTAATTTTTAAACATTATTCATCAACATTTATTTTTTTATATATAATTCTGAATAGGTTTTGCACTGTTCACTTAGTGTTGTCTCTTTTTCAACCGTTCAATTTGTATGGACAGTCTACATCAATCTAAATCTCTCTCCTTCACACCTGTTTTGGAACCGGTTATCCTCCCCAATTCTGAATAGGTTTTGCACTGTTCACTTAGTGTTGTCTCTTTTTCAACCGTTCAATTTGTATCGGACGGGCTACATCAATCTAAATCTCTCTCCTTGACACCTGTTTTGGAACCGCTTATCCTCCCTAGAATGAGAAATAAAATTGACAATTCCTCTCCGCCATTCTTTTTTCTTTTTTCTCCGCCTTTCCTCTTTCTGCAGTCTCTCTTCTCCGCCTCCAGTCCGCTTTTATCTTCTTTCTTCTTTCCCCGCCTTACTCTCCTGCCGTGCTTTTCTCAGCCCTACCCTTTTCCTCTGCCTTTCCCTCTTCCTCTGCCTTCCCTCTTCATTTGCCTCCTTTGTGAGCTTAACTCAAAAACTCATCGGATTGGCTTCAAGCGACGTATTCAAACTGTTGAAACTGATCTATTTCATGAATGATATGTTTACATGTCAAATTTATAATTTTTCGAACTAATTTAGTATAAAGTCAAGCCGTAAAAAAAAAATGATTTATAAGTTAATTTTAATGTGTTTATTCTTCATTATTTTTTGACCGCTTGATTTTATATTAAATTAATTCGAAAATTTATAAATTTGACATGTAAATTCATCACTCGTAAAGTAGATCGGTTTCAACGGTTTGGATGCGTCACTTGAAGCTAATCCGATGGGTTTTTGAGTTAAGCTCACAAATGAGCTTGGTGAGCTTAAGAAAACCCTAGTTCTATTCTAAATAAATTATTAATTAATTGTTTTGAGTTATTATTGTGTATTTAAAATGTGAAAAATTTGAATATTGAATTGTAAAAATTGACTATTAATTTATTGTATTAAATTGTTATTATAATTTTAAATTCTCTTAAAATAGTTATTTCAATTTCAAATTTTGCAAAGAGAATTTAGTCTCAATATTTGTGCAAAAGCGTAATTAATTTTCCTTGAAAACACCCTCAAATCTCAATCAATCAAATGGAACGGTCTCGTAATTAGACCGTCACCAAGTGACGGGCACGCAAGAAAACATTGAAAAGGAAAAAAAAGAAGAGCAATGCTTCGTCATACCATTCAAATTTGAAAAGGATATATTGGCCCATTTATTGAGTCAGACTGGGCCCAGTTTGGACACGTACTAATATGTTCTCCAGTAGGAATAAACAAAGAAACGGCTAGTCTATCAATCAGAATTCAAAATTCAAAATTCAAAGGTGACGTGGGGACTGCCGACATTTTTATAATATCCAAAGTTAATTACAAATTAATAAATATATTCAGAATTTTTAAATTTTTCGAAAAATGTCCAAACAGGCTAGATTCTAGCCGGTAAGTGTAATATAGTGTAATTCAACACAATTTCAAGTGATTTAGCATATTTTAATATAAATATGTTAATTATAAATAAAAAAACAATCTAACAAATAATTTAAATAAAAAATTTAAATTTTTAGTGTTAAATTTTATTATATTACTCTTAACACTATCTCTTTAAAAAAAATATTAATAAAAATGTCGGCAAGTGGATTTTGACATATTTATACTTACCAAATACCAAATCCACTCTCCCTAATTTATCTACCTCTACCTCCTTCCAGGCCTCAAGGTGTCAAACTCTAACCACTCCACCTCTTTCTGTTCATTTTGGATGATTTTTTCTTTTCTTTTCTTTTTTTTCTTGAAGAAGAAAGCATGTCTATCGCCATTGGTTTGAACGACATCAAGAAACAAGCTTCTTTCTTCTTCAAAGAAAAGATTCGAACTGCCCGCCTTGCCCTTACTGATGTTACTCCTGTGCAACTGTATGTAATTCCCAATCCTTCCTCTCCATTTCTGTTTCTCTTTCTCTAAAAGGAATGGTATTAATTAAGCTCAGTTTTCAATCCTTTAAAAATATATATATATAGGCTGACAGAGGAAGCAACAAATGGGAATTCATCGGCGCCAGATGCAAAGACTATGCGATTAATATCTCGTGCTGCTTTTGAAATCGATGATTATTTGCGAATTGTCGGTATTTTGCACAGGAGGTCTGTAACTTGTCATATTCTTTTTATTTTTCTTTTCATGGATCTTTGCTTAATTTATTCGCTCAAAGGTACTCTACTCAGTTTATTCTCGCTTTTTATGAAGGCTTGCAAAGTTTGAGAAGAAACAGTGGAGAGAACCGTACAACTCCTTGGTGCTGCTGGAGCACCTTCTCATCCATGGACCCGAAAGGATTGCCGATGAATTTCAGAATATCAAAGATATTATACAAGACATGCGCAAATTTCAATTCATCGATGAAAGAGGGTACTGTTTGCTTAAAATAAAGGTAAATTAAGAATGTGTGTGCCCAATTTTAATCTATATATTAATTATTCCTCTTGATATTTTTCTAGGTTCAATTGGGGTTCAGTTGTGAAAAAGAAATCAGAGAAGGTGCTGAAATTGCTGGGGAAGGGCCCACAATTCAGAGAGGAGAGAGAACGGGCCCGCAAAATCTCACATGGAATTCAGGGATTCGGTAGCTTCAATCAAAATTCAACAAGTAATACCATCTTCCAAAATCATGAGAAAGCTTCAAATCTCTACGGGAGGAGCATTTCACTCTATGAAGAATGCGCTTATAATGAGGATCAAAAGGAGAACATGAATTTGGATGAAAAATTAAGTTTGAGTTCAACTAAAATAGAAGAGGAGGAAAGCAGCAGTGGTTTTACAGTTGGAGGAGAGTCTGCGCCATTTATAGCACGAGAGGAGGAAGTGAAAAAGCATGATGAAATGGAAAAGATAATAATAGAGCATCCATTTGCTAGCTTTGAAAAAGAGACCCAGAAATCTCTGTTGCTATTGAGCCAAGGTTAACAAAAATTTTCAAATTTCAAGCATGGTTTTGTTTATATAAAATTAGATGTAGACGCTCATCGCGTCTGTGGTTATTTGGGTCGATGTGTATTATTGTATTCCTATAGAAAAGATTTCTCTACGAACTAGAAAATTAGATGACCCAAGGTTAACACATTATTTAAAACAATGTGTATTAATTATTGTATTTTCTGTACACTAGAATTCCTTTTTTTTTTTGTTATTATATCTGTTTTGATGTTATCTTCTTGTCATATGATTTTTTTTTCCAATTATTTCTTTTTTGATGCCCACCTGTAAAATCACTGGGCAATTTCTCAATAAGAGTAGTCACGTCACAGGGTATGTTGTGGGAGGAAACGGTGGTAACTCATAGAACTCGCCAGTGAAGGGGTTTATGAGGGGAGAGAAGAATTTGGGTTCGACGATGATAGGTTCCAGGTCCGTCTGATCTATTTTAAGATTTGTGCGTGCTAGGGGTGCAGAAAAAACTCATGACTCGAAATTCAGTTCTGAATCAATTCGGATTCAACTCGCTAATAACTCGAGTTGAAACTGACTCGAGTCAAAACTGGCTCGAGTTAACTGACTCGGTTGATTTATGAGTCGAATTCAAGTTACCTCCAATTCGGTTCGGAATTAACTCGGTTAGACTCACACCAAACCCTAATTCATATATTCCTAATTTTTGCGTCCCCAAACTTTATATATGTTTCTCACAATATTTGATATTTGATAAATTATGCACTATTTATTTTATTTTGTTGATTTATTAGACTCTGTATTGTTTTGTTAGACTTTATCTGTTTGGTAATTTTTAATTATGTACTATTTTGATATTTTCGTAATTTTTAATTATGTATTGGTCATTGTCTCATTATGTACGGTCTAAACTATATAATATTTTTTTTGTTATAATTAAATTAAATTGTCTCACTATATACCATATTATGAGTCACGAGTCGACTCGCTTCGACTCGAGTTGCTCGTAAGTTGATTCCAAATTAGAGTTTCTGACTCGGAACTGGATTAGCAACTCGGCTCATGAGTCGCGAGTTGAATTCAAGTTGTCCACAACTCGACTTATGAGCAGCCCTAGTGCGTGTCCACTTTAATATTCATGAAGATATAGCGCGCATGATCTTAAAGTGGATCGGACCGACATGCAACCCATCAGACTCGGGCGTCGGATCCAAATTCTTTCCTTGTGAGGATGCCCGTGATTTTGATATCAATGGCAACAAGCCATCTGTGGGAAGATCAAAAAATGTAACGACCGTACAACTCAGGAATATCAATGGCATAGTGCTTATCTTCTGACAAGCTGTAAAATTTACGTTTCCCAGTGCCACGTTCATCTCCAAGCACCAACCATGGGAGCTGCGGAACTGGACAGTGGCGATTCTGTTTTGCAACTAGTCTCCAAATTTTGCACACGGCGCTGAATAAGTTGGTGCATAATTGTTAGGTATAAGAATACACGATAACCCCATTTTAGATAAAATACTCTCATTTCCCAAACATAGAGAAAAAAAAATAGAGATTGATTTAAAGAGTTACAGTAGTAGCTATAGCTAAAATTTATTTGCAGTGGTTTTTTTAGGAGGAATTTCATGTATATCCCTCAAAAGTTTCAATATTACGTATTTATCCCTCCAAATTCAATAATTACATATTTATCTTTGAAAATTGTAAAAACTCACATATTTGTACAATCCATCATATTTAACATTAACTTTCTATTTATTCCTATTTTACCCTTCTTCTATTTTCCCTTCTAAGACTGATGTTTCTGTCTTTTTAAAACGTGTTTGAACAATGTTTTGGTTCCATTTTTGTTTTTCCTTCTTCTCAGTGGCTTCTATTTTCCCTTCTAAACACGTTGGGGCAGGAGAAATCCGAGAGTTCAAGGGGCGGGACGAAGATAGAAAAATTAAAGCAGCGAGGGGCGGGAGAAATTCGAGAGTCGCCGCGGCAACTCCTAATCCAGCCTGAGAGTCGAGAGGGGAGGCGACGAGAGAAGGCCGGGAGAATATGTGATTTGGCATGTTTGGAGAGAGGCGTAAGGTTTGGCGCCTTCGAGAGAAATACTTGAATTTTTTTTTTATAAATGTTATGTGTTCATGCATGTTAGCAGAAGATATCAACTTGTATCACTCATAATCAAAGCTAGTGAAAACAAATAGAAATTAGAATATTTTATCTTCTTGTCATATATGAGAATAGTAAATCATATTTCACACCACAACTTTTTGGTTCATAACATGGTTGGTAACTGGTACCATTGCTGTCTCAGGTATAAAAAAAAGGGGGAATTTCATGTATACCCTTCAAAATCTTCGAAATTATGTATTCCCCCCTCTAAAATTCATGATATCATATTACCCCTCTAAATTCCTATAACTCACAAAATTACCTAATTTACTGTTTTTTCTATTATAACTTGTTTTTAATTTATTGCCTTTTTGTTGGTGGAAGGCAACAAAAGGGGAAAGGTCGGTGCAGATGTTAGAGAATTTTGAAGGAATTGGTACGGACTGGCAGAATTCCTTTCCCAAGTATTAATGCAGATCAAAGAGAATTCCAAGTAATTGATAATTGATGCGAATCAAAGACAATTTCGAAGAATATAATGAGGAATTCTTAAGTATTTAATGTTTGTCTAACAAGAAGCCTCTAATGTGTTCAGAGCTGGCGTTGTTTGAGAAAAGAGAAGAGAGCTTCACTTTTCTCTTACCAAGTAAACATGTTTTACCTTAACACCTAAAAATAGAAATATAACCATAACAACTCTCAGGATCAATCCAAGAAAACTCGTCTAGTAATTTTATCTTTTCTTTTCTATATATGATTTGCGGCAAAGACATCATTATAAACATAGTAAATAAGCTCGGGAAGCTCATGTCCCGTGATGATGATCCACTACATACTCTCTCGTATATTTGATTGTTACAAGAAATATTTGAATCCATGGAGGTTGCATTAGCTTCCCGTCCGGTAAGTTGCTCTCCTATTCTATTCTATTCTAGGATCTTAATTCCATATCCTAATTTTTAAACCTTATTATTTTCATCTTGTCGCTCGAGGCAAATCTATTGGTATGGTTTTTATTTAATCGAGTTTTCCTTTTGTTGCGGTATGCTTTTGGTAATCTTCTAGCATTGGAAATGATCTGGCTTACAAATCACAGAGGATTATTCTTTCAAGAAATTAAATGTGTCCTTATGCCAATTTTAATTCTAAATACTTGAATTCTCTTAAATGTCTCAATTCCTGTTTGATGAGGCATTTGCAGAAACTGAGCAGATAATAATTTAATTTACCAGTTGTTTCACAGTGAAAATCGATCGGGGTTAAGAAGAAGAATCAAAATGGCGCAAAGTTCAGGATCGAAGAGGTCCAAGTTTGGGTTGGAACGTCACCATCCTGGGTGCATCGAGAGCCTTCTTCACTTTGCCATTTTTCAGGGCAGCTGGCAACAACGCCTTCACCTAAAAAAGATGATTGCTTATAAAAGGCACACCGATACCTCTCGCCCTCCCAGTAACATTTTTACTATCCTTTTTTTACTGGTTCATCAGTATGTCTTGTAACTACAGTACTGAGTCCTGATTTTGAATTTTCAAATTAATTTATATAAGATCGTTTGCTTTGCTGCAGGAATCAAAGTTCCCAAGGTGCAACATTGCGTCATCAAGGAGGGTTCCAACTTACAAGTCAGTTCAATTGCAATTGCATGCATCTAAATTTGGAGTTTAACAAAGAGTACAAAAAATAAAATATTGGCTTCCTGTTTTGTCCTTAAAGTACATTAATTTTAAATTGATTAGGTTGGAGAATGTAAATTGGGGTCTCCAGGTAAATCCCCAACAAAATCTCCCACTAAAAGTCCTCGGAAGGATCTATTCAAACCTCTCAAATTCAAAAAGAAATCAAGCGAGAAGAGTCATAGGAGATGCATCACTTCTCTACCTCATCCCTTGGCATCTCGGCTTGCACGCACCATGTCAATGCATCATTTAAAAAGCTGTAACTATGTTTTGCCAAATGAATCCTCTGATAATCAAGAAACAACAAATGACAGAGACGTTTCGCACTGTTCTGGTTCTCCTTCTACCAGTAAATTTTTGCAAAATGAACCCCAGAAAACTTGCCAACAATGTGGAAGTGTGTCTCGATTAAACTCGGTAGACCAAATCCATCATTCAAAGGATCTACTGGACTTTCTTCAGTTTTTCAATGAGAACAAGAATTTGCTGATGAACCTCGCCCGTAACCCTCAAATTTTATTGGCCAAAGAACCACTTGAAAAACGGGCATCTTCAAATGAAGGAATAGAGTTAAACAAGTCCCAGACTTTTCCGAGGCCTGGTCAACCAAAAAACAAAGAACCGCACGTGCCTTCTACAACACCAAATAATTCAAAATCTATTAGATCTGATGTCAAGAAGGCAATAAAGGAGAACAAGAAGGAGGTCATTCATATAGCCAATGACGGCTTTCTTCACAGAGTGCCGTATGGACAAAAAGATCATGAGGGGCATAAACGTAATTATAGGAAAGAAGGGGTTGAAACTCAAATGAGGAGGTCTACTTCTCTTAGTGAATCTCTTGAGAAATACTCGAATCTTTTTGAATCCATATCGAAAGAGGAACCAAAACTTGCAGACAGCAGGGCAGGGTTGCTGCAAAAGAGATCATCGGATTTAGTCTTTAAAAGAATACACTCTTCGCCTGAAATTAAACCTTACGCTGCATTTGTACCACCTTTCTCAGTTACTGCATCTTTTATAGATGCTCCTGATATTAAAAGTGTGCACTCTTGTCCTGAGGCTGAGTCTGAACCATTAGAAAATGCATTAGGTATCAATGAAGAAGAAGTTGAGCAGTTAGATCTCCAGTTGTGTACCAATCGAGTTAAGAAACTTGATCCTGAGTCACATGACCATGAATGCATACAACCAAATATGGAGGAAAATAGGAACTATAATAGTCCATTTTCTGATGATACCACTAGTATCTCCCCAAAGCAACCCGCTTCAGGTGACATTTCTAAGTATATTGTTTCTTTAAGAGAATTAATTGAACTTTCTTTTCTATTATATGGTTTCGTGTATATTGAATTCAGCGGCAAGCTCCAAATGCTTTCTATCTCCTTTTATTCATTTACTTTATTTTGGAATCGAAAAACCTATGTACCTTACCTAGCATCCCTTACACTATAACTCTAAAATGATTGCAGATTCTAGTCTTAAATCTGATAGCATGGACTCCAAGTTACAAGAAGACGCAACCAAAGTACATGTCAATGATCACTACAACATAGGAGTAGATGAGAGTGATGCGGCATACTTCCTTTACATGAAAGACATATTGGCGAAATCCGGGTTAACAGGTAGCGAGTGGTATTCATCTGAACAACCTGTTATAGACCCGACATTCTTAGAGCTCGAGCCTGACTCGGGTCCAGACCAAGTCCTTTTATTTGATTTGATAAACGAGGCTTTGCTAGATGCATATGAATCTTCACTGCTCTCTGGCACATGGGTCCCACGATGCGGATTTGTGACGAGACAGTTGCATTTAGGTGAACGTATGATAGAGGAAGTGTGGGCTAGATTGAAAAGGCAGCTGAATTCTTTTGTGGAGGTTGCAATAGAGGATGTGGTGGCAGCTGATTTTCTCAAGAATAGGGACGGATGGATGGATTTGAATTATGATTCCGAATTGGTGGGTTTAGATTTGGAGGATTGGATAGTTGAGGATTTGATAGATGAAATTGTACTGGAAATAGGTGAATCCCAAATCTATCCTTCTTTCTGATGCAATTGATCAGGATTTGTGTACAGATTATTATTTCTTTTTTTTCTTTTGGTTGGTTTACAGTACTGATGTACCAGATGTACAGTAAAGCTGATAATATGTATAGTTAGGCAAGTTATATACACATACGCATATGATGTGTTTATATTGATTGATTAGATGGGGAGAAATTCAAATACTCGAACCATTTGTTTGTATTAAATTGGGTACATAACCACATTCAAGGATCAAACTTGAACATTGGAAAAAAAAAATGTACTCAATTAATGCATGTTTAATTAAGATCATACAAACACTCAATTAATTAATGCATGTTTAAGATTATAGGAGTACGAAAGCATATATAATGAAGGCAAATTGAAGTAAATATTGTGTCGACAATCAAGGATCATCAATAACTTAAGGTTATTAGGGAATTTCATATATACATATAAAAATCAAGTAAATATTGTGTCGACGAGGATAAACAACAGATTGAATAACATCTTCGTGGAATTAGGAATTTCATATATACCCCTCCAAAACTTCAAAATTAAGTATTCCCCCCTATGAACTTCAAAATTATGTATTCGCCCCTCTAAACTCCCAAAACTAACAAATTTACCCATTTTATTGGCTTTTATAATAAAACTCATTTTAAATTTATAAAACAGTCATTTTATCTTTTATTAAAAGCATACAAAATTGGTAACTTGTTTAAGAAAAATATCAGTCTTATATTTGATCGGTTTTCAAGAAAAAAAATGGATATAATGGGTATAATGGATATCCGGTGAGGCCAAAATAGATATTTTAGAAATGGTAAAGAGTGTAATGGGTATCTTATAAGATCAACATTTTTCTTAAACAAGTTATAATTGTTTTATATTTTTAATAAAGGGTAAAATAGATATTTTATAAATTTAAAATGAGTTTTAATATAATAAGTAACCATAGAGAAAGTAGAACCGATCCTCTCCAACTTTATGTTTCCGACTAAATCGTGCAGATTGTTTTGAGTAATTGCTTGCTCAAGTTTGAACCTTTAAATGTATGGGGGAAAATTAAGGCCGACTCTTTTTCGTTTTCCCCCATTTTTGGGCCTCTATGAATGCATATTATACATAGATTACTCGCCATTCGCATCTTTATCTCACTATGGCTTATTGGAGCCAGGCCTTGACAAAAAAACACCCGACCTGACCCGTCTAATCTTTGGGGCGTTCTCGAGCTGTTTGAACTTTGAAGATTACTTGTGAGCTGTGCTCCAACAAAGCCTCCTTCGGCCGAAAAAATATGTTTAATTATAATTTCAGAGAAAAATAGCCAGAAAGCCCGTCTAGCTCAGTTGGTAGAGCGCAAGGCTCTTAACCTTGTGGTCGTGGGTTCGAGCCCCACGGTGGGCGTTTCAAGTCTTTTTTTGTCTCTCACCTTTCGATGCGGTTCCTCTTTTCTCCCCATTTTTTTAAGTGAACTCTCTCTGGCTGAGCTTAAGCGCCTTCATATTAAAATCTTTACTCATGAATGCTGTTATTATCAAACATAATTGCTTCTCCAATTTTATACGTCTGTCCTTTTTTTCATTTTTTTTCAGCCAATAAATTTTGGATGTACTAAAAGAATGCTTATAACGAATGTACAGTTGTATTTTGGATTAGGAAGTTTGACTTTGCTTAAATATATAAAAAAAAATAGTTGAGAACACTAAGCAATGCATTGCCGTCTAAACTAAATATTCTATGGTCTGGATTTGGCATGGTCCAATACAAACCTTTCTTATATTAATATCATTAGAGTTTTCAAACTTTATTATCTGTAATACCGCGTAAAACCCACTCTTTGCCACACACAAAAAAAAAAAAAAAGTTTCAGATTAATCTAAAAAGCAAGAAAATTGTACAAATCTGCAATTAGTACAACTTTTCTCCCGGCTATAAAGTTGTCTCTAATTGATGAAGGGAAATGCAAGAAGGAGAAAAGGAATTCAAGAAAGAAAGAGAGATGGATTGCTGCGAAGGGGGTAATTGCAATTGCAATACAGACTGCAACTGCACAGAAGGGTAAATACGTCAAAACATTTTTCTTATGCTCACACCTCATAAAGCCTTGTCTCTTTTTTTCATTTCTGAGTGATATTATAATTATTATTATTATTATTATTTTGTTAAATTCAGGGAATGCAAGTGCAAGAAGAAGGCTTGTTGCAATAAGAAAGGTTGTTGCAAGCCGAACATCACATGCCTCGTCGGATTCGGAGTTGCATGTCTTGGGATTGCTTTAATCGTGTTTAAAATTATCAAGGTTTAATCTGATTTTGCATTACCAATTCATGTACTCCTTAATTAAATTTGAGCTTTGACTTTCTTCTCTTTTGCTATTTCTATGTATTAATTGTTCACAAGTTGCATCTTTTTTTTTGTGCGGGAGTGATTGGGATTGTATGTAATCTAACGGAATTACTTTGTTAAATTAAATAAATTGGTTTATCCAGATTAATTTTATTCATATATAGAGAATTAGTCTTTGGTTTAGATTTCAAATGCACATCTCTTACGTGTGAGATTTAAAATTGCGGGAGTGATTGAGATTATGACTTTGACATTCACATGGAGAAAACTATTTATTATAAAGATTGAAATAAAAAGATTTAATGGCTTGACTCATTACTCATTTCAAAAGAAGTTTATTTACCTATAATATATATTAGGGGTGTTCATCGGGGCCGGTTTATTTGGTTTTTAACCGAACCGAAATAGTTTGGTTCAAACGGTTCAGTTTTTTCGGTTTAATTGGTCCGGTTCGGTTCAATTTTTGATATAGATCGGTTTCTTTAATATGGTTCGGTTTATAATATCTAAAAACCGTAATAATCGAACCGACCGATTTCTTTAACATAGGTATTAATCTTTATAGTGAATTTAATCTTTACAGTGGTACATGGGTATTAATCTTTACAGTGTGGTACATGGGTGGTTTTAACTTGTGAATTTAATCTTTACAGTGTAGTACATGGGTGGTACAGTGGTACAATGTTTCACATTATTGCTGAATTTATTATTTACAGTGTATTAATCTCAACTTGTGAGCTGTAAATGCCTTGTTTTATAACAATCTCAACTAAACAACGGGTTGTTCGGTTTAACCGAACAAACCGAAATTTACTTTGGTTTGGTTTTAATCGGTTGCTATGTTTACTTTGGTCGGTTCGGTTCTATTTTTGAAAACCGAAATAAACTTTAGTTTGCCTATTTTATTTCGGTTTTAACCAAACCGAACCGATGAACAACCCTAATATATATATGGTTAGATTACTTGTCATCTAAGCTTGTAGAAGTCATTTGGTTGATTGAGTAATTAAATAATTTTCAAATTAAAGGAGTAGGTGGTTCGTCATTCTATTGCTTCCTTACGCCACGGTAAGACTTCTGATATGTTTCAATGCACATCAATTTTACTTTGATAAGCTAGTTATATCCATACAAGGAACTATTGACACCATGTCCCTCAGATTAACATACAAAATTTATGTGTCGCCGTGATCATTCTTTGAGAAAAGAAATAGCACCGTAATCAGGAACGGAATCAAAATTTTAGACTATAGAGATCAATTATATAAAAAATTCTATAGAGAATGAGAGTCAACTTTACAATATCATATAAGAGGAGGGTTCAAATGCCTTCATATTTCATGCCTCCACCATGCCTCTATTTTTTAAAACTTTAATAACTCAAAATTTAAAACTTAAAAGTCAAAATAAAACCGTTGGATATGATCTACATCATTTTATCTATGTGCTCATAAAAAATTACAAGCTCTTGATGACAACCAAAACAAAATTAAAATATCATAATTTTTTACACGTGCATAGATAATATGATGTAGATCATATCCAACGGTTTTATTTTGACTTTTAAGTTTTAAATTTTGAGTTATTAAAGTTTTAAAAAATGGAGGCATGGTGGAGGCATGAAAAATGGAGGCATTTGAACCCTCCTCATCATATAATCATATTTAAAAATAAAAAAAGAGTCAATTGACCCCCATTGTTTCAATTTACATCCGCCCCTGATCACAACGCTAACAAATAAGAAACAACAAGGAACACAACACAAAATCTGACACAAACACAACTACATGACAAAACAACATAAATTTATATCATTATTATTCCAAGATACAATTCAAATTCCCTACAATAAATTTATGTTTTCCCTAATTATTTTTGCAACATTGTTTCTTTATTTATAATTTTTTTCATTTTTTTCCTTCCATAAACAAGCTTATATTAAAAAAAAAATATCATATGGTAGATTAGTCAAGCATGCCGGTCATGTATTGCGACTTATATATCATATGTTGTGTCAACTCACATGGCGTAATTATTCTCTAAGAAAAATAGCACGATACAACGCTAAGTGACACTGAACAACAAAGAACACAACACAATATTTGACCAAACGTGACTACACGACAACAATAACATAAATTTATATTACTATTTATCCAAAAATAATTCAAATTTCCGACAATAAATTTATGTTTTACCCATAAATTGTTTTCACAGCATTGTTTTTTATTTTATAATTTTTTCACATTTTTCATATTTTTCATATTTTTTTTTCTTAAACAGCCTTAAGCAAACTTAAAGAAAAAAATAGTTACGTGTAACCAAATTAAACGTGATACATGTAATCATACATGACGAGTCACGTTACGGCTTAACTAGCGTGCTGTGACAATTATTCTCAATTTTGATCTTTGCACGGTACATGAGAATTTGACTGAATTAGATCATGGTACGTGATCTGAATCAGATACACCAGTGTGTGATTAATTTTGAGTAATCGTTCAAATGAAAGTAGAAATAATATAAATTAGATGTCATATAAAATGGAAGAAATTATTATCTCGACAACCATTTATTTGTGTACATTGAAAAGTGGCACAACCTAGATTATTTTTGTTTAGGGAAAGGAAAAAAATAAAAATAAATATTTCGAGTGACAGATAATATTAGGCCACAAATAATCTACTCGACCCACAAATAAGTTTTATTTTCATGCATCACACTGACAGTCACAGATGAATTTTCTAATTTTCTTACGATAAGGTATTTTATTGGCCAACTTGTCATCGATTTGCAAGTTGATAGCGTTAAATATATATATATATATATATATATATATATATATATGAGTAAGGCTACGGTGCTTTGCAAAGTAAACAGCCCTATTTACTTTGGGCTACTTTTTCAATTTTCAAAACTCAAACAACCGATCCGAACCGTTCAACATGTTCTAAATATTGAAATGTGCTTGGAGACCGAATTTTACATTTTTTGGAATTTTTTTACTATTTATTAAGCCACTTTGAAAAAGTCTGATCCGGTGGTCTAGAAAATTTTACTGTTTTTTACTGTTTACCATTGGATCAGCGATTTTCAAAGTGGCTTAATAAATAGTAAAAAAATTCCAAAAAATGTAAAATTTGGTCTCCAAGCACATTTCAATATTTAGAACATGTTGAACGGTTCGGATCGGTTGTTTGAGTTTTGCAAATTGAAAAGTAGCCCGAAGTAAAGAGGGCAGTTTACTTTGCAAAGCACCGTAGCCTTACTCTATATATATATATATATATATATATATATATATATATATATAGAGTAGAACTAGGGTGCTCCTAAGCTCACCAAGCCCTTCCGTGAG
The DNA here is from genome assembly GCA_025461045.1 of Carex parvula. Classification (NCBI taxonomy): domain Eukaryota; kingdom Viridiplantae; phylum Streptophyta; class Magnoliopsida; order Poales; family Cyperaceae; genus Carex; species Carex parvula. The sequence continues at coordinate 78,807 of JAJGRW010001343.1, forward strand.
CGCAACTCTAAAACCTATCAAATTGACTTCAAACGACATTTTCAAACCGTTAGATGTTCAATCTATATTAAAATGTGCTTGGAGACCAAATTTTACATTTTTTGGAATTTTTTTACTATTTATTAAGATGGTTTGAAAATCGCTGTTTTCCAATGGTGCAGAATTTTAATAAAAACAGCGATTTTCAAACCATCTTAATAAATAGTAAAAAAATTCCCAAAAATGTAAAATTTGGTCTCCAAGCACATTTTAATATAGATTGAACATCTAACAGTTTGGAAATGTCGTTTGAAGTCAATTCGATAGGTTTTAGAGTCGCGCTCACGAAGGGCTTGGTGAGCTTAGGAGCACCCTAGTTCTACTCTATATATATATATATATATATATTGACGCGTACTGTACTGTATATTAATTATATTGTTTCAAACTCAATTACTAACAAAGCAGTTGTCTATTCTATTAAATATTAATTATCGTATAGATAATAGATGAGATGGGTATTAAGGGTATATACATATTAAGCAATAGAGAAGGACCTTGTCTTAATTATATGCGCATCATTGCTTATTTTATTCATTTTTCAAGCCTCTTGGGTAGGCCTATCGGTTGCAGGCGCAATATTGACGTGGCACATGAATTTCAATGCATATACGAATTGTGATGTGTTAATTAATTAGAAGTATGCGTACTACTATTTACAACTCCAAAAGTCTTTCAATTCAACAAGCAAGCGTGTGTAAATAGAGTAGAGTTAGAGAAATTTGACACGCGAAAAGATAACGAAATTCGGTGTAAAATGTCTCTGTCTCTGGGTAGAGCAATCTCGTTGGTGCCCATTCCTATTACTCAAAAAGAAATGATATAACTCGTGACGCGTGAGCCCAACAACGGTGGAAAGTCACAGCCTAACTCGTGTACAAAGTTGAGCCTAGAAGCTTGAGGTGGAGAGTCCTATGCAGATGATCGTCACATAACTATGTTTATATATGAGCGGAAACGCTCGAGCCGGTGAGCCCCTTAATGCCCTACAAGCGGAGAAGTTACTCGACTATGACAAGGGAGCACTAAAGTAAATCTTCCGTACTGTAACGCTTCAGACCATATATGTCCGGTACCGTGTCAATACATTTCGTACTGAACGGTTTACTTCCGTACCGAACGGATAGTTCTTGAAATCAACAATCTCAAATTTACTTTACTAATCTATTTAATATTATAATATATATTCTTGATCTTTGTAAATTCTTATTGATTCCATTGATTCTTTAACTTTAATCTTGCAATTATAATAGTCTTGAACTTGCAAACTCACTCATACAATAAAATCGTTAAATTCAATTTTTGTATGTTTCGCAAATTAGTCAAACATGATAAAAGAGAATTGAATAGAACAACATTGTTCCCTAAATTTTCTTGTTGAGCACATCACACCCTAAATTTGCTCACACACACACACACACACACACACAGGTTGGCTAATATACTAACGTTGGTTTAGAACAGTTCGTTATACCAAGTGGATTTTTGTGATTTCGATGTCTAAATAATTGATTTGAATTGACCAAATTATATATATATATATTTTAATTCTTTTACTATTTTTTAGGTAGATACAAAATCACTATTTTTTATGGTCCGAAAACAATGATTTTGTAGCTATATAAACAGATAGTAAAACATATCCAAAAAATATAAAATTTGGTCTTCAAGCAAATTTTAGTATGGATATCATGTTGAGCAATTCAGATTGATTGTTTGAATTTCAAAAATACAGAAATAAAGATATGAAGCACGAGTGAAGTACGAAAGACATGAGACATTTGAACTCTCATCAATTTTAGTACACATCTTTGCTATTTTATGACTATATTCAATACCACAAAATATGATAAATAAGTGAAAATACTAATGAATTATACAAGATATATTTACTATCACAAAATATGATAAAAAATTATATATACTAGTCTTGCTTTTCAAATTTATAATTACTAGTTAAATTATAATATAATAATGTTGCATATTCATTGCTCATTTAGACGATGAAATGTTATTTAATTTGTCAATGATCTCTGAAAATAACAACTATGAACTAGGTTTTACATGTATTCTTTTCCAAAGTTCCTAATTTTTTTTCCTACATATATATATATAGGGTCCGGCTACTTTGCTGCTGGCAGCATTTCGGCCAGCTGCTGCCGGCAGCAAATCTGGACCATATGATCTTCAAACAACCGATCCGAACCGTTCAACATGTTCTAGATATTGAAATGTGCTTGGAGACCAAATTTTACATTTTTTTGAATTTTTTTACTATTTATTAAGCCACTTTGAAAATTTCAGATTCGGATGAACAGTAAAAACAGAGCAACAAAATTCTGGACCATATGATCTGGAAATTTCAAATTGGCTTAATAAATAGTAAAAAAATTCCAAAAAATGTAAATTTTGGTCTCCAAGCACATTTCAATATTTAAAACATGTTGAACGGTTCGGACCGGTTGTTTGAAGATCATATGGTCCAGATTTGCTGCCGGCAGCAAATTAGCCGGACCCATATATATATATATATATGTATATATATATATATATATATATATATATACCTGTACCTAATTATAAACTAATGAAAAATAAAAGTTACATGTATCCATCTTATTGAATATAGATCTAGGCGGCCAAGTATTGATCAAGTATACAAATGTTGTAAATAAGACTAATTAATAAGAATAGGTTGAAACCATAAAAAAAATGTGAGGAGTTGAGTCATCACCAGCTATTGAATCTTTAATTAATAATAGTGACTTGTGTTTTGTAAATCAGAAAATTGTGATCAAGAGTTGATAATTATCTTACCTAATTACTTGAGATAGCAGCCTGGTAAATTAGAAGTTAGAAATTAAAAATTGTTACCAACTGGATGAATTAAAATTCTTTGCTATCTATAGCTGGGTTTTGTGTAAAAGGAAATTAAGAAGTCGCACCTTTTTAAGATAATATAAATTTGCTATCTACATACGTTGTTATCTTTTTCTTCCGCTTGAAGTAACTTGTAATTATAAATTTGCAAAATAAATAACAATTCATAAATAAATTTCTGATAGTGACAGGATGCAAAATTAACTTGCATGTTGGTATAATGGGAAATAAATCTGTTGTTATTCTCAAAGAATAACATGAACATGTTATATTTCAATCTCAACTGTTGATATTGGTTGAGATTCGTACATGAATAAGTTTTTTCATTGAGATGCGCGCATTAAAAAATGTAAATAGTTGGAATCTAAAAAATAACAGAATCCGTGAGAATAACAGCAGATTTATTTCTGGTATATTAATGGTATCATGATAAGAATGCGTATCATCTGCATTAACTCAAAAGGGAATCTTTTGAGTTAATGAATCTCAACCGTCTGATTTTAAACGGAGTCAATCTAGCTTCTGCATATGACGTAAGGCGTCCTTTAATATTAGTGCAGATCTAGTCCGCAGAAATTTTAAAATTGATCGGATGGTTGAGATGCACCTTTTGAGTTAATATAGAGGATACGAATTCATCCTGATAAAGCTAGAGTAATATAGCAAAACAGAGCAAATCTAATAGAAAATAGAACCAAGTCATCTTGATAAAGAAAGTCTTCAAAAAATGAAAAGAACAATTTCATTTTGTCATTCATTCATCATATATGTATTTTTAATTGCTACAATAATTTAAGTTTTCTCGTTCGATGAGCGGTTGAGTGCATATATAATTAATCCAACTCAAAAAAAGTCGTGTCAGCACCACGAATGAGATAGCGACACGTGGACGGTTATGTCCCACGTACCTCTTCCTTTCTGCCTATAAATACATGCATAGTTTCCTAGCTTTTTACACAAACCAAACAATTAAGCAATCTCCTCTTAATTGAATCTAAATCAACCTAATTAAACATGTCTTGCTCTTGTGGAAGCAACTGCTCCTGCTCCAACTGCAAATGCGGGTCAGTTTTATTTTATTTTATTTGAACACTCCACTTTTTCCTTAATTTTCTTGATTAAAAATTATGATTAGTTGAGCAAGAACTTAAAAAAAAAACCAAGTAGCAATTATTACTATATATATATATATACACCAAGGCAAATCATGACTTGTTTTTTTTTTTCTCCCGTGAAATTAAGATTAATTAATTGCATATATATACGCTTCTCCCCTATATGAATTATATCTGGTAAGTAAATAAGCATTTAAGTTAAAATTTGGGTTGATATGATATGCAGGAAGAGGTCTATAGACTTGGATGAGAAGATCACCACCACAGAAACTATGATCATTGGTTTCGGTCCTGCCAAGAGGTAATCAATATTCATATTTTATTTTTTTTAATCTTTTGTTTCAATTAAATTTGAAAAAAAAATAACCCTTATTTTATCTTATTTTTCTTTTGCTCACAAACTAAATTTTTTGAATTGCAGTGAATTTGGAGGATTTGAGATGGCAACAGAAGCGGGCGAGAACGGTTGCAAGTGCGGCTCGAACTGCAGCTGCACCAATTGCAATTGCTGAAACCTTCATTATATGCATCCAAATTCAAATTAATATGATTGAGTGTGTTAATTAATTACTTAATTAAGAGCGTGCCAAAATAAAAGAAGGCTAAGATGGATGTATTGAAATGGCGTGTAGTGATGGAGAAGATGTACGATCTTAGCCCAACTGTTTTCCATGTATTGCTATTTGCTACAAGCAAGCTATATTATTAGTTTGTTTGTACATGTATTTGTATGTCATAATGAATAAATGAATGAAGTAATGAATATTTTACTATTATTGTATAATATATTATGTTTCTTGGTGCTCTCTCCTGAATAATATATACCTCTATAATTCTCATTTTATTTCAGCACCTCATCAAATTATTCTATATATGATGAAGTGTACGAATAACGCGCTATTCCTCCCATATTATTTGTGAAAATACTATTATTACACTAATTTATTATTTGAAATTAAGAAAATAAAATATTATATCTGAACCATGAATTAGTCTTTGATTGAATTATTTGAAAATGACGAACAATTGTTACTGAGATAGAGATTGAGAAAAATGAACACAGCGTGCTCCAGCAGTTACCACCCAGATAGGAACAATTGACCTTTCTTTCTAGAAAAAAAAAAAAAAAAAGAAGGATAAGAACAATTGACCTTTCTTTCTACAAAAAAAAAGGAAGGATAAGAACAATTGACCCCAACAAACGCAATAGAATAGAATTAAGTACAAGCTACATGAATTTCTTAAACTGAATTAAAACTCCTCCGTAGCTTAAATTCTTCAGATCTATTCCTTGACTAATTTGTTATTTCTCTTTAGAGTCTTCTTAGCTTCTTTTTCTAGACAATAATACCCTTATAAAATTTAGCTCTTTAGAGTAGGGGTGTTAACGGGTACGATAAGGGTCGGGTGGAAGCATTTCGTACCCGTACCCGTTATAAATTGTTCTTACCCGTACCCTACCTTACCCGTTACGAATTACCTTACCCGTATCCTACCCTTATCCGTTATGGTTGTCGGATAACGAAACGGTAGCGGCCGGGTATATAAAGAGTAATGCTAATATAATAATTATTTTATTATTTACTAAATAAAACATTAAAACACATTCATTTCACAAATATATATACATGTTTTAAATGTCTAAACTTTATTGGAATTTGTTGGAATTTATTTACATGTATTAATAGTTAATTAAGTATAACACAACTATGAAGAGTAGTTGGAAAATAAATATTCATTCTTATTAATATATATAATATATATAATTTTTTTATAATTACCTGATCGGGTAACGGGTACGGAATAGGCTTTACCCGTACCCTTACCTATTTAGATAACGAAAAAAAATCTTTACCGTATCCATACCCGATAAATTTACGAAAAAAAAATCTTACTCGTACTTGTCTTATCGAATACGATACAGGTCAGATAAACGGATAAAATGGTACCATTGACGGATCTGTATCCTCCCAGGTACCTGACTCAACACAGTTGAAACGGACGGTCCAGATTTACTCTCAACCGGTGCTTGCTCGGGATGACACACGGGCAACATTATTTGTGCTTTGAGATTCGTGCTAAGTTAAAAATAACAATTTTGAGCCGTCCGATTCAATTGTAGTCAGTCCGATAACCTGAGGGGATGTGAATTCGCCATTGACACCTCTAAAATTTAGAGCCTCCTTGGTCTTTTATTATTTTTTATTTATTTCTTCTCCTCAGCCTCACACGGGTCCCTAGGCAGAGCCCGTACCGAGAAAAAGATCGTCTCCTCTTTCCAGCCTTGATGGTCGGTTCTCTGGTGATCAGTTTGAAAATCCAAACATATAACTTCCGCTTGAAATGCTCTCGATCTCATGCAAGAATGGAGCCTATAGCTGAAGAAGTACTGGTACATGAATATCCCTTTAATTTGTTTTTAAAAAAAAAAGGAAAAGATGTTATTGATTCAAATGCAAAATTGTTCAAAAAAAAAAAAGTATCAGTGCGATCTAAGCTGAATTCGCATCTTCTGATATAGCTCATATTTTGCGTGATTTTTTGAAAAATCTCAACCGTTCAAATATGTTCTGCACGAATCTCAAAATTAAAATAATATTGGCCCTGCACTATCCCCGGATAGGCACCGGACGCGTCGGTCACGCAAAATATGAGATATCTCAGAGGATATGCACTGACCTAACCTTGCCTCAGGTCAGTTGGTACCTGAATCTATTGCATAGATATGTAAGGATTATATTTCTAATTTTTGTTTTCCCATAGTAGTATATTTCTAATGCCCAACAATATATCATGGTTTGTGTCCAAAAATATGTTACGTTTCTTAATTTTAGTTTATCTCTAAATTTTGAATTTATTTTGTTTTATTAATGTATTGGTCAAATTTTTATTTTTATTTTTTTATTGCTCCAAATAGTAAACTGTACTATAACTAGCTCTCTTATCCATATTATATAATAAAAAGTTAATAACAACAACGTGAGCAACAAATTAATTTTTAAATATGACTATATATATTTTATTTACATAAAATCTTGTTCCTCAATCTTATCTCTTCCCCTAATTTTAATCCTTCACCTTTTAATGTGCCGAACAAGTTCAGGTGTTAAAGTAACGATAAGGAGGTGAAGTACATGGTTGGATAAAGTAAAATTGTAGATATAGTTGAATTGCATGTCCAGCCCAGCTCGGCCCAACCCAATACATAAAACACAACACAACTCAACTAGATCGAGGAATCATCAGTACTTGCATACATTCTAAAACCCTAGTCGCCTACTCGCCTGGCCTGCTTTCTTTTCTTTGAGAATTCAGAGTAGATCCACCGGAGGCGAGGCGACGGAGAGAGAAAGCGAGTACTTCTCCAACATACTAGGGTTAGAGGGTTAGGGTTGGCCGAGAAAGAGAGAGAGAAGAAATGGACAAGAGCATGCTCGGCGATCTAGACGGGATGCCCGAGGAGGATAAGCTTCGCATGGCCTCCATGATCGATCAGCTCCAGCTTCGCGACAGGTCTGTCTTTCTCTTTCTCTTTCTCTCATACCTGATTTTCGTTTCTTCAATATTTCACATCACATACAAACCAATTAATTTGTACGATTGTAGTGTCTACCTTAATTGCTTGAATATATCTTCTTGGTAGTTATCTCTCCATTAGTTTGGTTTGTCTGCCAAAGTGGCAACACTTGAGTTAAGCATGTTACACAACGAATTCTTATTTTTCCGGTCATATTTAGTTGACTGTACCCATCTCTCAGTCCTCTTGGAGATCTGTTAATATAACCTATTAGTGTCTACAAGCATCATTATTTGTTACAATATGTTATTTGTTATAATGTAAGTAGGATACTTCCACTAGAAGTTGCTTTGCAATCCTACCATCATTTCTTAAATCAATTAAAATATCTCTCGCAGTAATACTACAAGTGTGTCATTTGGCCTATGAACGGATTAGTTATCCAATTCATGAATATCAGATTGATTGTATAATCCATCACAGAATCCTTTGTGCCGATTGCTTCATTAACTACCACCTCCTGTATCAACTTCATGAAATTGAGCATGATTTTTGTATTCATGAATTGCATATCATTTTGTAGACCAAATCCTAAAATAGTTAATCATTTTTAACATCTGTTATATATGATTGTCGGTCATTTTCAACCCAACTAATTTGTAAAGCAAAGTTAACTTCTCACCAGAGAAAGTGACCCCGTTTCTTCATCTGGCACTTGAATTTTTTAAATTGCTATATTATCTGTTGGTTATCAATTTTTCTATAGACGTTCCATCAGTGCAATGCAAAGTTCTAAATTGCAATTATAGCGCTATAGCTTTTAAGTCCGAAAAAGCTATAGCGCAACCATAGCTAGTTATTTAGAATCATTATAAAAGAAAAGCGGTTAATAGCGTTATAGCTTTTGAGGTCCGAAAAAGCTATAGCGCAGCTATTGCGTAGCTATAGCTAGCTATTTAGAACCATCGTGCAATGTTTCAAGTTGCAACCATAACTTGTACCAAAGATGTTGGACCCACTAAGTCTGTACATTTTATGACTGATACTTGTGTATAATTATGGTAACTTCACACAATTTCTTTGTTTTATTCAATAAAAATGACAGCCTGAGGATGTACAACTCACTGGTGGAGAGGTGCTTCACCGACTGTGTGGATACATTTAGGCGCAAAACCCTTGACAAGCAGGAGGAGACATGTGTCAAGCGCTGTGCTGAAAAGTTTTTGAAACATTCCATGCGTGTTGGTATGCGTTTTGCAGAGCTCAACCAAGGCGCCGCCACCTTCTGACTAACATTTTTTTATTTACCTATTTAAATGAGTTTCCAGTTTGAGATGGTTTGTTTACAGACCAAATTCTATTTACAGTGCTATTGCTGACAATAAGGTTTTGATTAGTTCACAGGGGAATGACATTGATCCCTGAGTATTTTGTGTACCTTTGGTTGCTCCAGTTTTCCATATGTAATTTCTTTTTGTCTTTACTTTCATGTGATTTAATTTGAAATGCGTTTCTTTGCGTAGAGAAGTCTACCTGATTGCTTATATAATTTTCACATTGAATAAAATAAGCAAACGATAAAAGAAAATAAAATGAGGAAGGGCTAAACGTAGATTGCTGTGTTAGGACTACTAAGAGAAAATTGGTGCGGTGTTATTTAAACAAGAGGCATACCATAGGGTGTCACGGGTTGGATGGAAATATTTTCATATCCTTGTTGAGGAAAAATCTCTCTTTATCCGTATCAATCCGTATCCCCGTATCTATCCGTATCCGATAAGTTAAATAAAAAAATTACTGTATCCGTTTATCTAATATGGTACGGATTGGGCAAATGGGTGCCATTGACATCCCTACATACCAAGTGCTCAAAAGCAGTGTTGTAGAAAACAGTCTTAACGGTCGATTAAATGCTCATTTAATTGTTAACGGCGGTCAAACTGTTACGAATACACTAATCGAAGGTTTATTTGCGGATTTTTCCAATTAATCAGTCAATTATTCCCGATTTTTCCGTTTATTTCCATTTATTTTTATTTATTTCTATGAATATTTATTTTCATTTTTTTTTGTGACTGTGTGTGATAATAAGTTTCATAAATCTTTGTATTATAGTTTTATTTGTGCTTAGATATACACCAATATTTTTATATATATTTATTCTTACTTTAAAATTACTTAATTCTTCTATTATTTATATACCATATATTTTTCTTACTAATGTAATTTTTTCAATTAGTACGACATATTCATATATGAAATTAGTACGTCTGTATAATTCTGATTAATCGGCCGAGTATCGATTAATTACTTGGCAGTACTTCGTCTGTTTGACGAGCGCATACCGTTATTTACAATACTGCTCTGAAGAGAATAGATGCAAAACAAAGAGGGGCCCAAACCTTGAAAGGAGAAAACCCTAAGAAAATACCAAAAGAAGAGCTAAGGCTAAGAAGATGACGGAATAAAGGAAAACAACACCAGTGGCAAGTGGGAGTAGAGTGGGAAAAATGGCACGGCAGAGCCGGCTCCGTCACGGAACGACACGGTTGAGACACGGAACGGCACGGCATGCGTGTCAGCTACTTGCCGTGATTCGCATGTTTCATGCCGTGCTCTTCTTTGGAAACTTTAGCACGGCACGGCACGTGAAAGATTTAGTCACGACACAGCACGATACGTAGTCACGCGAGTCACGTGTAATTAGGACCATTATATATTGATTTAATGGTGAATCTTGAATAAACTACCTAAATTATGATTAAATGGTCACGCGAGTCACGCGAGACGTATGGTCACGGTACGTTTAGGCACGGCGTGACTCACGTGGCATGATCGCGTGCGTGACCACCCTTGACATTTTGGTCACGACACGGTACGGCACGTAAAAAATTAACTTGGTCACGACACAGCACAGCACGAGACCAAAATCGCGGCGTGTTAATCCTGGCACGGCACGACACGGCACGTTTTTTCCACTCTAAGTGGGAGCTTAGAATGGAATAAATATATATTTATTTTAAAGTAACAAAAATTCATCTTACTGAAATTACAAATAGATTATTAGCCAAATAAAATCAATTTAAGAGCACCAAAAAATAGCGAGGCGAACCCAATAATGATTTAAACGCACACAGAATTGTAACACATACCCTCCTCTAATCGCACACAGAAACTTTTCTCTTCTTTTCCTTTTTCTTTTTTCTTTGTCAAAGAGGTTGGATCAAAAGGTAGAGAAAAGAAAGAAAGAAAGAAATATATATATGAGGAGCAGGAGAAAGCATCTGATTCTATTGATTAATTAGATATATGACACGTAAGTTGTATATTCTATAAAAATATTTTGTTCGTCCGGAATCAAATAAATTTGTTCCAAACTCATTTACTAACAAAGCGTTTTATATGAACGAATTCTGTATATGAGAAATTTACAAAAACATAAACTAGTATACAACTCCGTATAAATTTAAATTTATACCGATAAACTGTAAATTGACTAAATTCTATAATAAATTAGATTAAATTAATTATAAATTATGTGCAAATTTAAAAAAATCATATTAAGTATAAATATTGTACAAATTTTATGAAGTATAATATTTTTGACAATCAAAAGTTGTGTGAACGCATTAATTATAAAATGTGCACATTTTTCTCATACATAATAACATATCAAAAATTCGTACTAACATAGAATTAATATACTTGACATCCGCAATTATTAGAATTTTGTTAATCCGAATATATTAAATTTTGTGCTGATGTGCATGGCTGGAGGAATCATTTTAATTATTAGTATGGTTTGATGGTAATGCTACACATCTGCCCAAAATGAGGACATAAACACAGACATATATGATGCGGAAATTATAAACTTTAATAGCTTCATTCAATATATTAAAAAATAATTATTTTTGTAACTTACCATTAAGAGCTTAGTATATAATTAGATGGATGGATAGAGATGACACACAAATGATAATTCATTTAAATATTCTAACGGCAGCAAATAAATTAAAATACTAATGAACTACAACATGCATTTAAAAAAATACCACAAATATGATAAAAATTACATGTGTCCATCTTATTGAGTGTGTGTACATAGAGAGATTTCCGGAAGCACTTCGTCTGAAGTGCATACTGATCTTATATTAATATTTGATGTTTGAAACGTCGATCTAAGTAGTTCAATAAATTGATTATATAATAAATATATAGAATACCGATTTTTATTATTTTTGAAAAAACTTAATTATTTTTTATGATTTTTGAAAGATGGTTATTTTTAAGCAATTTATATCAAGCTAGGTCTAATATTGAAGTATACAAAATTTTGTCAATAACAGTAAATAAGATTAATTAGGTTGAAACCAGAAAAAAAAATGCGAGTTCGAGTCATCACCAGTTATTGAATCTTTTATATAACCTATCCGACCCGATTCATATCTCTTGCATATTTTATAACTATCGAGAGCACGCTAGTGTGTGTAATTGTTACAATAATTGAATATTTGTCCTGGCTACTGCAAGGCTCTAAAAAAAAAAAAATGAATATTTGTCCCAGCTGGATGAACAGTTGATTACTTGATTGCATATATAATCCAACTCTTGAAAAGAAAAGTCCGTTTCTGAAAGGACCCATGCACAGGATAGCGACACGTGGACGGTGTAGCTCTCTCTGACCTTTCTCTTCCTTTCATTTTTTTTATTATCATTTCTTCCTTTCTTTTCTGGCTATAAATACTAGAAAATTGAGATGAGGAGAGCTAGAAAATAAAGTGTAGTGTAATTTTATTTTATAGAGGGGCTAAAAGTATTACATATAAAAATTATAAAATTCAATGGACAAAATTACAAATTTTCAATTCATGGGGGTGGCTTAGCCTCCTTTTGATTCTATTACCTTTTGCCCCTGCGCACATAATTAAGAACTCATTACTAGGCTCATATCATTTCCATGAAGCAAGGATGACTAAATTTGTGTCCACAGGATGTATATATTTTTGTGCGTTTTTAGTTTGTTTACAGCTGAATGTTTTCTAGACACTTGTTGTCTCATTTTATGTAACAGATGGTGCATTTTTATCTGTTCACTCCATGTTACACTGACACACACTAAGGAAAATTATGACTTCTTTTCTTCTTCTTTTTCTCATGTGAAAATTAAGATTGCATATATGCTTCCCTATATTAATTAATAGAGTGATGTTTCTATGGACTTCAAAGTTTTAGCAAAATTTTAGGTGGAATCAACTACCACCGTTGATTCTGTAAAGGGTAAAAATGGCAAGGTGTCACGTCTCCGTTTCCTCTGTTTCCCCTCTCATTCCTCGCCCACCCCTCTTTGATCAAGAAATTAATGCTCGAGTCATATATGTACACGAATTCTTGTTATTCCAGTTATAGATATACAGTTAGGGCCTATTTGGACACATTACTGTGCCCATGGGGAAAAAAAAATTGAGTCTGATTGAATTTTTTTTTTTCCCACGTGCACAGTAAAATTTAGCAATTCCTGTGCCCATGCCCATTCCCTTTTGTACGCTGAACAGGCCCTAAGTTGTTTCCATCCCTAGATCTTCTTGGAGATCTGTTAATTTCACCTACTAGTGTACTAGTGTCTACGAGTTAGGAAGTTGGTTTTCTTTTTTACAATTAAACTATGTTAAGTATATTGATATTAAGTATTGAGTCAGATTATGTAATTGAATATATCATATTCTCAAAAAATTTAATGAATTGACCATTCACTGCATAGTAATAAGTGAAGATATTATTAGGTCTGCTTGTACTGTTAAATTGTACTTTATTTAATTATTTTTCTCATTTGTTCTTGAACCAACTAGAAATAATATTTTTTTGTTAATTAATTAATTATGTGCTAAAGTCAATCACTACAAAAGGAGATGCGCTGCAAGACTGATTTGGGAAAAGAAAAAAACTTTGGTACGAGTCAATTTTAAAATTCCCACGAATTATTGAGTTTTTCTTGAAAAAAAAGAAAAATTATTTGGACAATGTAAAATGGGCTGCCGAACACCACATGGGATTAAATAACTAAAAGATCATTTTTCCTTAAAGGGGATCTTCATCCAATTCATGACAGATACTTGTGTAATAATTATATATGTTAACTTCATGACCAACTGTGTGGATCTATGTTGCATGGATACGGGTACGGGTATCGTATCGGATACGATACGGATACGGCGATACGGCAATTTTCAAAAATGAAGGATACGATACGGCTATTATATATTATTTTTATTATTTTAATTATATTATTAATTCAATACTTATATTACAATAAGTAAAAAAATTACACTTATTTATTAATTCAACACTTGTATATATATCAAATTTTTTACTTGTAATTTACAAGTAACAAAAAAATTGAGGTAGTTGAGGCAGTACTACCCATGCTTTCCGAAGTTGAAGACATCGAAGCAGACTGCTTGATGTTACCTATTTCAATTAAGAGAATACAACTAATATAAGATGACAAAATTATTAGCAGGGCCTTCATCAGTACAACCTATCCATCCACCATTAGGACAACACTTCTTTCACTGTCTCATCATTGTTCTTGATTGGTAATGTTGTTTTCAGATTTGATACATTATAAGTTTGTAACTCAAAAGAAAAAGATGCACATAAACTTTTTGTTACCATGCTAAACCATTTAAGCAAGTTGGCTTAATTGAAATAACTAGAACTAATTGTTTATAGCAGTATAATAATTTTTGCAGTATACCATGCTAAACCGTAGTCACAAAACCATATACTATGTTAATAGCAGTATAATAATTTGTTTACTTTACCTTGCAACCAGGTAGATGTTTCACCACCTGTTGCTTGAATTTATCATCTCCTCCCCTATTGATAAAAAAAGAAGCATCAATTTCGTTCTATTATGCATTTTATTACCTCTGACGTGTGCAAATTTCCAACTAATTTGGTGCTGCAGTACAGTCTCATGTTTCCAATTTTAGAATTCAGGAAAAATAACAAGCCTTGTGGGCTGTGGCAAAGAAAGATGTACCTCTGACATGTGCAAATTTCCAACTAATTTGGAATAACTAGAAGTCTAGAACTAATTCAGAGAGCAACAAGGCAACACGCAAAGCCCCCAATACTGGTACCGGGTCGGTACCAGTAACAAGAAAGGGCACAAAGGCTACAGGTCAAGCAACAGCCATCAACAACAAAATGGCACAAGCCGAGATCAAAGCAGCAGCCAAAAAAACCAGCAAGGTCGCCAAGTGACAGAAACAAGAAAAACGGAACAACAACACCAGTGCTCAAGTACCTCGGTTTTACAAGTCCTTCTTGATTCGGGTGTAGCAAACGTGACAAGATGTCGGGTACGACTTTGTTTGTGCTTCCCTTTCTTGTATTGGATCTGATTATTACAGCTGAGACGGCAGAGAGAGCGGAGAGGCGAGCGGAGACGGCGGAGAGAGCGGAGCGAAGAGGAGTGGTTCGGAGCAGAGTGGCTCGGAGGGGAGAGGAGCGGTTCGGAGCGGAGAGGCAAGCGGAGAGCCATCAGAGAGGGAGCGTTTTGTTTTCTACTTTTCTTTAGTTCGGAGCGGAAGGGAGACTGGAGAGGAAACCTAATTAGACGTATCCCGCCCGTATCTCGCTGAAACAGACGTATCCTCAAAAATTCAACGCGTATCGTGACCGTATCTACCTAATTAGGATACGCCACGTATGCCGATACGCCAGCTGGCGTATCAGATACGTATCGGGGCCGTATCGTACGCGTATCGGTATCCGATACGTGTCCGATACCGATACGCGGCCTATACTGAAGTATCCGTGCAACATAGGTGTGGATACATTGAATTCAGATTCAGCGCAATACCTTAGAATGAGATCTGTGTCGTCGTCAGTTCCTTCTTTTTTTAAGGTTAGTGAGCAACGGGCTCACCAACAAGGCAACAATTGTATTAAAAGGAGAAAATATATAGTATAATTACAATAACCGCTCTGTTACCTTCTCTCTACCTAACAAGAGAAGAAAGTTGGTGCTCTCTCTGAATCTCCTCTCCCTAATGATCACAATGGCGTCAGTTTCAGTCTAACACAAATTTCAAATCGAATATCCTATATTTCAAAAGTGCAATTTTGCAAGGTCTCGGAGTGGAATTTTGCAGCAAAATGTCAAGGTCTCGGATGTATTCGATACAAACACAGAGACCTGGAAAGAAGGGGAATTAATACTGCTACTCAGAAATCAAGCAACACAGGCAATCATAACGGGTGCGAAAAAACCGGCCCACAACCCGCTAATACCGGATAGATTGGTCTGGCAGGTAAGTAAAAGAGGAGAGTATAGTGTGAAGGATGGCTACCAAACGCTGGTAAAGAAATAATCAACCCCAAATTAATATGAGGATGTGCAGAAAAAAGCTTTGAAAATGATTGGGATGTGGGACGGATTGGTACCAAGGGTTCATACCTTTCTGTGGAGGCTGGTACATAAGGCCTTACTGACAACAAGTGATCTGAATAAGAGACTACACAGGATAGATCCAATGTGCCCCCGATGTGGCTCAGAAAACAAAACAGCATCTGCTGTTATTCTGCCCTGCCTCATGCACAACCTGGCTAATAGCACCGGTATCGTTAAGGGTAGATGGATTTCCACTGGATGCATCCCAAGCTCTCCTTGATATAACCCAAAACATGCAAGCACCGCAAATTACTGTCTTCCTCAACACCCTGTGGCAGATTTGGAAGGCACGTAACGAAGAGCTGTTTACTGGTAAAAAAATGAGACCCCTCACAGTTATAGGGAAAGCAATCAGTGCTGCCACCGTGGAGTAATCTTTGTTGGCATATAAAATGCATTTTTTTTTTTTCGCTTAAAAAAGTCCATCAGTTTGCTTGTACAATTTTCACATTGAATAGAAGAAACTAACAATATAATACAAGAAAAGGAAAGCATGAAATGAGAGGACTAAATGCAGATTGCTGTGTTATAACTACTAAATGACAGCGGAGAAAATTGCTGCAGTGGCACTGTGGCAGTGCTATTCAAACGAGAACCATCGCGTAAGAAACAAAGTGGGTCCCAAACCTTGAAAGAAAAAGAAAAAGATAGTAGCAAAGATAAGGCTAAAGAAGATGGAATAAAGGAAAGCAACACCAGTGGCCAGTACGTGGGAGATTGCAAGGGAATAAATTTATGTTTATTGTACAATAAATACGGAAACATTACAATTACAAATAGATTATTATAACCAAAATGATTGATTTAATAGCACCAAAAAAATAGCGAGGCGAACCTAACACACCCCTCCTCTAATCCTAACTAGCTAAATAAGCTATTTTTTTTTCCTTTTTTTTCTTTGTTAAAGAGGTTGAATCAAAAGGTATAGAAAAAAGAGAGAAATATGATGAGCAGGTGCAGATATCTGATCCTGGCATGCATCCCAATGTTGTTAGGAGCTGAACTTTCTTTTTTGGGGGGTTGATCAGGAGCTGAACTTGCAGCTGTCGTTGTAGCCTGTGGCAAAGAAACAACACATAACTCTGCTTATTTGTTAACGGCTCCTAATTAATTAACAGCTCAATGAACACATAATATACTTAATTGGGTCCTACTTACTTGGATCGGTTGTAGTGACGACAGCAGATCCAGAGAAATCGCAGTCATAATCGTGTCTGCCGTTGGATTGATAGTATGAATTCATTGCATACGCGGCATGCGCTTGAAGCGTGTTAGGCTGGAAGCAATTCCCACCTGATTGAATGGCCCCACAGTCCACATGTTGACATGCATAATTTATGTTATTTTGCAACGCGGTTTGGCTCGCATCGGCTTTGGGTACGCACCACTTTTTGCTCCCAGTGCCTGACCCGCTCGGAGTCGGAGTCGGAGTCGGTGCCGGGGTTGGTTGTACAGCCTGCACAAATGTACAATGTAACGTGTTAAAGCTGGGGAATTTGTTGGCATTTGATTAATTAATTTAATAAAATATTAACAAGTAAAAGAAAAGTGGTGCTGCTTTGCTTGCAGAAGCGTGTCGTGTCGTGCACTTTTCTTTTCAATTGCTAATCTTAAGACCAAATAGTAAAGATAATTTAGGAAGTGTTCCTTCGTATTCCCTAAACGCCGCCCCGCTGTTACAAAATTTCACTTACTCGACACGCGGCAGTCCGGCAGACCGGCACCCACCCACACACTTCCCCTCGTTTACATTTGATTTAATTTCAAACACGCCGAAATTATCGCCTCGTAGTCCACAAATCACAGTACACATTACCAGCTGTCCCCACTACTAGCTAGATCACTGCCACATACTTTAAAAATGTAATGTTCCCATTCCCACCAGAGGGGCATTTTCGTAATATCATTCAGGTAACTGATGCAGTAAAGTAAGAAACGCTTACCGGATCACGCAGCAAGCCGACATCGTAGACCGGAGTCAGGTCTGCGTTGAAAAGCCCGAAATTACGCTCTGCTACCGGACCCGGTTTCTGATTCTCATTGAACAGCGCAAAGATGTAGGTCTCGAAAGTCCGCTTGGGCATCAGTGGAGTGCCCAGACCCGAATTCACCAGGCGGATCAGGTTACCGTTGTAGGCCTCTGCATCCGCCACGCTCACCCCGATCTGACCGGCCTCCGCCTGGGAAGGCCAGCCTGTCTCCCCGACGGCGATGTCGACGTCGCCGTAGCCGAGCTTCTTCATGGCGGAATAGACTGCGTCGAGCTGGGCCTCGAACATGTTGGTGTAGTTGATATTGGTGGCGGAATCGAATACGCCGGCGTTGGGGCGGAAGAGCGCGTAGTTTAGTGTGCGACCGTTGTAGCCGAAGTAGGGGTAGGGGTTGACTGTGAAAGGTGTCTTGGTCTTTCGGTGGAAGTCGAGCATGGGGGTGAAAATCGCGCGGTCATAGCCGCGACGGAACCGACCGGTTGACGGAGGCTCAGAGGAAGAGAGAATGCCAAGGGAGTGAGGGGTTGAGACGCGGATGTGGGGGTATCCAGCGGCAGAGAGAGCATCTGAGAGGCAGCGCATGGCGGGGACAAGGCCGGCGATGAGAGAGCGATTGAGAGAGGCGAGGACCTCGTTGCCGACAAAGAGGAGGGTGATGTTGGTGGCAGGGAGGAAGGGGAGGAGGTTCTGGGAGAGCCAGTCGGAGGCCCCATTGGGGGTAGAGAGGGACGGGATGGCGGAGTTGGGGGTGGTGACGGCGACGGAGATGGAGGTGTTGGCGAAGGCGCGGATAAAGTTAGGATTGGCGTCGAAAAGCTTGACGCCCGTGATGTAGGTGCGGTCCCGCAAGAAGGTGGCCACCTGGGCAGGAGGGGGCAGGTTGTCGCCCGTGGCGCCATAGTTGACGCCGATCGTTAACGCTTTTGCTGTCACGGGCAGCACGGTCAGGAGTTGGAGGAGCTGTAGCAGTAATAGCAATAGTTTTGCTTTATTTTGAGATGCCATTGCCATTGAATGGGAGAAGGAGAGACGGAGAGAGAGAGAGGTGTGTGGATTTGATTGTTCAAGCGAAGAGTAACGTAACCTACCTATTCTATTATTTATTCATTCCTATTTTGACTGCTCGTCTCACTTGGTCTCAGCCTATCAGGTGTATTATTATCTTATATTTATATCTAATGGTATGGTTTCCTTATTTACCTGTATAATTTATTAGTTATGTTGGCAACTGGTGGGGCCCGTTTCCTTAAAATAACCTTAACGTAACTGCTTTGCGCCTTCATTTGGATGTGCTGTGCACATGACACGAATTCAGATCCAGTGCAGTAACCCAATTTTTGAGTTTTGATCCAAACCGTCCAAGGTGCTCTAACACGAATCTTAAAGAACCTGGACCCCACAAATAATACTGGCCCCCTGCGCTACCACCGAATAGGCACCGTACACGTCTAAACTCAAAAATTGGGTTACTTTAGGGGATCCGGACTCACATGACACGGCCCTTAAATTTCTAGTTAGCTGCCGCCCACTTGGGAGTTCGGAGCCAATTCGATTACGCACTTGCTTTTCTTGGACCGTAAACGCAAACGCAAACGCAAACGCAAACGCAACGCGGCAACGGTCGCTTGTCGCACGTGATACAGATACACTGCCTGTATTATTTGGGGGGAATTTCACGTATACCCTCAAAAACTTCAAAATTACGTATTTCTTCCTCCAAAGTTTAAAATTACATATTTTCCTCTCTAAACTTTAAAAACTCACAAATTTATCAATTTTATTGTCTTTTATATTAAAAACTCATTCTTAATTTATAAAATACTCATTTTAAAATCATAAAACACCCATCATACTCAAATTTGAATATGAAGGATTCCTCTATTGTCCGACCTGCTTTAAGATCTGTGCACGCTAGATTAGCACGAATCTTGAAGCAAACATGCACGCATATTGAAGTGACGTGCACAAATCATAATGCGATGTGCGCAGATCGAATTTGTTTTAAAATCCATGCGCACTAGACCAACACAAATCTTAAAGCCGACACACATTATTGAAGCTACATGTACGTATCTTAATGCGATGCGCGTGGATCGGACAGTAGAGGAACTCTTCATATTCAAATTTGAGTCCGATGGGCTTTTTATGCTTTAATAGGCTAAACTGGGTATTTTATAAATTTAGAATTGAGTTTAATATAAAAAACAATAAAATGGGTAAATTTGTGAGTTTTTAAGTTTAGAGGGGGAATACGTAATTTCAAAGTTTAAAGGGGATTACGTAATTTTGAAGTTTTTGAGGGGTATACGTGAAATTTCCCTTATTATTTGCAAAATATGAGTCTGTATCATGTAATTTACAAGGACGGTCAGATTAATTTTAGCCGGATTAAACTCAATTAGTATCTATAAAAAATTAAAAACTATATAAGGAGTCTCCTTTGAGATGTGTGTCAAGTTAAAAGAATTACTTATTACTCCTCAGGATGTGCTCCAAAACGGAGGGGGAAAACTCTCATTAAAGAGAAGGAAGGGGACAACGATGGGAAGGTGAACCCTCCGCACAATAAATTTACATTTCAAATCGGGTACAGATTTTGCCAAAACAAAAAGGAGCGCTCCCCTCTCTTCTCCTTCGCACAGTAGCGCGTACTCTTCGCTCCCTCTTCAATTCTCTCCTTCTAGAGCAGGTGCATACGCTCAATCAGATGCGGTCTGGCGACATCGTAATCTCTGCACAGTGTTTTCTTCTTTCTCTCTCCGCGTACCCCTCCTCTAGAGCTTAGTCTCAGTATATGGGAAGGGGATCCGAGTTCGCGAAGTATATCCAATACATCATACATGTTGTCAAGTGTCATTGTGTCAACATCTTTTTATTTAAGTACATGCTTTAAAGAAATTGTTAGGCAAAGAACATTAGTTAAGTTGTAAATAAATTAACAAAAAAATTGCATTTGATAAATAGAGAAATAATAATTAATATTGATACTTCTCTTCTTATTGGTTAACGTGTCCAGTGTCCTTACGGTTTGGTTGATTTTATTTTTCCATCAATTTGTCTGAGCTAACGAACATTTATTGGTTTATTTACAAATTTTACAAGGCAACATAGAATTATTGATAGATTGACAAATAGTTATCTATACGGGTAATCTAGGACGTATTTAATTTAGTTTCCACAGCAATTATGAACCCAAAAAAAACATGCATCATTTGGCTAAAGTTTAAATTTGAGAAAATTAACAATTATCAATGAGCTATATTAATAGATGGAAAGAGATAACTTGCATTGATTAAATATACAAATTTGGAGAACAAAAAAAAGTGATATATGATTTCCTTGTAAAAAGGTACTCAAATTTAAATTATTGTTGTCAATTATTTCTATACCTTTTACGAAATATTATTTTCAATATTTGTTAAGATTTGTTGTTCGTAAAGTTAAATGTACTCTAATCCTTTTTATATGTTAACAAATTAAGGATCTGTTCCGCACCTTGGGAATGGTGGGTTTTAATGGGATTTTCAAAGAGATGGGATTTCTTATCTATAATCGGTTCGGCTAATTAATTTCATCATGGAAAAAATCTCTAGAAATGTCTAAAAATTGAGGAAAAAGTTAAAGGAATTCACGAGAATTTTCACATTAGCTTTAGCTAATGTTTTTTTTTTTCCACTCCACCAATGAAGAAATTTGTATTATTATTTTAAGTGGTCAAAAAGTTGATTGTTGACAGGCAATTACTATGCAAAATAACAAATTCTTATTTCAACATAGTTTCAATTTTCAATATCAACAATTTATGAAGCTATTCTATGATAACATTTACATTTAAAAGAAAGCAATGATACAAAATAAATTTACATTTACATTTACAATTTATTTATTAACTTATAAAATAGTTATTTAATTTGCGTACTGTGTAAAATTCATTAAATAATATATAAATTATTACAAGGTGTTGGCTAATAACAAAATCAAAGTAGCTTGCAAATTAATAAAGGCATAACTTATGGCATGCTAAACATTTATCTAGTAACTATAGGTGCAATGAATTATCATTAGATTTAATAAAACTTTTTGAGTATATACATACTTTGATTTCAAATAAAAAATTTTCATAACTATTTTCACGGTACAATCAAACATCCATTACACTATTTTTCCATAACAATAAAATACATATCTATAGAACGGATTACATGAAATCTCATTCCACATAATTCCGTGACAACCAAACACACCATAAAATTGTTCTTCGTTTGAGAATTAATCAATTAACACATCAACACGCATATATGTGTTGTAGTAGGTATATAGATTACATCACGTTGCTTTACCCTTCTTGATCGTCTGATCCGTGCTATGATTGGGACGGATCAAGGTGCTGGATTAGCTGCAAGAAATCTCATTCCGCATAATTACGCGACAACCAAACATACCATAATATTGTTCTTCATTTGAGAATTAACACATCAACACGCACATATGTGTTGTAGTAGGTATATATATTACATCATGCTGCTTTACCCTTCTAGACCGTCTGATCCGTGCTATGATCGGGACGGATCAAGGTGCTGGATGCCTGGATCAGCTGCAAGAAAAGATCCTAACCACATATCTAGTCCAATTTTCATCCAATCATGACCATCGATTTATCGCAAGCCTCAATATCGACCGTTCGATATACAATTGACATCATCAAATATTATTCAAAGTCGAATTTAAGTTTAAAGCCGTCAGCAATTAATGAACGCTTTTGACCGTTGAGATGACATTTTTATGCGATCTGAGATGAAAGCATAAATTTAAAAAAAAAAAGAAAAAGAAAGGCTTAGAGCCCAATTTATTACTAAAATTTCATTTTCACAGCTACAAGAACCCTAAAAATAAAACCCAAAAATACATATTCCCCAACTACATAATTTCAGCACCCATTTTTACATAATATATAGGCCAATTAATGCATCTAACTCAAAATCATACCTTACTGGTATCCACAGATGATGCCCAGTCCAGCATTATTAGATCAAAATCTCAGTATATTGAAATTTAATTAAATTTTTATTATTCTTTAAGATTTTGTACAGTTCGGTCCGCCTCATAAAATATTGAACTTGTGGTTGTAGCCTTGTGGTTAAAATTATATTTAGTAGTTGTGGAGACTTTGGTTTAATACTCAGTTACTATTATGTATTTTCCCATATTATGTATTTTTATGTTTTAGCTCTCTTATCTAAATTTTCTAGTTTCACCCGGATAGCATATTTCTTATTTTTCTATTTGTGAAACAAACACAGTGGCATACTGACATTTAGTCATACGCTTGTATGCGTGTCACAAGTAAGAAAATAAATCATGCCCTAACACTGCCAATTAGAAGGATAAAATAGATATATTATAAATTTAAAAATAAGTTTAAATAGAAAATGCAATAAGTTGGGTAAATATTGTGATCTTTTTTAAATTTAGAAGAGTAAATGTGATACTATGAATTTTAGAGCGAAAAATACGTAATTCGAGATTTTTGAGGGGTATACATGAAATACGTAATTTGACACAAATATCCAAGTTCTATTCAACTATCTCATGTTCTATTATATAAAATAAGTCGTTCTTTTGGTAGAAAAAGTTTTAACTTATGAAATATGCTCTAATGACCCCTAGCACCCGGTTTACAGGATTAATGACATCTTCTATTGTTTCACTCTAAACGTTTAAAGGTGGCAATTAGTTAGTCAGGGGCGGACCCAGAGTATTTTATGGGCAGCTGCTCCTCTTGGATTTTGAGTTTTAGTAGAGATTTATTGGTTCCGATCGACTTTGGCTCCCTCTGAAATTATTTTTGCCTCTCTCTAGACGTTTAATTTGTAATTGGAGTTAAATTTAGAGTTAAAGTTGAAATAAATCTGTTGACTTTTTATTGGTAATTAGAATTATAAGTCAGAGCATCAGAAATTACAAATCAAAGCATTAGAAAGTATAAGTTAAAGCATTATTTTTCGTCGAGTGCCTAATTGGTTAATGAATTTAAATCCGATTTGATATTTTTTTGCCCCTCCCTAATGGAAATCCTGAATCCGCCTCTGTAGTCAGTAACTTAATCTTATGTACAATTTACATGTAGTGTATATTGATTAATATTTTCATTCCATCCCAATTTCATTGAAACAGTGCAGACAAGTAAAATGTTTATTGATGTAAAAGACCCTGCCGAAGGCCTATAAATGCCTTATTTTATGGAAAACAGCCAAATTCGTGAAGGAAAATAGAGTGAATTGTTTTGTAAGTATAATTTCTGTTTATTGCTGATAAATTTTCTTTATTTTTTCATTCTTTGTTAGCTTTGTTTGTAATTAATTTGTGAACTTGGTTTGTAGATAAATTAGACCAAAACAACTGTGGCATTAGATATTCCTCCCAAGGGTTTTAATGTACTTCTCTCTTCCCCTCTTATATATCTCTCTAAATTGATAGAGCCTTCCAATTTCTATCTAATACTATACCAGGCGTGGCATTTATTTTCTGTATGCCAATCGAGAAAATAGCCAGCCATTGGTACAATTGGTTACGTACCAGGCTGTATCAGCAATCTATCAGTAAGAAGTCAGAAGACTGTACTGGTTGGTCTTATGTTTTTTCTTATTGTTTTAGGCTGTATCAGCAATCTATCAGCAAGTGTTAGTTAGATAATGCAGCTAGGTTTGCAAATGTTCAACCGTGGTTTGTTCAGATACCCTTAATGTTTGCATGTTTTCAGTTTGGCCTTGAATTATGATTAAATCATTTTTTTTGTTTAATCAATATCCTATTTTTATATTATTATGCGATCCGAGATGACTGTACTATGTGATCTGAAATGAAAGCTTGCTATTTTTTTGTTTGAAAAAAAAGAAGACAGAGCCCGCTTCATTACTGAAACTTGATTTTTACAGCTACAAGAACCCTAAAGAAAAAACCAAAAATGCATATTCCCAAAAAAAAAAAAAAACTGATGGATCTTTTGACCTCAGCTGCACACTTGCATCTTTATTTAGCTACTAAGCATACTCAATTTGTATACCAATAAAATGGTTTCAGTGCCCATTTTTGCATAATTGGCGTATGCATCAAAACCCAAAATCATACCAGTAAGACTAGTATCCAATGATGATGCCCCTTCCAGCCATATAAAAGCAAAATCTCACAGTACCACATTCAGAACATACAAAACAGCATAAACTTTCAGAAACAAATTACTGTAAACTACTTTTTATTTATTTCAGTTTTATTACATTGCATGTCCTCATCCCATAGTGCTGGTACCAGTGGTACCAGTCCATGTCTGTCCATCAGGCCAACACTTGGCTCTACACTCTGAATTTGTATTGCATCCAAATCCGTACAGGATCAAATCTAAAGGTATGCGAATGTCCTGAGTTTTTAATCTCACTATAGGGATCAAAAGGACAATGATAGAGCTATATGTTGCTAAATCCATCATACAATCTGTATAGCTATCAGTCCCACTCTGGAGAGCAAATGAACCTATCCAATAAAGCAAGCTGTCTATCATTGGTTCCACTTTGCATTAGATTTAATGGACAGTTCAAAACTGATTTAAGGAGAACATAATCTTTTTCAGAAAGAAAACCTTTCTTTTAAAATAAAGTAGTGCTGAGGCTCCTCATTTTGATTACTTTCAAACAGCTACTACATTCGACACACCCCACAGTTATAAATTAAAACAAAAGAAAAGCAACAAGATTCTAATACCTCTTACCAGTATTATAGACCAGTACCCACCTAGATCCTAGTTCAAAAGAAAACTCTTAAAGGGGGAAAACCAACTTATGTATTGAACATCAAGACCTAATAATCTCACCATAAAATGAACTCATAAGGATGGAAATTAAATTCATCCTGAAACAACAAGAAACCTTACCAATTTTTTGGTTGCTTGACCAATAGAGGTGTTACTTGTATCACCCTCTGATTCCACTCACAAAACTGCACACGTATCCTAAAAAGGGAAAACAGACTAAGATCCCATCCTTGTCCACTCAAAATATCATGGTGGTATTGTACCTGAATGTGCTGTACCAAACTAGAAACCAAATCCTTTGTTATAAACCTGGCACAAGCCCACTTAAATACTATACAGTATTATATTGTCCAGCCGTCAATTACACACAAGCGCGGGAATAATAAAATCCTGATTGGAGTGCTCATCAATGGCTCTGTACTAATGTTTGTAAAATGGTTTTGTAACAAGGACATCAACCTGTAATTAGTAATAGAGTTTAAGGCAACATTTTTTTTTCGTTACTGCTATCTTTACAATTTATTTGTTTTATTTGAAGAATAGATCCGACCTTGTAAATTGTTTTTCCATAAACCTCCTACTGAACAAAATACAACACATCGATCGTGCTAATTATTGTGATAATGAATTCAGCAACTAACAAAATTGATAGCTTCTCTGTTTCTGTTTCAAGTACACAAAAATTGAGAACAAGAAAGGAGAGACGAGACATGGAAGCAAGGTTCTAAATAACGATTATCGCGTTATCGCTTTTAAGGACCGAAAAAGCTATAGCGTAACTATTCACAACTATAGCTAGCTATTTAGAACTCTGATAAAAGAAAAACAACTAATAGCGTTATAACTTTCAAGGTCAAAAAAAGCTATAGCGCAGTTATTGCACGGTTTTGCTGTATACCCTAAGCCCCATTTATTTTCCTTTGCTTTGCTTTGTTCTCACTACTATCATTGGGCTTCTGAGAGAACTAATGGAGAAACCAAAGATATACAGGGGCACAAGAAAATGGTCTCTGCCAAAATGGGTAGCTACGAGAAAGTGGTTGAATTTGTTTTAGGACAACGCAATTGAAATTTTTACAAACAGGCATTTGGAGATAAAAGGTTTTCGTAAGTGAGTTTTAAATCACTCGTAAAGTTGTACTTGATACGCTTCTACTATGGCTCTTCTGTTGGACTTGTTATTCATCCAAGACAAAATAGGAGATGTCACAACTAAGAGATTTACTGGTTCTATGATTCACTACCAGACCTCTTCTGCTAAGACCTATCTCATTCTCATCACAAAATAGAAGACCTATTTCATTAGCTGTAACAAACCCCAACGAAAAACTAAGACCTATTTTTCTGCTAAGTTCAAAGAGCTGTAACAAGCCTCTTCTTCCCAGCTCTAAATTCTGCTCATCATCGTATTCTTTCTCAAAACAACAGCTCATGAATTTGTAGATCCACCTTCCAAATTTGGCCAGATGCTTATGACACTAGCACAACAGACTAAACTGACAGGACAGGAGTCCCATGAAACTATCTTTTTTTTTTAAACTTATATTTAAGATACATGTTTTATATCTGATTAAATGGATGTTATTCTCTCTGAACAAAAAAAAAAATGCAAATTGTTGAGGCTCTCAATATCATCGAGAGGCCAAAATGTAGAAGTTTATGCAATTGCATAGGTACCAATCTCAATACAATAGCAAATAAGCTTGGATAATCTAAATACAATTGGCCACATGACATTTGTTACACTAGAAACATGACAAACATATTATAAACCAATTTGTTTTCAACAACAACAATTCATTTTAAAAAAAAGCAACAATCACTTGGTTCAATTACAAACAGGCCATACTATTAGTTACCCAACATCCATGTCCCTAATTGGAATCACAGACAATACAATACAATAGAAAGATACTAGAAACAACCCCAGTCTCAAATTTCATGTCAGCGTAGCTGAGAGAAATTACCACAGATTCGGCATCATGCATTTAGTCTTTGTGGGCCCTCTTCCTCTCCTTTCGCCCCCTCTCCTCATCTGACCCGTCACTCTCTGACATGTCATGTCTCTTCCTCCTATGCTCACGGTGCCTCCTCTTATCCCTCTTCCTCTCCTCCTCTGACGACTCCACCTCGCTGTCAGACTGCGAGCTGTCCCTCCTATGCCTCCTCTTGTGCTTCCTTCTCACACGGTCTCTCTCAGAATCAGAGTCGTCTCTTCTGCGGTGGCTCCTCCGCCTCTTCTTCTCTTTCCTGCTCTCCCTGTGATTCCTCTTTTTCTCCTTTCTATCGACCGTAGCCTCCACTGCATCCTCCTCCTCATCATCTTCTTCTTCATCATCGCTCCTCCTGCTGTGTCTTTTGGAACTGCTCTTTCTATGCCTGGATCTAGAACTAGACCGTCCCCTTTTGGATTTCTCCTTACTCTTAGATTTCTTGCTGGATTTTCTCTCAGCTAAGATCCTCTCAATCTCGGGATCCTTATCAGAATCGGAGCTGTCACTAACGGAGTCCTCATCATCGAAATCACTCTCCTCCTTGATCTTGCGGAGGGCCTCATCAGCCGCAGCACGGATGGAGGCATCGATATCGTCAGAGTCCTTGATGGCGTCCTTGACGCTGAGGAAGTTGCGGCACTGGAAGGTGAGGTGACCGACACGGCCACACTTGCGACAGGCACCGCGGGTGTCGTCAGCGGAGGAGGAACCGGTGATGCGGGCGAGGGCGAGGAGGCCCTGAAAGGAGGAGTAGGCGTTGTCGCCGTTAGAGGAAGAGGAGGGTTTTTCGGAGGCGGCGGAGGAGGAAGGATTGGGGTCGGATGAATTGGCGGAGGGGGCGTAGGGGTCGTAGCCGATGGCGCTCTGCCAGATCCCGTGCGTCTGAAGCGCCGCGCTGCTGTGCACCCGGTTGTTCGCCGGCATGCGAACCCGACCCGCCGTCGCCGGCATCTTGTTTTTGGGTGTGTGGGGACCGGGGAGAGAATTGGATTAGGGTTTGATTTATTTGTTCTAGCGAGCGGTGGACAATAGCCGAGAGAGTTCGAGAGGAGAATGAAATGGAATGAGTCAACGATGATGACCCGTTATCAAACAGACAACAGGATTTTAACTTCAAAAATTATTTTAAAGTCGAGAGAGGTCAGTCGGGGTCGGCACAGCCCGTTTTGTGGAGTGTCTTGATTGATCGCAAAGCAACAGCTATACAAGGTGCTCCATGTCTGGGCTTGGGTCGTAAGCCTTTGCAAATTAAGCCTACAGAGCTCCTACACTGTACTAATGATTGCTCCATCCTGCAGCTTTTTTTTTTTCTCTGATGGAAGCCCGTAGGCATAATTATATTGAAATATCAAAGTTACAAGGTTAATGTTCCTATGGCACAAAAAGGCCTACATAAGAAAAAAATCCGAAATGAATAAAAACTACTGACAAACACGCTCCTGACAATTTAAACCGACATTTTTATTAATATCCAAAGTTAATTACAAATTAATAAATATATTCATAATTTCTTGATTTTTCAAAAAATGTCCAAACAGGCCAGATTCTGAAATCTGGCCGGTTTCCTCAATTTTTTTTACACCCTGGAGAATCCATTTGATCAATATCTAAAATAGAAAATTTGAATTTTGTGTTTAAATTATTTGCTAGATTACTTCTTTTGATGTATAATTAGCATATTTCTACTAAAATATGCTAAATACTTGAAATTATGTTAAATTACACTATATTATGTTAAATTGCGCTAAAATACTGTAAATTACGGTAAATTACATATGAATATGGATGATATCTTTACTGAGAAGGCGAACAACGACGACGAAATTTCAAACGGCCATAAAATGACGCTCGAGTGTCCGATTTCAGCAAATGACCACTTTTCAGAAAGCTTGCGAAAATACGCATGCGTCATTGCCGGCTTTCAAAATCCAGAATTGCCAAAAAAACAAAGGGAAGAGTCTCAGAACTTGAGTTGAAGTTTTCGATTAAGATTTTCATCTCTATTATTCAATCTAAGTAGCTTAGTAAATTAGTTATATAATAGACTTGTAGAATACCAATTTTTACTATTTTTTATGATTTATGAAAGATGGCACAAAATCGGCCTAATTTAGCGAAATTAGTGTAATTTAGCGTAATTTAATGTAATTTAGTGTAATTCAACATAATTTAGCGTAATTTAATGTAATATAGTGTAATTCAACATAATTTCAAGTAATTTAGCGTATTTTAGTATAAATATGCTAACTATACATCAAAAGAAGTAATCTAACAAATAATTTAAACAAAAAATTCGAATTTTCAGTGTAGATTTCATTATTTGCTCTTCATAGTGTCTCTAAAAAAAAGTGAAGAAACCGGCCAGATTCTGACTGGTTTGGATATTTTTCGAAAAAAAAAAAATTATGAGTATATTTATTAATTTGTAATTAACTTTGGATATTAATAAAAATGTCGGCAATTTAAATGGTGCTTGTTCCTTAGTTCTGCATCTGCATGAGAGCATATGTTGATCCCCTGTCATTTAGTTGTCAGTTCTGTAACATGGAAATTGTCAGGGTTGATGCGTGTTTGTACTCTTATTTCTTTCATGAATCCTTCACTCGGGAGCACGTTGAAGGTCTGGTCAGTCCTCCCTGCCCAGTTTGCAATGGAGTGGGCCTGATGGTTTACATGTCTTTGAGTACATGGGAGACTAACCGACTTAACATCATATATTTAAAAAAATATTACAAAAAAAACCAAAATCTATATAACATGAAATAATATGATTCTTCAATATTTGATTTTATAAAAGTTACAATAAACAACTAACACCATAAATAACATGTTTATAAAAAAAATAAGATAACATATTCATATACCTTCCTTATTATAAATTTTTCTATAGTTCGCTATTTTCTGCTTTTTAATCTTTGGCTTCCATTTTCTTTTCATTGCTTCTAAATTTCTAAATTTAAAAAGTTATTAGAAAAGAAGTTTATTCAAATTTAGATGCACGGTTATTAGAAAGCAAAAAAAAATAAGTTTTTTTAAAATTTAGAATGTACGGTTAGAGAATCCGTGACTTCTTTATTTTAAATTTTTAAATTTCCAATAGCGAAAGAAAAGGAAGTTTTTCTACTTTTTTCCTTATTTTAAATTTAGAAGTTTCTTCTTAAAAAAAGGAGGCCTAAGGATATAATTGGAAAACAAATTATTTCCTCTAACCGTGCATTCTAAATTTCAATAACTTTTACTTTTTTCAGTTACCGCGCTATTATTTTTCTAAGTTATTTTGTACCTTTCTATATCACAAAAGAAAAAACCTTTCTATATTTAACAACTTTCTAAGTCAGTTGTTCACGTGATCTGATAAGTTGGAAAACCAAAACAAAAGAAGGGATATGTTACTTTTATACATATACCCTTTAAATTTCTTGTATAATCACAGGGGTGGCTAGTACATATAAAATAACAATTTTAGTAAAACTTCTATGAACCTATTAAAAAAAATTAAAAACCTTAGGGTTTAACTTAGCTACATTTACTTTGTACTACCTTCCGCCCCTGCGCACACCACACCCCACCCCAGTTTTGCTCCTATGCAGAATCGAACCCATGTCCTCTCGTAGGAGGACTAGTGCCTTTATCATCTATCCCATGCAGCGGTGGTTGTTGGATTACCTATCTGCCTGCCCTTTGGAGGTCTACCCACACAATTACTTTTTGTGACTTGTCATCGTCCCAAATCCACTATTGTTTTTTTTTGACAAGAGCATTACAAGTAGTATAAATTTGATTGAAAAATATTTTAGGGCATGTTCAGTTGTTATGGAATTGTGAGAGATAGATATTACACGAACATGAACCCATTTTCATAGATATGCACAAAAATAATTATGAAAATGTGTTGAAATAAATAGTCGGTTGTACTATGAAAATAGTTGCAGAAAATCTTTATTTATTATCAATATATAGATATATATATATATATAGAGATAGACTATGGTGAGTTGTGAAGTACGTTTTACTTCACGTCATATTTTCATTTTGAAAATCCAAATAACCGATTCGAACCGCTCAACATTTTCTAAATATTGAAATGTGATTGGAAACTAAATTTTACATTTTTTGGAATTTTTTTTATTATTTATTAAGCCACTTTGAAATCGCTGTTCCACTGTGAACAGTAAAAAACAGTAAAATTTTCTGGACCACTAGATCAGCGATTTTCAAAGTGGCTTAATAAATAGTAAAAAAATTCCAAATATTGTAAAATTTAGTCTCCAAGCACATTTCAATATTTAGAACATGTTGAGCTGTTCGGATCGGTTGTTTGAATTTTCAAAATGAAAATATGAGCGTAAAGTAAAATGACCTCTTACTTCACAATCACCATAGCCCAGCTCTATATATATATATATAGAGAGAGAGAGAGAGAGAGAGAGAGAGAGATGGGCTATGGTGAATTGTGAAGTAAGAGGTCATTTTTATTTCACGCTCATATTTTCATTTTGAAAATCCAAATAACCGATCCGAACCGCTCAACATGTTATAAATATTGAAATGTGCTTGGAGACAAAATTTTATATTTTTTGGAATTTTTTTACTATTTATTAAGCCACTTTGAAAATAGCTGATCCAGTGGTCCAGAAATTTTTACTGTTTTTTATTGTTCACAGTGGATCAGCGATTTTCAAAGTGGCTTCATAAATAGTAAAAAATTCCAAAAAATGTAAAATTTAGTCTCCAAGCACATTTCAATATTTAAAACATGTTGAGCCGTTAAGATCGGTTGTTTGAATATTCAAAATGAAAATATGGCGTGAAGTAAAACGTTATTTTACTTCACAACTCACCATAGTTGTTCGCATAAAAGTGTATCACAAAGTTTCACTACAGCGAGCTGTAGTTTTTAAACCTTATTCAACTTTCGACTAAGATTTCAAGTGCACAATCCCGTCGTATAGTCTAGTCGGGTATCGATCCACACGGACGACTCAATTTCTGAATTCCTACTTTACTTAGCTAAGTACTAGAAGTTTGAAATGGTTGTTTGTGTTTGTTTATGTTTCCTAAGTTCAGTAACAAATTCAATGACAGAAAGTAAAAGCAATTAAATGTTTGGTTTTGGACTATTGTATAAAAGGCGTTTCAAGGGTTTCAGATTTCATCTTCAACTTTGCTGCTCTGGACCTTGTGATGCGACCCGCATGCTCTCGCACGCGACCCGCATGGCCCTCGAGCAACTCTAGACCTGCCACGCGACTCGCATACTCTCGTATGCGACCCTTGTGACGCGACCCGCGTGCTCTCACACGCGACCCGCGTGGCCCTTAAGCCTGAACCTGCACATGTCTGTTTCTGGATGTTTTAAGTCGTGTAAGGCTCGATTGACCGTACCTAATGTTACTAAACCTCAACTCTCGTGTGTTGGCTTAACAGACCTAGTACGGAAATGCAATTTCACCTTCCTAGGTTTGATCAAACCTAAGTTCTCAGTTCTGTTTACTAAACGTATCCACAGGTGGAAATTTCACCTCTCAGCTACTATTGACCTCACCTTTCGGATCTCAGATCTACCTCAAATACTTAACCTAATTTGCAAGAAACATCAAGGCCAAATTACAAGAAGAAATACCATAAGCATTCAACAGTAGACAATCAAGAATCAATCAAGCAACTTAGATCAAGAAATCACAATAATACAAGAATCAAAGAAACACGAATAACATTCAGATTCAATCAATGTGCATTATCAAACAAAGTTTAAGACTACATCCAAACCCCTGAAACTACAAAACTACTCAAGCATGATCAAAAACAAAGTAAAAGAGAGAAAGAGAGTGCAAATCATGATGAGAGATGAAGGATTGAAGAGGATCGAAGCTTCTGGCCGAATCTTCTTCTCCAAGTCGAATCCTTATTAGCTCCAAATCGCCTCTCCTCTGTCACGCGCCAAGCACTCTCTTCAAAATCCCAATCAGAATATTTTTGGTGAAAAATCGTGGATCCCCTGATTTGCGTCAGGCCCTCTGCTTATATAGGCGTCTTAATGGGCTTCAATTGGGCCCTGGCGCAATTAATTCGACGCGACCCGCATCAGATGGGACGCGACCCGCGTCAGGTGGAACCTGGTGTGAGCAATGAGGGTCGCGTCTGAGGTCGCGCTGGACTGTGATGCGACCCGCGTCAGGTGGGACGCGACTCGCATGGAGGATGTCAGAATTCTGCTTGTTTTCGCCTATTTCCTGCAAAGTCAACCAAAATGCAGCAGTACCATATTCTATTGATATTCAATGTAAACTATGCAATTTAGTGGTTAAAAACATGATGTCTGGTCTGAAAATAGGTCGAAACAATAGATCAAATATGGAGACATCAATAGTCTATCTCTCTCTCTCTCTTTATATATATATATATATACATACATACATATATATATATATTTAGAGGAGGGTTCAAATGCACCATTAGTTTTGTGCTCCAGTACGCTCTACATTATTTATCTCTATTTTCAAAGTCTGAACAGTCAATCTGAACAGCTCAACATGATCTTCATAATAAAATATGCTTGGATATCAAATTTTATATTTTTTAGAATTTTTTTACTATTTTTTTAGATATGTACAAAATTATTTTTTTAAGGAGATTCTGGACCATCCGATAAAGTGATATTGTACCTATCTAAAAAATAGTAAAAAAATTCTAAAAAATATTAAATTTGGTCTCCAAACATATTTTATTATGAAGATTATGGTGAACGGTTCGGATCAACTATTCGGACTTTGAAAATAGAGATAAAGGATGTGGAGCATATTGGAGCACAAAAATTATGGTGCATTTGAACCCTCCTCATATATTTATATAGAGTGAGGCTACGGTGCTATGCATAGCACGGATGGGGTCCGTACTACGGCTCAAAATTTGACTTTTCAAAATTCTAACGGTCGATCCGAACCGTTCAACATGATTATAATATGAATATGTACTTGCAAACCGAATTTTACATTTTTTCAAATTTTTTTACTATTTTTTCGAAAATCACTTGATCTGAACATTGTGGACCATCCAAAAACAGCATATCTAAAAAAATAGTAAAAAAATTCGACAAAATGTAAAATTTGGTTTGCAAGTACATATTCATATTATAATCATGTTGAACGGTTCGGATCGACCGTTAGAATTTTGAAAAGTTAAATTTTAAGCCGTAGTACGGACCCCATCCTTGCTATGCATAGCACCGTAGCCTCACTCATTTATATATATGTTAATGTGACTAATAGACAAAAATTGAATTATAAATTAACAAAACATAACGGACAATTGACCATATGACAAAGTCCTAAACAATCATTTTAGAGAACTAGATGAAATTCTTCAAAAAAGGATGTCGCAGTTCTTCACATTCAACAACTTGAAGTTACTATCATCGGTACCGGTGGTACCTCAGTCACAGTAGAGGCAGGGAGACAAGGTTTGAAAATTAAACCTGCTAGATTTATATCAAAAAGAAAATCAAATTTAACTCAATCATCAATTTCTGAACAAGTCTCAAACATAACCAAAACAATGTGTTTTCTTCAATGAAGATCCTGGTTCAATCTAGGATCTAAACTTCAGAGCCCTCGTCTTTTAAATCAAGACAACAATTTGATTTAAAAAATAAAAGGTTGACCTAAAATCAAACTGCTAAATGCATAAGTCTATATGTCATCTTTGAACTTGTCTCAAAAGTCCAATTATGTGAAGCGGTGCTGGTATCACTTCAAAGATGCTACATTATATCATGCTTCTGAAAAAACATTATTACATCTAATGTGCATCTGTAGCTAATCTCTATCATTTATGTGTCCTGATTAAATTATCTCCACAATACTTCCCCTAATTCAACCCATGCTGATTCACTAACAAATAGTTGAATAATGAATTAATGTAATCGAAATGAGACACATAACAACTTTGTCAAATCAAGAATAAATTCTCAAATCACAGGACAACTTCAACAATTGCGCAAGGCAAATCAGAAATTGAACACCGCAGCCTTGCTACACAATCATTCAAAATTACCGGTATTGCAAATCAAGCTCAGATAATCAAGCGACGCCTATAAAAAAAAAGTAATCGATCAGCTCACTGCTCCGCCTCACCTAATTTGCCTTTTATTGAAGCAACAGTTTTTTTTTTTTTTTTACGATTGAGTAAGAGAGAGGTTGTAGAGAGAGCTAAGACTCCGTTGTGGGAAGCAAAATATTAAGTCTGACTCAATAATTTTTTTCCCTAAAATTTTACATTGGGTGGGGAGAGATTGGGGAAGGTCCCGTGAAAAGAACGGGAAGAAAACAAACCATCCGAACGCTTTAGAGGAAGATAATCCTACTTCACCGAAAAACCCATCTATTTATCTCATAAAATAATAGACATCCGAAATATTAACTCAATCCCATCTAATTTTAAGTGGGATTGAGTCTGCCTAACACAATCCCATCTAATTTTAACTCAATCTTTGCTTCTTTCCAGGATAAAAAAAGATGAAAATTGTATAGGAGGACGCTCACGCACTATGTTAAGTACGGAATTGTGGAATAAAACAATTAACAAAAAGAAACAAGGAACAGCTATGATATAATAAATAACAAACATTGTACTATATTATATGATGATATCGCATTTGACTTAAAAATAAGCAGCAAATGAGACAATAATCAAACAAACGCAGTTAAGCTGCGGGCTACACTCCTTTTCCCTCCTTGCAAAAAATTCCTGCAGCCACCTCAACCAACTGCACTACCTCCCACTAAACAAAAGAAACCCCAAGTAAACTAAAAATTACATTACAAACCCTCCTGCTTAACTCTTTAGTCCCTAATAAAAAAGGTAAAAAGCATCAGGCACCCCAGGCCGCTCTTTTGCCCTTTTTCCCGCTTCCTTTCACACCTCCCAACACCCACTAAAACCCAACATTCATTAACACTTGCAATGAGACTATATATAATTAAAAAAAAAAAGCACCTAAACACAAAATGGCGGGAGGACTCCTTTGAAACATCCCGCCTTTTTCTCATCACCTATACTTACTATTCTCATTCACTCCTTCATACTTTCTTATATTATAAAATTAATTAAACCCTGAAATTCTTGCCGGCGAAGGTCTGGCCGAATTGCCAGCGCGCGGGAGCAATGTTCCAGGAGGTGGAGCTGCGGTGATCACTAGCGGCCACACGGAAAGAGAGAGCCTGACCAACTAGGACGGAATTGGACTGCCAGTTCTGGCCCCAGTTGCGTGACATGGGCATCCAGTTGGTGTGGGCCCCCTTCACGCTCGCACGAATGATGTCGCCGGCACCAGCTACATTGGTGATGAGGATGAGGTTGAAGTACCTGAACCCGTTAATTGTGAACCGGATCCCTCCTGCTCTACGACACGGCACTCTGCACACGATTCAAACAAAAACAAGACATTAGATTTTTACAAAATTAATTAATTAACTAATTAATAACAAGTATTCATTTTGAATGATGCTGCTTTTATATTATTTATTTATTCAACTATAGTAGAATCTAATAGGGAATAAAACAAAAAAGAAAATAAAACATTGATTGATTGATTTAGGTGGGATAGGAGCTGTCCTGACATATATTGAGGTACAGTACAAGATCTAGAAATGTGATGTGAGGCGTATAAATGCGGTTCTGAAGCGAAGGACCAGGAATGCATGTGCTTCTCTTTATTATGTTATACAGGCACTAAAGAGTGGAGAGTGAGGACTTAAAAATAATAATTCGAGAATGTTCGGGGGCAAAATGCGAAAAGGACATTGAAAAACTAAATAATTAAAATGAATAAGATTAAGAATAGAGGGTACAAATGTCTTTGTTTGATTGTATGTAGCCATGTAGGTAATGCCTAATAGTAATGTTTGTCAGATTGACCGCGAATAAAGGACGCGTCGAACCATGTGCCTCCCCAGCGCTTCTCATTTGCAAATGACACTACTGCCCCGAGACCAGCCAATCCCCAAGCGTAGAATTCTGTCCAACGATGGTATTTAGGTCAATTCAGTCTTAAGACGCGATATAGGTCTGGTTCCACACTGACCGAGGCGACAGACAAAGCAACTAAAAATTCACGGGCTTGGGCCTTGGAACCTTTTCCGGGACATCCCTATCTTGGATTTTATGTGGCACTAATCCTCTATCTACTATCTAGTATCTAATTCAAAGTTTCTAACAAGAGAGGAACAAAATGGCCACACGGATAGCTATACAGGATAGGGAACAATGGACTTTTCGGTCCTTGAACAGGAAAGAAAACTGCTCTCTCTTGTTGGGTAGATGGGTTTGGGTACAAAGGAAAAAGATATTATAAGATATACAAAAGATATGACTCCTACTCAAAGTCAAGTAACCAACTCATTTATATCCTGTCGTACAGAAGGTCAAGATCTTCAATTCCTCATCCATATTTCATGACTCAATCAATTAATTTCGTTTTTAAATTCTAAACGGAACCCATCAAAACCCGGAGAAAATTTGCACCAAAATCCTCCTAAAATACGGTGCTTTCTGTCTTTCCCCCTCCCTCATTAATTGGTCGTTAAAGCCAATAATAATCATTCATTGTATGTCATGCATCTAGGCAAAGTCAATTAAAAAAATAGGAGGAATCAAGTTACAACAAATTTTAGTTACAACAAAGTTACAACAATTATTTTTTTCATTTTCAAAGTCCAAATTGTCGATCTAAACCGTTATCTCCACAATAAAATATGCTTGCAGATCAAATTTTTACATTTTTTTTAATTTTTTTACTATTTATTAAGTATTTTACAAAAAAATAGTCATATTCAGACCATTGAATTTTGTACCCATCTTAATAAGTAGTAAAAAATTCAAAAAAAATGTAAAATTTGATCTGCAAGCACATTTTATTTAGATAATCATGTTGAATAGTTTGGATCGACGATTTGGACATTGAAAATAAAAAAATAGTTATTGTAACTTTGTTGTAACTTGATCTCTCTAAAAAAAAAATACTTTTATCCGCCTCGTAAATTTGGAATTTAAAATTCAACGCAGTTAATCTATCTTTTGCAACAGAATATGGATGGGTTTTCATGTAAGTAAAGAAAAAGTAAAAAGGACACAGGAAACATAATGATTTTACTGTGGAAAAAGAAATTACACATAGGACCTATAAAGAATTACTACTTACTAGGGACCACTTAACATTGCTAACGAGTAAGGAGTGTGGACCTTTTCAGGTACCGTCACATGTTATGTTGTGTAATGCTTACTATAGGTAATTCGGTACCAATGAAATGCTTCAAAAATATTAATATTGGAGATTAACTTTAGCTAGCCTAACCTGCCTCCTATTTTATTAGTACTTGAACTAGTTTTTAACCATAATAATTAACTAACATGTGAATGTGATGTACTTGAAAACAATAAATTTTTCAGACCTCCTAATTTATCACTTAATTAACATACATACATACATATATTAGATACATACCTACGGAATGAAACCGGTACGATCCCGGCGCGGTATTCAGCCATTTTGAGGAAAATAGGCATGGAGAGATCAAAATGTGGACGAGGGGGGTTGCACCAGCCGCCATTGTCGGAAGGCAGGGCGTAATTGGGTGGGCAAAAGTTGGTGGCGGTTATGAGGATGGAGGGGTTGCCAGGGTGGCAGTAGGACCAGCCGGGCTGGTTGACACACTTGATCTCAAAGCATGAGCCACAGCTGAAGCCGTCATTGAAGAGTGCGGTGCTGAGAGCGGCTGTCTCGACACCGTATCCCTGACTGTACAAATTCCCGTAACCACAAGCACCTCCTACACTCACACAAGTAGTACATTTTATTTGTTTATGAGTTTCGTTTACATTATTCATTTAAATAAAATAAGAGAGAAATGCAGGTACCCATGGTGCCAGAGGCGTCACTGCCTCCGTAGAAAGTGGCGTGAGCAGTCTGCCAGGAGCCGCCGGAATATACGCCGGGAATACGGGCGTGCACCGTAGAAGAGAGGGTAAGAAGAAATGTGAGTGTGAGAAAAAGAGGGAGAGATGCCATTTCTGTTACTACTAAGATTTGGAGTAGAGAAGGGGAAGAGGAAGAGTGAGTGTGAGAAGTGTGAGTTGAACAAGGGAGGGAAAGAAGGGAAAGAGTAATAAATGGTTGCAGAAAGAGGGTGGAGGGTGGGGCTCCTATTTATTCATTAGAGATGGAACGCACGCAACAATGGGAACGCCACCAATTCCAATTAATTGCTGTTTAAAAGGGCTACAGGCCTCTAATTAACCTTTTACTTTTTTTCGGTGGAGACTAGAGACTGGAACTGAAGAGGTTAACCCCTCCCAATTTATTAATTTATACATTAGTTCCCAATTTCACTTTTAAAGGATGATTCAGTTTGATTATAAATCAACTTAAAATGTACCTCGTATCACACCTAAAACCAAAATTTAAATTTTATTAGGGCACAACGTTTCTTGCCCCGCTATAATATATTTCTTATATACGCAAAAGTCTAAATAAATTTACATCATTCATCCAAAAGCAACAACATACGATATACATCAAAATCATGCTACATAATTATAAATTTTATGGTTTTTCGGGGTTGAAATGAAAAGAGAATTTTTTTTGTTCTAAATATTATAAATTTTTTTGGTTTTTCGGGGTTGAAAAAAAAACAAGCACTATTTGTTATGGCATGCTTTACATGACATGTCAATATGAAATGTCGTCCAAAGGAAAATATAAATGGAGTTCATTATAGAGTGATAGAATAATTCGAGAATTGGGGCTCCCAATGCAATTCAATCAGGGGCATGTACTGGCCGGAACCTAATACTCTGCCCCTTTGTCTCTTCACCTTCTAAATTCAGAAAAATTAGGGATTTATTTGTAACTTTCCTTCTTCAATTTAGCTTGCACATTTTCTTTCCCCTATCTCTTCGAGAACGGAGTAGGTCCGATGGCCATCGGACCTACTTTTAGGTTCAACGTCACGCTGACCGTCCTATCTAGTATAAGATTTGTGTGCACGAAAATTGAAACATACACGCACGGGGTTTAAAGAATTTCGCACGAATCTAAAAGCAAATCGATGGTGATTAAACCCATCGAACCGAGGTAGGTCCGATGGGCATCGGACCTACTCTCAAGTCTATCTCTTCACCTTATTCCTCTTCTTTTCTCTGTACCAGTAGTGAGAAAAAAAATTCAAAGCTTAAGCAATCTCTTGTCATGAGAACTTTTTGAGTTTAATCAAGTTACAAAATCTGTTGTTTTTTTTTTCTTTTTATCTTGGTGGAAGATAAGTCACCTAACCAATTTCCACAGTTTTTTTAAAGGCTGAGATAAAAGGTGCCATCCAATGTCAGTACTATAGTAGGGAGAATCAAGAATTCCACATTTTTTTAAGACAAGGAAACAATTACTTGATGTGAGGTTAGCAACAATGTTAGATGAAAACTGGTTTATTAGAAAGTAGAATAACACTGATGCTTTCTTACTATGGTAGCACAGTTATATTGGATATGAAAACCAATAGCACTGATCTTTCGTACCATGGTAGCACAGTTTAAACTTTAAAGCAATGTTGCTCCGTTGCTCCATTTACTGGTAAAAACCGAGACAGATCAGGAGCAGTTTCTGTTTACTGATAAATGGGATGGGTTGTCAAGAATTCAGTCATCAAATGCAAATCACAGAGATAATTGATGAGCGGTTGTTCAATCTAGAAACGAGATTAGCAAAAGAGAGACAAGCACAGTGAGGTCCTGTCCTGTGCGAGATCTCATGGAGTTAGAATTTTAATTTCACTAGGTAGCAATTGATTAGTTCTTTTCATTTCAGTCTTTTAATTTTAAGGTGTCTGGCAAAGGTAACTGATTAAGTTAGGCTTTTCAGTTCCTCTTCTGAATGTAAGATGTAATGTATTGTTTTATTCCAAGTATGTGGGCTTTTTCATCAAAAAAAAAAATGGGATGGGCTGTCAGGAGAATTGAAGAATGAAAGTTACAAGTAAATCCCCACTTTTTCTGAATTTAGAAGGTTAAAGAGACAGGGGAAAGAAAATATACAAGCTACAGCTTTCTACTAAAAAAATAATTTAATTAAAGAGAAATGTTCTGGCCTCCAAGCCATCATACCCGAGCGCGTCCCCAACTAGTTTAACAGATAAAGCCTTCTAATTTTGTCTAACTTTCATTTTCAACGCTCATATTTAAGCTTTTAAAGTTTTGTTTATAACAATTTACAATGTTACTCGCAAACATTTAAACTTCTATTTGCAAACATTTAAATTATAAATCTGTGTAGTTTGAACTCCTAACTAATTTTGTTTTCAAGTCAAAAAATGAAATATTTCTTTTTACCCACTCTTTTTTTTTTCTCTGAGCATTTTCATCCATTTTTCCGACGATCCGTGATGGATTTTACGAATCTAAAAATATAAACATTTTGTACTTGATTTTCTCTTTCAAATGAGATTCATGAAGAAATATTTTAGAGTTGTTTTGAAGTTGTTTTTTTTAAAGTAAATTTCATGAGCACTTTAAATTTTTTAAACTTTTAAACATTAGTCTACAATCATTTAAACCTATGATGTCATCATTTAAACTACTATGTTCAAACGTTTAAACATCTGATGTCGATCATATAGTATCACGCATTTAAACATCTGTATATAACCGTTAAAAGTAGTTGTGTTAAACTTTTAAATAGTTTCAATGTCAGGTTTAAAAGGTCGTAGACTGAGGTTTAAAACCTTGAGAATTTAAAGTGCTCATGGGCTTTACTTTAAAAAAAAAAAAACAAAGATTTGAAAAAATTCAAAAGTATTTCTTCATGGATCTCATTTGAAAAAGAAAATCGAGTCAAAAACATTTGTATTATAGATTCGCAAAATTTATCACGGATCGTGGGAAAAATGAACGAGAATAATAAGAAGAAAAAAAAAGTGGGTGAAAGGAATCTTTCTTTTTTTGGCTTGAAGACAAAAGTAGTTAGAAGTTAAAACTATTCAGATTTAGAATTTAAATGATTGCAGATAGAGGTTTAAG
The DNA here is from genome assembly GCA_025461045.1 of Carex parvula. Lineage (NCBI taxonomy): Eukaryota > Viridiplantae > Streptophyta > Magnoliopsida > Poales > Cyperaceae > Carex > Carex parvula. The sequence continues at coordinate 121,671 of JAJGRW010001343.1, forward strand.
TGCTTATGAGTAGTATTGTAAAAGATTATAAATAGAGCTTTAAATGCTTAGATATAAGCGCTCGAAATGAAAGTTAAATATTAAATACTTGAGGGCGAAAAAAGTATACCATGTATCAACTAGAAATTGGTCAAATTGAATGGGTAGAAAAGTCCTGCCCAGAGGAGGCAGAGGATTCGGTTTCTATACTGGCCTAAACTGAGATGAGATCATGAGAGTTTGATTAATTACTGCATAAGATCCAAATGCAAGTTATATGTGTTCCTATAGGATCCCATATTCCAATTTAATTATTTATTTATTTATGTTATACATATATAGAACCTCTATACATAAATTTGACCATACAGATCATAGGGTTGGGTGAATGATTATGAAGGAAGAGGCAAGTGCAGATCTTAGAGATCTAGATCCAATTACACTCACAGAAAGGAAGAGTCTGATGAGAAAAGGGGTTGTTGCTTGAGGATTGAAAATGGGAAGAGAGAGATGAAATAGGGGAAAATCAAGAATGTGGGGACAAAAAGATAAGGCAAGGACTAAGGAGGCATGCTGCTCAAATGCTCAGTGCCTTAATATAATATAATATTATGTCTTAAATACGGGCCTTCCTTTTAATCAAGATCAAAATGAAATGCTTTGCTTCCGTCGCAAGTTGTGCCCCACCCCCACCGACGGTTCTGATTCACTCTCTCTCTCTTTCTCTTCCCCATCTATTATAACCTGTTCATCTTCATTTTTACTTATTGTTCTGCCTGTGCAATATGCACTTCTGCACTGCTAGGGCTCCAAACAAAATTAGATTAGGCCGGCCTTTCTTACATCGTTGATTGTTAATTTTTTAATATTATTAGAGAAATAATTAAATTAATAATAAAACGGGGAATGAGATATCAATGGGAAATGGAAAATGGGGAATGGGCGAATGGGATTGGGGGTTGGTGGGACCCAGCAATTCGTCCGTATTCATCGCCCCGCCGATCGCGCCATTAACCATTTACCACTATCTCCTGGGCCCCATTCTCTCCTCTCCTGACCCCCATACATGAATACTTGAATACACGATACATACCACCGTCAGTATCCGTGTCCGACCAGACCCTCTCTCAGTCTCAGACTCTATTATGTCCGACTCAAATCAAATCCAAAATCTCTTCTACAAATCAAACCCTTCGTTCCATCTGCTCTATGGTCCCGACCTCTGTTGCTCGTCAAAGCGGTCGCTTCCTTCCAGGCCCAAATCAATTTATTTAATGACAATCAAATTCAAAATTATTTTTCTGTACAAATATTAAAATGATTTTCGGAAAATAAATAGCATTCCGTACCAATCATTTTTATGACATATAATAACAAGTGATTTAAGATGCTGCCACGTTCTACAATTTAAGACGGGTTGCATTTTTAGCAAAATATACTTTTTTTTTTCCCCAAAAAAAATCTATTGAAGACCAGCGACATTCTATATATTGAATAATAATCAAATTCTAATCAATAGTAATTCACACAAAAATCCTTAAATTTCACTTGTTTATTATTTTAATTTACACTTCAGATTTCACAAGCTATCACCTAAAAGTATTATTTTGATCCTTAAATTTTTTACCAAAGCAACATTTTTCATTCTCAACGTATCTAATTCTGATAATAGTTCACCCAGTATAGTTTGTTTTTTTTTTTTAATATTTGAACAAATTGAAGAAAAAACGAAGTTATCATTTTGAAATAATTCGATTGAGACATTTGGTACAAGAAAGGTACAATATTAGAAAAAATAATAGTTTCCTTCAATACACTACTTACTGTATCGATCTAAAATAGCTCGAGTTAAACTTTACTAGAACTAAACTTTCTTTTTTTTAGAGCTTGTTCGATTGTCACACACCATGAGTATGTATGAGAATTATTATTAGAATATGCTGAAATGAATGTTCGGTATATCGTAGGTATAGTTGTGGGAAGTTCTTATCAATACATTTATTTTAATTGATAACTATTAATGCAATCAAATAAAGTGGATTCGTTTCAAAATAATCTAAGTTTAGCTATAATTAAAAAATGTATAGTGATGTTTAATTTCCTTGAAAAAAAAAAAATATTATTTTTATAATTTTCTATACTAGAAATAATCGTTGTTTTTATCAAATATTTTACTTCATTTAGTTATAATAAAATTCATAAATAAAAATTAAAAAGAGTAAAAAATATGTGGGTTATATATGCTAACTAAAAATAGTGCAGTCTTACAAAAAATACATATGGAAACAACAACAAAAATCTTGCAAGGCTACGAGCCATTTTCCGAAGAAAAAAAAATTGTCTGTCAAACTTTTCAACTATGAAAATCAGACACACGTAGAGATCAATTATATAGAATTTTCTTACATAATGAAAGTTAATTTCGCAGTACAAATAGTAAATAAATCATATTCTGCATACAAATGTAGATGCAACCCAACACCTTATGAGAAATATAAACTATATTTTGTAATATTTCTCATGAATTCTCACAAGAAAGTAATAATCCGATTATCCGAACAAGGCCTCAATATCTTCAAGGGTTTATATTTACTTCGGCAATTAGTTCTCCCTACGACTTCAGCAATACCCGAATTTCAATTGAACGGGTTGTAGGCGGGTATCGGATAGTGATTTATTGAGTTGTAGGAGGTATCATGTAGTGATTTCCAAATTTCCAAATTTCAAATTTCAATCGAAACAGACTTAACGAAAAACAGATTGCAGGTTACACAGGAGTAGGCAGTACCCAGTTTTATGTGAATCTAAGAATTGGCTTTGCCACTGTAGAACATACCAAACCAACGATCCAGTTTGACAATGATACAATTTTTTGTTAAAATTCCAAGTAAATAGTCATTTTTTATCATGGGTTTAATAATCTAACAATATTTATAATTTTAACACTCGTGAGGTGATCACTTGCAATAATCACAAGTAAAACTATGAAGTGTATACAAAAAGATCTTTTTAATTTGTGTGTGTTCATTAATAGTTTAATACCATGTTATAATGAATCACTGCAAGTAGTATACTATAAAAACATGACGTCTTGGGCATATGTGGCTACACATCCGGTGCCTAAGGACATAGAGGAACACGACACAAACTATCAGGCATATTGTAGTATATGGACATGTCTATGTTATTCTTGTAGGTGTTGTATTCATTTTAAGTGGGACACTAATTTGATGCACAGAAAGCGGGCTTAGGGGCACTAAAGAGAAAGGAGCTGCTTAGCGGTAGCCTTCTTCATTGAGATGGGTAGGCACAAGATGTAGTTTTTTTTTTTTTGATTGATTCATGCCGGCCGGTAGGCCATTCCTTTACATCAGTCCTTACTTTCTATTACATCCGAGAGAGATTTAATTTACGGCTTAGCAACCAGATAAAAAAAACATTTACTTTATATTACATCCGAGAGAGATTTAATTTACGGCTTAGCAATCAGATAAAAAAAAAATGAAAGAGCTGTTATCTAAACAGGGAAAGTTGGGAAAGTGAAGCCTTCGTAGGAACCACCCAATTGCCTGCCTTTATTTGCCAAAGCATTAGCCAATTCATTCTGACCTCTACCAATATGACTGCAAGATAGACACGTATTACACTTGGAGTTTCCTCCAAATGTCGTACATTTCCTTGTGGGCCTTTCAGTCCACATCAACTGGCGGTTGCTGAGCTGTACATGCATTTACCAGCACCTGGCAATCAGAGAGAAAGTGGCAATTGTAGAGGCCATTCTTGATAGCATAATCAATCGCCCGTTGTAAAGCACACACTTCAGCTTGGATGGCACGACATGCAGTGACCCTCTCCGAATAATAGGCAATAAGGAGATCTTTGGACTGGAATATGAAACCCGCTCCTCCAATCCACCCAAACGCCCAGGAGCCGTCAACATGGCAAACTAGATTCTCACCTTGACATTGGTCCAAAACCGGGGAGCCACCTGGTAAACATTTAGTTGGCTTTCCCAGTGAGTCTGCCGGCATAACTTCAATCTCGATACCAGTCCTGTACCTGGAGAAATCTTGAAAAGAGGGGCGCTTTCCCTGGAAAGCACAGTCATTCCCGCATCACCAGAGGGCCCACAGGGAACTTACTGTGTTTTGCCAGGTTTCAGTTGAAATATCTTCCATCAGCCATTGGAGAGTCTCCTTTATGCCAGTGTAAGTCGTCCGTTCTCAGTGCCATATTACTTGCAAACCAGCATGCTCTAGCGAAAGAGCACTAGAAGGAGACATGCATTTCATCCTCATCAGCTTCCCCACACACCATACAAGTCGGGTTATCCTTGCCAAGCCTAGAGTACATGACTTTCCCAAGAGGAAGAGCACCATGCACCAGCTTTCAGAGAAGAAGGCGCAATCGTGGAGGAACTTGCCCCTCATACTAGATGTGGTGCCACAGTTTCGTGAGTCCCCGTTGTGCCGCCGGTGTAAGGCCTTGCAGCGGTGTAATGTTCTGCTTAGCCAACTCCTCATAGGCAGTTTTGATTGAAAACCTACCATTTGTGGATAAGGAGAAGATGAGGCGGTCCTGACCCCCATTTGAAACCGGTGGCTTGATTTCGGACATAATTGCATGGCCTCCATGTATCCGAAGTAGCTCGTAATCAAATCCACATTCCAATTATCCGTTTGTTGGTCGACAGATTAGCAAACCCGCAATTGCCTGTCAGTACAGCTTTGGGGATTATGTTGTATCGCTCCTAAGAGAAGAAAAAAAAGAAGAGTCTGCAAGAGCACGACATGACACATTTAAGCACATTGAAATGTGTCCATAGACATATTGTATCCGGTCTCAATATTTATGAGCACAACTCGACTACCGGTCTGACAAACACGACACACCACAATAAAACACGTTTGCAATTCAATGATGAAAAATGCATGGCATTTAAAATATTTGATTGTTTAATACAATACATTATTTTACATTATTTTCTCCGGTACCGAAGATAAGTGGATATCTTACCTTGATTTTTCTTATTTCATCAAACTGTTTATACTTTATACACACACACCCCGACCCCGATAAGTTAATGTAGTTGCATACTTGCATTAGTTAAATGATCACAATAGTCCGTACTACCGTATCGCGCGTCTCTAGGCTCCGCTCATGCCTCGAGTTCGATTTTAATTTGTGTTGTTATACTTATATATTTGCCGTGATTTTTATTTTTATCCAAAAAAAAATATATTTTAATATAAATAACCAGATTTTTAAAAGATTTTTATTTCTACCCAAACCGCTAGAAATATTTGCGGTTCGAATTAAAAATTCGGACCGCTAGGAATATCAGCGGCCTGAATTCTTAATTCGAACCGCTAGGATTCCTAGCGGCTTGAATTATGCTTCGCGGCGAAGGAATTTCGTTTTATTAGAATATCAATAAAAATTTCGGCTGTCGTCATCTAATATCACCTGAAAGGCTACACATCATCTGCATTGGAATTGGGGATGGTGAAACAATTAATTAAGGAAGTTTGAACAAGTCACTCATGTATAATTTATTTATTTTCAATTAATTCTAGATTCGTGATGTGAAACAATTTATTAATTTGAACAACAGTGAATGTTAATTTGCACATGACACCTTAAAGTTGATCATAACTCCAAATTTGCCCAACAAAAAATATAAAAGCATTTAAATCCTCCTCATGAAAGTTATATTAATTTAGAAATCTAATGTCTGCATTTAATTTGTAGCTAGCTTCATGAAAATGATAAGAAGCAGCATTAATAATCAGGAAATGCATAATCCTAATTTATATATAACGACAAAATATAATTCATGGATAATATGTCATTTTAATTTTATGAGCACTAAAAGGACTCAAAAGAAAATAATATACTTTTTTAAATTTCATTTGGTGCACACGTTAAATTATACTATATATGAGAGACTTGCATGTATTAAAAGAAATATGAAAAGTTGGAAAATTAGAATTAAAAAAAAGTAAAGCACATACCAAAAAGAAAAAAATAGATTAATAATAAAATGTACAGAATAAATACATAAAGCCCACTGGAACCATAAAATTGAATCAATAAATTTAACACTCGTATCAGCAAGAAAAATATTATAAGCTTCATGAAAATGTATACGAGTGTTTTTAAATGCAGACATTAGATTTCTAAATTAATATAACTTTCATAAGGAGGATTTAAATGCTTTATATTTTTTTGTTGGGCAAATTTGGAGTTATGATCAACTTTAAGGTGTCATGTGCAAATTAACATTCACTGTTGTTCAAATTAATAAATTGATTCACATCACGAATCCAGAATTAATTAAAAATAAATAAATTATACATGAGTGACTTGTTCAAACTTCCTTAATTAATTGTTTCACCATCCCCAATTCCAATGCAGATGATGTGTAACCTTTCAGGTGATATTAGATGACGACAGCCGAAATTTTTATTGATATTCTAATAAAACGAAATTCCTTCGCCGCGAAGTATAATTCAAGCCGCTAGGAATCCTAGCGGTTCGAATTAAGAATTCAGGCCGATTCCGTTCGAATTAAGAATTCAGGCCGCTGATATTCCTAGCGGTCCGAATTTTTAATTCGAACCGCAAATATTCCTAGCGGTTTGAGTAGAAATAAAAATCTTTTAAAAACCTGGTTATTTATATTAAAATATATTTTTTTTTGGGTAAAAATAAAAATCACGGTATATTTGTACTCTCTTTCAAGTATTGCTATAAATTAGATTTATTCACGACTCACGAGTTCGTTATCCACCGTTCCAGGTTCTCACATATTGCTCAAATTAATAACCTGGCAAGCACTCATCAGAAAATAATAATAATAATAATAAAATAATAATAAATAAATAACAACACCATTTGTGATCTGTACTGTTTATTTCTTCATTATTCATTATATATTTATTTATTCGTGTTTTATTTAAGAAGGAACAATAATTTCGAGCGAGCTATGACTAACAACACTTTAAAACAACATTATGTCTTATTAAAACACAAGGTATTATAGAGAACCAGCCTTTGATCTAGTAGTAAAGACACATGACTCTCATGTGAAAGATCGTGGTTTCGAAATTCACAAAATAGAAAAATTCTCAATATATAAATAGAAATTTAAAAAAAACTAATATACTAGACCTCCACTTTCATTTAAAAAAAAACAAAAGGTATTACGTGTTACTAGTTTGCACGGACAATAAAAGGAAAAAGTGTGGTCCGTTTAATGCTACTAAATGTGTGGTTACTTACTATGACGAAATTCGGTCATGGTGAGGTTGACCAGTGAAAATATACATTACAGCCCCTCCCCTTTTTTCTTTTCGTTGCCAAAAGTCCGAACTCACGCCCTTCTCATGAATTGCCAAAAGTCACAATTCAACGCTCAGTCATCCAATGGCAATCGCCTCACGGCGATTTAAATACCAAACTAATATTGCAAAATTGAAAGAAGGAAAGTATATTTCCCTTCTGTTGTTGTCTTTTGTGTGAAAAGAGTAGCTAGATAATCACCGAGAATGAAATCTATGCATGTGTTGAATTGTTTGGGACTTATTGGTGAACAAAAGGGAAAGGCATGTGAATGTGTTTGCAATGTGGACCATAGAACATGGACCCTCTTATCGAGTTAGTTATCGACCATTTATGCATTCATATTTGTATTCTATTGTATAATGTATTGCATGCATCTATGTACGTCGTCCCATCTACATCCATATTCTCTACCTAATTAGATTAGGTCATCTCATGTCAGCCAAGGGGCCACTCCTAGCTCCCTGTTTAGTTTATTAGGTAGCGGTGGACAGTGGTGCCACTGCCACGCAACCATCTTTTAATTGATCCAAATTTAGATTAAATATTATTATTTAAGTATAATTTGATAATGGTTAAGTTAGCTAGCAAAAGGCGGACAAACACTAGGTACAAGCAAAAGAAAATTAAGCTTTCTTAATGGTTAACCTAGGGCTAGATTGATGATGAGCATTTCATATATATAAAAATATACAATGAGTTAAATTGATTGGTTTGGAGTAAAAAAGAGGCGGCCGGGGCTGTGGCAGCAGTAAAAAAAACTAGTTAGAGAAATGGTCAACCTAGCTAGGTAACAGGCTTTCCACATGATTCCTCTGCTTCAGATTTTACTGCTTGGCTGCATCTTGTGTGTGTATATATATATTTATTATATTCTCAGTCTCACTAATCATTTATATAGATGCAGCCAAGCATTAGTTACAGTATCTATCCAATCTCAATTCACAGTCTCGCTAATCACTTATCACGACCTGCTTCCTCCCTTTGACTTGTCAGATTCTTCCTCCATCGAAAGGTGTTATCCGCGACAAATCTAATCTATATAGACTATTATTATATACACAATAATAAATTAATAATGTATTAATGTGCTGCTATATTTGTTTAATTAGAAATATTTTTGCAGGGTATGTACCTTACTAATTGTAAGCCTGTAACTCTGTACGCTCCCATTCTTATTTATTTTACTTGGCATGGTATTTAATTACACAAGCAGAGTGTCGCCATTCACTAAACATATATAATGACTTGGAAATTCAGGCATTAATTATTTGCAAAAAAAAGGTTATTTCTTTTTTCCTTTCTATTCTTTCAGCCCTGCAAAATTTAATTCTTCAAGGCCTATACTACCTGAAACCCTACATTTCCCTTTTTCTTGTTATTAATTAAACCTGGCACCTTTTGTCAGTATATACCTGGTTTGCAAAACAAGTAAAGGTATGGTTGCCGGGGTTTGAGTTACAGAGATCGAGTTGCCAACTGGGTGGGAATGTGGTGTGCTATTTTACAACATCTATGCATGATTTTTCATCCTTTTCAAGAATTTAACCATACGCAAGGCACATCCTTGTTATTTGTTTCAATATGAGGGATTCCCAGACTTAATTACACAACAAGAATCAAAGACTTTTTGCGAGGATAAAAAGTGACTTTTCGCGACGGAGTACCGTCATAAATGTGCTTTATCTATTTGCGACGGTACTTTTCGCGAGGGAGTACCGTCGTCATTGCGCTTTTTCAAATTTTACATTTTTTTGAATTTTTTTACTATTTATTAAGTATTTTACAAAACTAGTCAAATTCAGACCATTGAATTTTGTACCCATCTTAATAAATAGTAAAAAAATAAAAAAAAATGTAAAATTTGACCTCCAAGTACATTGTAATATGGAGAAAATGTTGAACGGTCGGATCGACTGTTTGAACTTTGAAAATAAAAATATGCTCATTTTACAAATAGGTCCTTATGCCCATAGAAAAATTTGCCAATTTGAAATAGGCAATAAATTGATTTTGTTCCGGCTGTGAGTATTCTACACAGTCAGGTACCTTAGAGGATGATCACTCCTAAGTACTACCAGCCAACAAAATCTATCAGATATGCTTCAAATTCTTATTTCTATAATTAATAATTACGTCACTTTTATATCCTATTTGTCGTAAAAGATATAAAGTTTTTGTATTTTAAGATTTAGAGCTTTAAGCTCTACGTGGACTGAGATAAGTTTATAATCTTTCTCAACCGTTTTTAAGCTTTCTCCAAAGTTAATTTTCTAGTTTTTCTCAAAATAATTTGTTTGCTTTATAAATTTCTGTAATTTATCCTATTTTTATGTAATTAAAATATTGTTTTTGAGACTTCAATTCCATCTACTATTTTCGACCAACATTTGTGATCCAACAAAATAATAAGGCTAGTTTAAAAAAAGAGACTTAATTTCATGGATCTCTTCGGTTAGCTGTCATTTTCTTATTTCTACCTCAACAGTACCTAGTTGCCTCTCAACTATTTTATCTCTTTCTTAATTATCCTTCAAATAATTATTGCTACATTAATACAAGTTAAATCAATGATCTATTATTAATTAAGAAAACAATAACAGAGTTACCCCTACCTCCCTTTTTGTTCTCATTTTATTTTAAACTTCTCTTTCTCTCAATGAGCTTCCGTTGCTCTAACACAGCAACACAGAGAAATGTTCTTGCCAACTCTATCCCCTATTTGCAACACCTGTTTAACTTTGCAATTAGTATTAATCAGATACTCTACCCAACGGGAATAGCTAATTACTTATTTATTTGTATTTTGTTCTTCTAGCATAAATAGTATAAAATCATATATATGTTCGCTAAAAATTAGTAAATCTTCACCGGCTTTCACCTCTCACTGTTTGTTTTTTGTTTTCATTTCTTGTAATAATGTAATACCATTGTAATAGTTGATAATATTATAGGGAAGTTTTCTTACTTGATATTTGTTACTTTATATGAATTTTTATAAAAAAAAACAAGTATACAAAATTTTGTTCAACAACTTTCTCCGTAAATAAAAAACTTGACAACTTTCTCGGTTGGATTTTTAAACTTAAGAAGTATATAAAATATAATTAACTGTTTAATGAGAAATAAGAACATGACTATAAGACGAGTCCTATAAAAAAAGAATAATTATACCATCTCCTACAGTCCTACCTAGTGGTTTGACACAATCCGTGAGAGGCTGCCCGAACCCGGTCCGCCCATGCCCGGTGCCCGGGTACCCGTACCCGAGCGCGGGTATACCGGGTAAACGGGTTTCAAACGGGCAGGTCGTCTATTTTGGACAATATCCGGCATATCCGTACCCGCCGTACCCG